>JAWWMO010000025.1:5219264-5264704 GCA_035047845.1 Dendrocincla fuliginosa | reverse complement strand
AAACATAACTCAGTATCTGCTCTGCACCTTGTTCACAGCTCCTGACCAAAATCCAGATTGCACCTGTCCATGAGAAGATGCTGTTTCAACCCAGAAATATTCATGGTTTTTAGTTACCTGTGCTGCAAAGGAGGGTGCACAGCTCCAAATCCAGCGTTGGGGGCTGCAGGGTGGCAGGGCAGGAGCATTAACGTGATTTCATCACAAGCAGTTGGGCTTCAGCACATGCACGGGGCATAAAAACTGTCCCTGCAGGCAGACACGGGGCTATATGTCATCAAATCAGAGAAGCTGCATCTTGGAGACACATTTTGCTTTTTCTGAGGGTCCCTTCTTAGGAAATATTTTGAAAAATGGGAGGGCAATAAGGAAAGTCTTCTCTTTCCATTGCTGTACCTTTTTGAGGTGTTAAGAAGTCTCTCACTGCTTTGTTTAGATACCTGAACTGATGCTGCCTTCAGGTCTTGGCCACTACTTAACTGGACAACTAATAAATTAGTTGAAAAGTAGGAACTAGCTGGGGAGAAGAGAATTTGGGTCAAATCTTATAAATAGCTCCTGATGAAAAATACAGGAACTCAAAACCAGTGAGAACTCAAAACCAGTTCATGGGAAATGCCAAAATGTTTCATTTCAGTGCTTTAATGATCCAACTTCTGAACTTTTTGCTTTAAATCAGCATTTTTAGTTTCAAAAAAAAAAAAAAAAAGCTCTACGTACTAAAAATTGAAGCAATGCTTTGTTCAGAAGTTAAATAAACCAAAAACATAATAAAATACCTTTTTTATTTTTTTTAGGGTCAGTGAAGCATTTTCAATTGTGTCTATCCTAAACGCAGAGGTTTTGTTGTTGTTGAAATAACATATGTATTTTGACCTAAACCAATTTCCTCCTCAAGCTGGGAAACTGAATAATCTATTTTTATTCTCTTGTTCTCCCCACTCCAGCATTCTTGAAGCCCTGCATTTCCTTGGCAGGATTTTTGAGTGTAGACAGGCTTTCCTGGAAGTAAATCTTATCTACCTGGGATTAGACCCAGAACTTTTCCTGCTAAAATATTTTGCACGTGTGTTCTTCCTAAGACTGACTGTTGCTGCAGAATAACTTTGCAGAACACTCTTCCTTGGACATGCAGTCACTGAAGAGTTATTCCACGTGTATTTTTGTTAAAGCTTTGGTCATTATTGCAAATGGACGTTTTAAATCCCTGCATTGTTCTGTGAGCAGTGGAAACGTATCCTTTGCCTTTGGACTACGGACTTAAGGGTCAAATGGTGTGTGTTTGGAAACCATCAAAGTTCTCAGGCTAGCAGTGGTTAATCAGGATTATTGCAGAACCTCTTCAATCACATCTGTGTCTTTTTCAGCAAAGCTGGAAAATACTCCTCTAAAAGCAGCACTGATGCTTTCAATGATGTCCAAACACTATTAAAGTTTAGTACTACACTATAGTATTCTTATCTCTCACTCTAGTGTCCTTATCTCTTTCAATAATATTGAAAAATACTTCAGGACTGTGAAGAACAAGGAGTTGCATGGGCAGAGAGGTCAAAAATTGAATGTTTTTGCTCTGGATGCAGCTGTTCAAGTGGTTGTCACATCTATTGCTTTGTTTGCTCTGTGTAACTTGCAGGGTCTAAAAATGGAAAAAAAACCCAATACACATCTAAGGGCACCTCTTAAGGTCCTCTTATGGTGGCTGAGAGCAAGAGGTAGGAAGGAAAGGTAGATAACCAAAAAGAGGGCAGCTGCTGCTGCTGTCCTAGTTACTCACAATATTTGCCTTTTAAATTTCCCATTTTGTGGGACTGAGTGTGCTGGGCCATGTGGTGCAGGGAAGCTGAAGTGCCCTGGGGTCCAGCATGGAGCCCCCCCAGGCTCAGGCTCACACCCAGAGGGTCTGGTGTAATGAGGAATTAGCCCCAAAACTCTAAGTGATGTCATAGGCACTGTCTGTGTTGCTCTTCTCTGGCACAGCTGAGCTCTAAAATGCAGCCCCAGTCATAGAGATGAGTGCTGTGGCTCTGGTGGGTCTTGCCTGGGTGTTCACATGCCTTCACAGCACAGGATTCCTTCTAATTCAGTTTTGGTGTCATTTTTCTGTTTGGGAAGAGACAGCTCCATAGCTGAAATCAAATTTCTGCCCGCTCTTTGCTGCTCGGCTGAGATTGTGAGTACAGGGAGGAAGAGGGAGGAGAGAAGAATCTAGACTTTTGTGAAATTATGTGGGAAGGAAATAGATGGAGGAAAAAAAGATTTGTGTGAATTTACTCTAAGTGTAAAAAAATTCATAGATGTACGAATGTTATGATCTAGATCAAGAGTATTATATGGAAATATCATTTAAGTTTCGTGCCCAAGTCCCAATTTAACTTCTGCTAAGTCAATAGAAAAGATTGCAGTGTGTTGAATGGAAGTGAGATGTAGGTCTATAAAAGAGGTTTTCTTTTCACAGGGGACACTGCTTTGCTGTTTGTACTCTTTGTTTCTTAGGAACGTCTCTCAGAGGTACTCCCTCTTTCATTTCTCTCATCAGAGACATGTGATTAATGATCTCTTTTTAAGCTTTATTATTCAATTCAGCTCACTATTCCAGTACACATGTGCATAGTTCTGAAAACCTGAATTGTCACCACATTCATCCAGGCTGGTGTATGTAGACTTGCACCTATCCTGGAATCTGACAAATCAAATCATTTTAATGAACCACAGCAAACAGTTCATGTTGAAACAGCTGTAAGCACAATATGCAAATCGTGTTTACTGGTAGCTTATGCTCCAGAGAAATAATCTTTATATGACTGCTTTATTATTTACAGTAGCTCCAAAATTTAATTTTAGTCAACATTGACAGATGCCATCCCTGTTAATAGTTGGGCTGCTATATATGGAAAATGCTAAGCATATGCAGAGGTCTCCTGTTTGTGAGTTGATAATGTGGTTGACAAATGGGTTTAACAATATCCACTCATTTCTGAGCAGTCGGCTAAAATTCACCTGAGGTCTGTGGCAACAGAGTGAAGAGGAAGGTCAGAAGAATATGAATGAAGATGAAATAAAAGAATGACTCCAGAGAGCAGTGGGTATAATAAAAGCATGACAGAGGATGATTAATTATATTTTAGAGTCAGATAATTCCCAGAGAATATGCGTGCATGATAAAACTTTCTAACCTTTCCAGTTGTAATTAAATGAGAGATACACTAATCTGACCAAGTAGAGCCTATTCTGTTCCTAAACCAGCACTAATGCATATATTAAAACTGTGTTATTTTGAATAAGCAGTCCTACCTGGCATGAATAAAATCAGAGGCAATAAATGCAAAAGACAAAACTGAGAGTAAAAGAGCCAAATTTAAAGAAAGCTAAATGAGATTTTGAGATGTGAATTACATTGTGTAAGATGCCAGGGACAGAATTAGTAAGAACAACTATGGATGGAAGATAAAGGTGAAATCCTCCCAAAAATTTTCTCTCCTTTTCATCCTGTGCCCATCATTTGAAGATGCCCATTTAGGTCTTCACATACTTGCTGGCACTGAGTTTGGTGACTCTATCAGAAACAACATGAATTCAGGTTTGAGTGGCTGGCAAGTTGATTTAAAGAAAACCCCTAAAAAGACTTGAGAGTGTAAACTAGTCCATATATACTCAGTGAAAGTAAACGTCATAAAAAGCATGGTTTCTCTTTCCTTGCTTATTGCAGTTCAAAAAGTATCTGAAACTCTTTCTGGACCTTGACATCAGCAGAGCTGCTCCTTCACGTGAAATCTTAGAGGAGGTAGGCAGGAGCTGTTCTGGAGTGCACAGGGATGGACCTTCAGGTTGCAATTATTTTCCACTTAACTCTATTCCTTAGTAGCAATTATGGACATGTTAGACTCTCAGGTACAAAACCACAGTGCTTTAACTTTTAATTAATCCAAAAGGAAGAGCTTAAGGACAATGAGCCGTGTCCCCCTGTTTAGTGAACTTCACTTTGGTAGGAGTCAATATGTTCATTTATAGTTAATTCTACAACCCTGCTTTTCCTACTTTACTTTTAAGTGCACACTCTTGAGTGCCATCACAGACCCAGCCAGGGTGGGTTTAGGAAAGGCAGGTCCTTGTTTCAACTTTCATGCTCTCTACTGCACTTCAGGCTGATTTTTGAAGGGGCAGACTGTGAAATGGGGTCACAGTATTTTAAGATAGATGTGCTGGTGATAGAATGCTCTTGACCTGCCACCTTAAAATACCATCACCCTTCCCTCTCTGTTGGCTGAAAATGTGTAGGGACAAGTGGCTGTAGCAAATGGCTCTGGTATTTCTGTAGTTGCTTCATTCTGCTTAGTTAGGAGTCCCTGAGGGAGCAGCACCTGATGGAGCTCAGTAATCCCACCCTTTTTCTTCAGCTGATCTTGGAGCCTTTCCCTTTGCAGGCTGTGGTTTCCTCTCTTCCTCCTCCTCCCCAGCTGCATGAGACACTACATGGGTGCAATGATGAACTTCTATCTTGTTTATCTTCTGTGTAGTGTTTCTGGAAGCTCAAAGCTGCTCCACCCCTCCTTTGTGGTTAAGGCTGCAGGTCAGATAAAGCAGAGATGCTCCTTTGGATGAAATGCAGAATGTTATTTAGGGCTTGTCTGCTTATCAAATGCTTGGATCACTTCATTAAGAAATCAGGATGGTTTCTTGTAGCAAATTTGCATAGTGAATTAGGGACTCTTATCAAAAGAAATAGTGGAATTATGTTGGGTCGTCAGTTTATCTCTGAAATTAATATAGCTGTATAAATAATAATTTGTAATTGACTCTTTTTGAAGCATATCAAAATAGGAAGCAATACATTGAGGTGATTGGTCACACCATAGAAGAATAAAATAGTAACAAAACAAAGCCCAAAGAACACCCGAAGTGTTGAATTTAAGCAGAAAGATTTTGGTTTTAATATATTTGGATGTATCACAGAAGCCCAAACATACAGCAAGCCTTTGTATTCATGGCCTGCTTAAAGGAAGCCTGTCATTTGGCATTAAAATTGGAATCTGTGACATGGCTAAGTGCATGTTTAATCAAAATGGATTGTGGACCTACTCATGTATATCATTCTAACATTTTTTCAGCTTTTTGAAGTTATATTTTCCTTAAGTTTTAAAATAATAATGCAGTGAATTATGCTGATTTCACCCTGATCTCACATTTTTTACTACAGGCTTGATCAGCAAATTTTAAATCAAAGCATTTCCTGTGGCTTCTTAGATTAAAATAAAAAAAAAAAAGAAAAATGTGGCTCAGCTGTTTATATACAAACATGCAACAGTTATAATGAAAGAATTACCCACAATGCCAGTGTAACTATAGTAACCAGCATTCACAAAGGTCTGCGTTTAAGGGTGGTTAAAGCCAAATACATATTTATTTTACATAGACAATATCATTCTTGTAATAGAACACAACACCAAAAATGGTCCTACAGATGCAAAAATTAGCTGGGTGTGGAGTTTTCTGTGAAATAAACTCTGCCTTTGCTAGCAGTGTGTGTTCTCCCAGGCTGCTCCAAGCTGTCAGAAGACAGAGACATCCCAAGTGTGATTCCAGCACAAAGTCATCTGCAAACCCAGTTCCCCCAACCCTCCTCCCCAGCAGCGTCCAGGGACAGAGGTCCCTCCACCTTCAGCAGGGTGGGGAGGGACTGGCACTCTGCCCTGCAGCAGCTCCTGCACCCTCACACTCCTGTAAATACAAAAGAAAAGGTGTTTGACTGTGGCAGAGCTGTTATTGATTCTAAGCAATGGAAAAAAGGAATAGTAGAAAACAAACAGAAGGCAGAGAGAGGGAAAAATAATGAGTGGATATACACTGTAATCAAAGGTTCTTTCTAGTTTTGATACACTTTATGATGATGCTCTGTTAAGCAAAGGTTGGGGATTTTTTTTTAAGTCTATGGCTGATTGCAAGCAAAAATAACTACTGATCAATAGAAACCTCCACTGGGAATGGAACATTGCCTGGAAATGATCTCAGCAAAACTATCTGGCTTATTGCCCTGCAGGTTTATGCAACTACTCTTTCATAGTTGTTTTAATTCTTCTTGTATGCAGAAAAGTCACTGCTGGCCTGTATTCATCTTTGTAGCTTGGCAGTTTCAGGGAATGTGAGGGTACAAAAGATGACTGTTTCCTTTACTTTGACTGCTCTTAAACACTCTGATTTCAGTTTTGCCCAAATATCCCACACCTCTCTTCACAGCATGGCTCTCCACTGACCCCTCAGAGCAAGAGAAGAGAAAACCTACAGATGTTCTCTAAGCCCTTGTTTACTTTATAGGAAGAAGGCAAAATAAGTATGACCAGGTTTGTGTGAGATGAGTTGTTTCAAGCCTGGAAATACAATACAATACTGGTCGAGGCTTCTCAGGGTTCAGACTAATTCTGAACCAGTGTTTATTCCAGTAAGATTTAAAGCACGATGTGTTTTTCCCACAACCCAGCTGTTACAATATCATATAAATAATGCTTGCTGTCAGATTGGTGTGTGTATATCCCTTTGTTCCCACTGGTGGAAGGGCCCAGTTCATTAGGACATTTCCAGCAGATCTGAAGTAAAATTGAGGCAGTGATTAAAAATGCAGATGACATATAAATAGAGAACTGAAAATACAAAAGCAGGCAACAGTACAGTTGGAATGGAATTCTTCTAATAACTTCTTTACGACATATGACAGAACTTTAAAATCTAGTTCCTAAATCAATAAAGAATTAAAAAATGGCATACTTTACTCCAGTCAAATGGCTCTTTGAACTTCAATTTCAAATAAAATGAAAGCAGGTTGCCATGACTACTGAGTGTTACTGAGTGTCTTCATATCTGTATAATTGCTGAGTATTTGTAGACAAACAGTTGCATCTTTCACTGGAAAACTTGGGAACTAACTGGTTGTTGGTGTGAGTCCCCTGGTGTCTCTGTGAATAATTGGCTCAACACTAAGCTATATTTATCTCTCTCCACATGAAAAGAAAGCTATTCAAACATCCAGCATGCACACATCAGGCCCAAATACCATCCTGTGTTAACATACAGTACCACTTAATGTTACAGAGTCTCCCCATTTAGATAAATCAGGGCTGCTGACGTGGTTGACACAATTTTACGAAGCTCGTCCTTGGGCTGTTTGATCTTTGTTTCCTAAACTCAGTAGGTTTTCACAGAGAAGTGGATCCTTTCAGTACAGCTGTGGAGTGCATGGAGAGTGTAGGCTTTCTTGGGCTTGCCAAGGCACGGGGCTATTTTGTACAGAGTTTGCCCTCAGGGACTCCTTTGGTCTGGTGGGTGGGAGCTCAGGTCTAACAGGCACATTGCTCTTGAGGTTTTTTGGTTTACATTTGTACTAACAATTTCAGTTAAACTGTTCACATGCAAAATGAGATGTGGAATATCCACTGTCTTCATATATTATGTATATATACTCTATTCCATTTGCCTGCTAAATGCAGCACTTCCCACTGTCATAGAACTAATTGATGTTTAATCCTGCATAAGCAAGCATTGCCCCCAGTGAGACTAATTCAGACACCCACAACTTTCAGCCACATTACATAATTCAGATTTTGATTTACTTGTAATCTTCTGTAAGAAACCTGAACAGTTCCTCTCTCCCTTTTCTTCTCCCTGCATCTCCAGTGGCACAGACATGGCAGTAAATAGCAGGAAAGTGAACTGGATGAACAGATTTTGTATTGTTGGGCTGCTTTGGACAGTTCCCTCTGTCATAAAGCATCTAAAAAAGAACTAAGACTAATAGGGCACAGTTCAGTAAGGTACAAAGAGCTTTAAGCTCAAAGTCATGCCAGTAAATCCCTGAGAAATAAATGTATATGGAAAGCAAACTCAGAAGGAACATGGAAAATGATGAAATATTTTGGGGACTATTTTCGCTCCAACAGTGTACGTCCTGTTCAATCCACATGTGAAATTTTTGAAGCTGTACATGGGTTTTGCTCACCAGCAGTGAAGGCAGTGGAGTTCTTGGTACTTAGCTGTTGTTAGCAAAAGGACAGAACCCCAGATCAGACATCTCCTAAAACTCCTGGCAGAACCTGACAGTAAGATCTGAATCAAATTCTGCAGCAACTCTTGATTCACAATTACTCAAATTCCAGCTTAGACTGTACCTGGAAAATAATTTGACCGTCTACTGAAACCCAGAAGTAGTGAAATTATTACCTGTGGCTTGCTAGCTTGAAGTCAGAAACCTTATTTTATTTCCAATAGCTGTACTAGGATGGGTCCAAATTATTTATTCAGGACCTGAGGTCTGTATATAAACCAAGTTTACGCATTACTCTATTTGCATAATTCCAATCAACTAGTAGTAGAGAAGAAGTGCTGCATGAAAGTCTTTGGCCTTCCTACCCGAGCTCGTTATGCCTCTAAAGAGCACTCGGTTGCTCCTCTAATCACTTAGACATTTTCTGTCAAGCTGTATTAGCCTCTGCTCAGGTTCCACCAGATTTCAGGTTCTCTTTCTTGGAGTTTGCTTAATTGTACGAATAGAATTTCTTTCTCCTGCACAGCTTTTGGAGAAAGCTCTACACCTTCAGCCTCAGCATAAAATAGCCCAGTCATCCCCAAATGATACATATTTTATTGCTTTTCTGACTGCAGTTCTCTGCTCTTTCTGCTTACACCCTCTTCCCTTTCATCATCGAGCCCATCCGTACCTCTGAGGTGGAGCAAACGGTTCTTCTGAAGAAGAGTATTTTATACAAACTATGTTATTTTTTCTGCATTTCCTTCATAATTCTGGATTTTCCCCTGTGACCCTGCAGAAAGCAGCTGGGGCAGCTCCATGTTTCCACAAGCCCACATCATCCCCTCTTAGCTCTGAAGGCCACGGGAGAAGTTTTGTTGGTGTTTTTTTAGGCCAAGACAAACTCCATCCATTGTTGTTGGAGCTGAACCATGAAACTGTCACCCCAATATGGGCCAACACCAATGTCCCATCCATGTAACTGGTGTGACCATGGAAGAAGAAGTTTTTCCCCAATTACTGCCAAAAATGTCCCACACCTTTCCCTTTTCATAATAAATGGCCTCTGCTGTGTCATTTTAATGAGCACAATTTATAGTGTTCTGAAGTTTTTTCTTGTATTATATATTGACCCCAGTGAATTAGGTGGGGATATAATTGCATCAAACTGCAGACTTTGTCTCCAATGTATATGAATAATGGAAAAAGGAAATAAGCTGCAAAAGGGAATGCATGGAATTAATTCTTTGAAGGTTCACGGACTTAGCATTTCAAAGATGTGTGAAACTTCTCCTTTTTTACAGAGTTATTCCATCATCTCAAAGATTTTTAAAGTCAGAAAGTGCCACTAGAATTCCATTCTCCTCTGTAGCAAAGGTCACAGGATTTCGTCCAGCTGTTTCAGTGCTGAGCCTTGTAAACTCTTGAATAAGCGTATTTACTGAAGCAGAAGTCAATGAACTGAAGGAATGAACTGAGTCTGCCCCTCTCAACCCAGCAAATCCCCTCAGTCTTGTTCCATTTTTACTCAAAATGCCAATCTTTTTATGGAGAGTAAGGATTATATCACTTCTTTGGAACTAGATGTGTTCTTTATGGAGCAGAATATACATACAATGGACCCCTCTGAATACACATGTGCACACAAACATTTGTCTCGTGCTACTTTCTCCACTGGTTAAAGTGTGCCTGAGAATAAATAGGGTTAGTTCTGCAAACATTTGTAATCCCTCTGTCATGATCATCTCTACACCTATAATCAATTTGTTTTAGACAATGGAAACTCCTCAGAAACGTCATAAAAGCTTTATAGGTCAAATTTACAAGGTGGAGAAAATTCTAACTTACATTTTTCCTTGGTTCCAAAAGTGTTATTTGTGTGCGTGGTCTGTGCTTATTTGTATAATTTTCTGGGAACAAACCTTTGGTAAATATTAGATACCTTTAGGATTTATCTGTCCAGTGGCCTGAAACACTGCAGTGAAATGCAAAATGGTTGAGTGGGGAGTTTGGACAGAATGACCCACTGTGGTCCCTTCCAAATTTACCCCTTTTGGGGTCCTGTGAAGTGTTTGGGCCCCGAGGGCTCCTTCCCAGCTAGGGAGTGGTTGTGATTTGGCAGGTGCCAGGCTGGGATTTGTATGGTGTCAGGTGAGAGGCTTTTTCTGTAACCAAGCAGAGCAGAACCTCAAACCTGTGACCAGTACTTACTGCAGAACAGCACACCAAGGACCTTGGTTTAGTTCTGATGCAGAAGGGATGGCAGATAAGTTGCATTTTTTCATGTTATCAGCTACACTGTCAAATTTATCAGTTGTGCATGCAGAAACTTAGGAAATGAGAAAGAAAAAATGGGAACTCCAGCCTCTGAACTTATGTCTGTAGAAATTCCTGCTAAAACTCTGATTTTTGTAAAGTCTAATACTTGGGAAAATTTCAGTACAGGTTCAAGTGCCAGAAAAGCTTGAAAGTCTGTAAGCTATGTTGTCCATACCTAAATAGGTACCATACATTTCTCAAGTATATTATATATATATATGTAGCACTATATGTACATTTGGGAGACGAGTTGTCCCTGCAATGTCCCCAAAGGCTGTAAGTGTGGCTCATCCTGGAAATAGGGGTGGGTTCCCACAGAGAGCTGGTGTGGTGTCAGCTCCGAGGATGATGTTTGCACTGATATTTTGGACTGAGGCTGCATTGCAGAGGCTCTCAGAGGGCTGCCAGTAGTGATCCAGTGTGGTCAGGAGCAGGACTCACACACTGGAGTGGCTTTCCAACACAATCATAGAGTCATAGGATAGTTAAGGTTGAAAAAGACCTCTAAGATCAAGTCCAACCATTAACCCAGCCCCATTACCATGGACACCACGAAACCATGTCCTCAAGTGCCACATCCACAGGTCTGTTGAACACTTCCAGGGGTGGTGACTCCACCCGTGCCCTGGGCAGCTCATGCCAGTGCTTGACAACCCTTTCTGTGAAGGAATTTTTCCTAATATCTAATCTAAACCTCCCCTGGTGCAACCTGAGGCCATTTCCTCTCATCCTGTCACTTGTTCCTTGGGAGAAGAACTGCAATGGTGTGACTGTCTATGGAATTGACTGCAGAGGGCGAGGGGGGAACCAGCTCATTCCGTGAATGCACAGGCTAAGTTTAGCTACTGCTGGAGTAGCTGACGTCAAGGCTAAGCACTATTTAAAAAAAAACATGTCTTCTCTCATTTTAAGCATAAAATCTTGTTGAAAATAAGATTTTCCATGTCTTAATTGTAATACAGAAAGTGTCTTTTATTCTTCCTATGCTTGAGATAGCAAGGTAATTTCAGAACCGAAACTGATTGTCTCAGACGTTCATGACTCAAATATTTAATCTAAAGGGTAAAATTCCCAGAGTACTTCTCTCATCATTCCTCAGTTCTATAGAGAATAAAAGCTTCAACCTTATATGATGTGATATTATTTCCATTATTGGTATTATGCTGGAGGCAAATATCCTTCAGAAAGCAAAATCCACTTCCCCAGCACACAGAAAGTTGTGCACCACAAAGGCTCGAGCTCTCCTTTGCACTGTGTTCTGGAGGTGCCTTGGAATCTGCTGAGAATTTAATAACAATTATTTTACTTCATGTAGTGAAGAGCCTTTAAGATGTAATATAAAATATTCATCTGAAATCCAGTGTCTCCAAATTTCAGGGGCTGTTTGGGACTAAAGGATGAATTTTCCAGCTAACTGAAGAGTTTTAGTAGAGGTTTGCCTCTCTGTATGTGCATCTGTGTCCCCCTCCACAGGGGTGTGCAAGGACTTCCTTTGGCACCACTCTGGTTTACAGTTCTAATGCATGCAAAGGCCATGAGAAGTAATAGGTTACTCCTGAGCAGTTCTTGCATTTTTGGAGCCCTGCCTCAGGAAATGGGAATCGGAGTGAGCGTTTGCCTGTGTGGTAAGCAAAGACATGGAATTAATTTTTTCCTATAACCCCTCAAATTCTTCATCTCCTTAATAACACCTCCAAGATTTTCACATGGGCTGAGTCCAATTGCTCCCATCTGAAAGTGCAAAGAGCTGCTAAATAAGAACTTCTAAGAAGCATGCAGTGTAATATGACAACCTGTAAAATATTCTGCAATGGAAAACAGTGGGTAATATAAAGCACCTTATTTGTAATACAGAAAGGAGCACTTAATGATATCAGACAAATTCCTCATGTCTCTTTTTCAGTTCTTACTGAGTAGAAATCCCATTGACTTTATCACCTTCGTGGGGCTTGCAGGATTTTATCCACCCTGTCTGAGATCACAACAACATGAATACGGATCGCTTTCTGTATTTAGTGTAATACAAGGGAATTTGCCTTGTAATTATGCCTAATGAGGTCTGTAAGGCTGAGAGCCGTCTGTCTGTGCCTCAGCCTCAGCCGTGCAGGCAGGAGATGGATGCAATTTCTCTGCCATCGATCATTTCTGAACATCAAAGGAGATGGTGGGGAAGATTGTTACTGCAGCTGCACAAAACAGATACTGCTCCTGCAGAAGGAACTTGTGCAAATACGTGTTTTCAGGAGGGGAAGGGTGAGGAGTAGAATAAATGCATGAGGATTCAGGGACACATGGGTGATAACTGTATAATGGTACATACATGGAGAAGTAAGATCAAAGATTAGACTGAAACATTGAAGTAGACAAAGTCTTTGCATCACTAAAAGTGGTTGCTTTCTGTATCCAAAATATCTTTGAAAAATGTTGTTCTCTGCGTATGAGTGTCACAGCTAATTTGTAGATGACACAGTTGGGCTTTGATCAAACAGAGAAACAAGGGAATTGAAGGCCAAGAATAAACAATCATGACTCAGGACTGTGAAAAAAGAGAAATCACAACGTCTGCCAAAGAATGCGAATATTAATGTGTGCTTAATCTGAATTTTCCATGGCTGTTCAAACCAGGAAAATGAGAAGAATTCTGGCTAGATGAGGAATAGTTGCACAAAAGTATGCCTCTTATGACGCAGAATGGGGGACTGATTTCACGGTGGTTTGAAGGGTTACAACACAGGAGTTTACAGCTGAGTTCAAATATCCCCTTGCAGTCAAAAGCTTTGCATGGTCTAATGCACACAGTGCTGCTGCCAGGCTGCAGGTGCTTGAAAATATTGATAAAGTCATGTAGATAACACATGACAAGCAAATAAGCTGCATAAAGTTTATATATATATAGACATGCTAAGACAAAGACCTAAAAAACACCAATAAATAAGAGAAACACCAAATTGTGTTAGAAAAGGGAGTCATTTTGTAGGAGGTGATGTCTCTAATTTATGGCAATGTGAGTTTTGGGAACCACATTTTAAAACATTGAAGTTAGACCAAGCAGTAATAGCTGTGACGATCCACATTAGTTATGGATCCATTTCAGTATTCTAATTTTCGTGGTTTTGAACAGTAGAGAACAGGAAAATAATACAAATATTTATTAACTCTGCTAAAGTTAATTAGCACAATAGATTTGGATGTTAATGAAATCAGGATTCATCGAGTGAACCTGCATTCTTACCCAAATGTGGTATTTCATTGTAGAAAATGATCTGTATATGTTATTTTTCACCTAACCTGCAAATAGCTAGCAAATGTCAGAATATGCCAGATGACATTAAGAAACTTATTCAAGCAAAGATGGTTTAAAACACTTACTAGTGCCTGTGGTGCTTTTAGATGGAGAGTAGAAGACATCACTCACTTTGCTCTTGTTTTCTGCAAATACCAGCAGGTAGAGGCAGAGCAGTTGTTCAAATGTACCTCCAGCTATCTGCTAACTGCACGTATCTTTCAAGATAGTCACAGACTCCTGAGGAAAATACAATTGAATTTTAAATTCCAAGCTAGCTGAACTTTTATGCATATATATGTTTAAGAAAGAGAATGTGTTTATACACATACACACAGATTTTAGAGATATTCACTCTGAGTATGTGCAAATACATCCTTAAATGACATTATAATCTCCACTTAAGTACAGCATATGCCTTGCTACAAAGTCAATTCATAACATTTCTCTTATTCTACTTTATTTGCTTTTTTCAGATTATGTTGTAGGAGTGAAGTCACACTTAGTCTTTGATTTTATAGATAGTATAATTTTGCATTAATTGGTGACTTTTAGTATCTATTGCTTGGTGTTTTGAACAAACATGATGCTGGCTACTGTTGCATAAAAGTCATAATAATAATTGCTACTTGGTGGCTGGAAATGGGTTTCCTCAGCTTTAGGGAGCTGGTATATTAGTTAACATTTATTTAAGTATTTTATTTTGCATTTATAGGACTTACTTGATGCACTGTCTGGCTTTCCAGGAACAAAGACTCTAAGAGACATCAGTATTCAGGAACTATTGTAGGATAGTGCAAAGATTAAAAAGGAATTAGAGGAACAGTAAAAAGGCAGCAAATAAGTAATAAGAGGTGTAGTCACTCAGAAAATGGGACTGCCACCTGTGATGGGAAGAATGATGACTAAACGTTGTGCTCCATCTGAAAAAACCCAAGCAGAGACTAAAGGGCTCGTTCTGATTTTATTTGGTGAATAGGCTCTGCAGCGAGTGGCACCTCGAAAATATTGCTGATGGATCAAAGTACCTCATTAGAGATACTACAGGATGATCTGATGAAGTTCCTGGCCATGGGATTATGTTAGTTCTGTGCATGTTGCCATAAAAAATCTTTCTATTTTAGGGAAGAGGCAACATCTCTTGCCCCCCAGACCATCTCAGAAACTACATATAGGGAGTTTGTGGGGCTGGGGCAGCAGTGGACCTGTACTGGGAAACACTCACTAAAGCTAAAGAGGGTGCCAGCCCAGACAGGGGAAGGGTTTGAAGTCTGCAGGAACCTTCCAAGCAAAGCAGGGCTTCAGTCACCTTTAATGAGCCAGAGCTCTTTATCTGGGCTGAAAATAATAAACAGGTGAGCCCAGTGGAAGGCATTAATGAGGTTCTTGTTTCTCTTAGTTACAATACAATTATTAGTGTTTTATAATAAATACTGCTTTTTGGAAATGGTCTAGAAGAGCTTTAAAAGTCCTTTGCTACATCTGGAAAGCAGTGAAACCAACTGAAAAACACTTTTTAAACATTTTGCATCACTGCCCAACTCTTGTAGTGAAAGAGAAAATCTCAGCCATACAAGGTAAGTGCAGAAATCCAAGAATGAAGTGCTTTCTGAAACTGTTTTCTTTCCAAAATAAAACAAGCTGCCAAGTAACTTGCACTCATTCTTGCTCTGGCAATAGCCTTTCTCAAATACATTGATGCACTATAATTTATTGACTCATCCAGGTAGAAAACTGTCCCCAGCCAGCCCAAGAACCTCTCCTTTAAGAAAATACAGGGATTTTTAAGCATAGAACAGGGAGTTATTTGGCACTATCTTGTCCACAGTTGATCACTAGGAAGAGGTGATACAGCTGTTCATAAAGCAGTTAGTGGTGGGTTAGTGTGGCACCCACACTGCTAAAAATGCTGCTTCCCAGGAATGATCATTGCTTGGAATTCTTTGTGTAGGGACGAGTACAATTCTAGAATGTAAACTCGAGATGATTCCATAACATTTCTAATAAAAATTATATATTAGGAGTCTAAGGAGAAATGTTTCTGACTGTTCATGATGTGTTATTCAAAAAACTTTGGGAATTATGGTTGCATAATTTTGTATAATATGTAAAGACATCACACAGGACCAAGGGGTTTCAACATTTTATATGTGATGCCCATAAATTTTATTAAGAAAACCATGCAACACTGCCTTTCTTATAGTAGGGTTTCTGTCTGGATCCCATGGCTTCAGCAGCCAGAGGCATTGAGCTGGTGCTGCATGTTCCTTTGAACATTTTATTTCATCTTTTCTTTCTCTTCCTTGAGCAATTTCGCTAGAAAATGAAAACAATGAACCCATCCAATCTTGGAGGTTAACACATATGGAAAGATACTTCTGTATGACAAATTTACCTGAGGAAAGACCTGGATTCCTGGGTGTGTGGTGGATAAACCTTAGAGACTTTTTGATTATGTCCTAGTAATGGAATAATTTACAGCTCAGAACAGGGTGGAAAGGAACAAATCCACAAAGTGAACATTTAAATTTCCACTTACCCTCCTTCATTTAGAGGTTGGAATCCTTCACCAGAGGCTGAAAAAAAGGCTGCACAGGAAAAATGAAGGCAACTTAATTTCATGCAGTCCACATCCCAGAAACAAAACAGTTTTCAGTTTGAATAATTAAACCAGATGGAGTGAAGTCCTGCCCAGGTTTGCCAATTTCATCAGTGGGACCTGGATTTTGCCTTGAGATTTTTTGTGGCATACAAGGACCGAATCTCCTGGTCACTTTTGCACTATGAGCTGTCCTGATGAGATGGGTTTCTTTTCAGCTACATTAATTCCTGAGAAACATCTTTCAAAGGTACTTTAGTGGGTTTTTTCTACATATACTCAGAATAGCTGTGGAAATTGTGTGAGCCAGAGACAGAAATGTCTATTTTCTTCAAATCTATTATGCTACTGCATCTGAACTTCAGCCTTACTTTTTTTCTCCATTCCATTTCTGTATGTTATTGCCATCTGAACAGTTAATTATTGCTATTGATTCCACTGTGTTATCAAAGATACAGCTATTCCCTTCTGTTTTACCTGTGACTTATGCTTAGACACCCAGTAATTATTTTGATAATAGTGAGTATAATGATGAAGAAATACCTCCTCACTCCATCTGCAACACAGAGCTTGAGACTGAGAAATTGAAGCTGAGTTGAGCTGCAGATGCTTATTGGTGTTGCTGTTCAGTTAAACTGATGTGTGTGTGTGACCTGCTGCAAGCAAAGGAAAAATCACAGTGGACAGAAGCTTGTTTGTGAAAAAAATTCAAGCATAAGGGCATTAACCTCTTACCGTGTTTGGGAAAGGGAATCAACATCTCTTAGCCACAGTCTAAGTTTTAAAAGCTCTATACAAGGGTGATAGCATTTTGCCTTTTCTCTAAATGCTCTTTGATGATTGGCATCAAGAATCAGGCATGTAGTCGAAAGACCTTGACACATCCCTTAGTGACATACAACACCTTGCAGGCATGGATGGCATTCAGCAAAATTGGCTTTCCATGAATAAAATTCTAACACTTCCACACAGAACTCCTGGTATCAAGGGTCTGCCCTCCACCACCTCAGCTGTAGTACACATACACAGCCTTCCAACAACAGCCTCCATTCACAGCTCGCGCCGAAATATTGTCACTCTGGCAATTAGGTGTGTGAAGCTCGTGGCAGTAATAGTAAAACACAAAGTATGCAGTGCACAGTCTTTAATATTCCTGAGCAGAACTGTAAGGGTAGCCGAGTGGAGTTATAGATATGTGGGGATGTTTGTTGCGCGCTTTTAATGAACTGAGCTAAAAATATGCTATGAAACATATTTTAACGCTTGGAAAAAATACAGGGAGATGTACTGCTCATCCATAATGAACACAGATTTTCTGTAATAGGCTCTATGAGTATAACATGGAAAACTCTCTATATCTGCACACAGACCACAGTCAGGCGTGCTCAGCACAGATAATTGCAGGGATTGAGGGATGCTGATGTGCACAATTGCCCACCCTGTGCATGTGCATCCAGAGCTTTTACAGGCTGATGTGCACAGTGACTGCTAAAATGTGTGTTTAGTTTGTAGTAGCTGCTGTAATATGAAATTCTTTCTCACTGTATGCAGACCAGCCTTAAAATTTAGACCTCCTTACCTTTAGGGAGCCAAGACAAAGTTAAATAATGCTCGTGTAACAGTGTGTGAACATGTGAGGGTGTTTATTTGCAAATAATGGAATTATCCTCAGTAATGCCTTTAATGTGCTAACACTATTTTCAAGTATTCCTAGAGGGACACAGAAATGGGTTTTTTCACAATTATATCCTATTTTTAATGTTAATCAATTAGCACTGAGAGATACATTTACCATAAATTAGATTTACTAAATGTTTGGGCAATGATCTGGCATGTTTGGAGAAGTATGGAGTAAAACATTTTCATGAAGCACATGTAAAGACTTAGAAAGGCTGATACAGTTGTGGTGATGGAGAACATATAATGATGTATAATTTTAACCTTATTCTGCCTTAAATTCAACAAAGGTAAACTGGACATTCAGAGTGCCATGTAAAGGATCATCTCTGGGCTACAGGTAGCTCTGGTGGGTGCCCCTCATTACAGGGCTTTAATTAAATCCTAAGTGCTCCATTCAAAGCCCCAATTCATCTCCTGAGCAGAACATCTGCTCACGCTGCACTAGAGCTACCACGGCCCACCGCGTGATGTGGTTAGCAACGCTGTGCTCCGAGAATGAATAATGGATCTGTGAAGGATCATGTAAGTGAAGAACTAGGGAAGGTGATGTTGTCAAGATGTAAACTGTAGAGAGACAAGAGCACCCAGGGGAACGTGTGCTGAATTGTTCCTGGGGACGAGCAGAGACTGCAGAGTAGTGTAATAGGAGTTCAAACCCAAGAGGAAAGGAAGAAAATGGAGAAAGAGGCCAAGAATGATTAGAAAGTAGAGCTGGAGTAGTCCCAGGGGTGAGTCACCTGGTGACACCTCCTGCCCTTGTAGTGGTGAGGGAAAATCACCTCCCTGGTGAAACTGCGCAGGGTGAATTGTTATAAAAACATTGGTTATTGGGAAAAACAGTGTCAGAGTGAAATAGGTGTGCCCAAAGTGGTGACTGCTGAAAGTCCAGCACACCAGGACAAAAATGGGTTGGGAAATACTGTATTGAATGCTGCACTCTTGAATGTCATTGTGAGTATTTAAGATGTGTCTACTGGCAGATTTGCATCACCCCTGCTATCATCAATGCAAAAGTGCCAGTGAAATCTAATATAGGAGCCACATAATGGTTTGAGAGACAAGGAAATAGAGGAAATAGCTTTATATGAGAAAAAACTGACATGTCAGTGACCATGTACAGTAGAGAAAAACTCATGAAAAGGCATGAAATGGAACACAAAATAACAGTAATATTTGCAGCTTTTTTGATGAATGAGTGCAGATTTGTTTTGCACTCATTTGCAGAATGAGTGCAAATTTATTTACAAATAAATTTGTAAAATTGATGCAGGGAACCAGGTTTAAAATATTTATTATTACAGTGTGTAGAATGTATGTGAAATATATGGCAAACATAAAATACAAAAGGTATTTTTCTGGTTCGTTTGAATCCCATGAATTTGCCTCTGATTAAAAGTGCTCCTGAAGGAGCAGGAGCTCCTATCTGCCAGAAAATAAGTGTGCAAGCAGCCTGTATTGTAGTTGTCCCATTTACGGGCCTCTTTAATGTTCCTTTGAAGCCCTTTGTGTTTCATCTGCCAGAGCAAGTGCAGAACAGGTGATAGACAATTGTTCTGATCTAGTTTGGCAGTATTTGTGTTCCAGGTTTGTACATGTTTAAGGGCCATTTAGCAGTGCAAGTGGGATGCTCCGAGGATTTCTCAGATGCATGGGAGGTTCATCCTTAGCTTGAAGCCTGAGAACAAAGATGTTTCAGAGAAGGTGTGGCTGGCAGCAGAAATCAAAGAACTGGGGGATGTGCATGACAACTTTGACATTTCCTCCCTTGTTCTGTCCTGTAGCAGTGACTCTGGACAAGGCTCCACCAGGCAGGCTGTCAGATGGTGAGGGAATAAATAAAACTGTGAGTGTGCACTTGTGAGGGTATTTCATAGCACCAGTTAGAGGGAGAATGTTGAAACTGATGTGAGTTGAATACAAAGGGAATACAGACGAATGTGTGATGGGGATTTGCTCTGGCCAAGAGCAGAGAGAAATGGAAATGCAAGCCCTGCAAAGGAATATGGGAGTCTCAACATATGATTTATGTTAGGTGCATGTGTCCTAAATAGCTCGGTGATACTTTACAGTGGGTTACTATTTTCAGATGACTAGAAGAATGACCTCTGGGACACTGGGACCATCTTTGGGAATTTAAAAACAACCATACTGGGTCAGGTCAGGAACCCAGTATCTTGTCTCCAGTAGCAGCTGCAGCACATGCTAAGGCAGAGTACAGGAGTGATAAACCAAGAGGGAGAATTTCCCACTGGACCTTCCCAGTTTCCAGTAGTTTGTGATTCAGGGATTGTGTTTAATAACCCTTAAAGGAATTTTCTCTCATTTGCTTTTCTGACTGCATTGTATGCTTACATAAAACTTTTAGCTCATGTTCCTTGTGTGACCCTTATTTGTCTGACCCTTCAGCTGCATGTCCTGTCATAACTCCTGGATTTGGTGCTGGAAGACACAGCAAATATTCATATTTTCCTGACATGTATCCGTACCCTGATTATACATCCTTTCAAGCACACCTCTTGTTCAGCACTGCTAATAATACTCTTTTCCAGAAAGTCACTCTTATTTTGGTTAGAAACACTTAAATTTTGTTCTTAACTGACATTAGTCACCACCAGTTTAAAATTTACATTTTACAGTTGGGCAAACCTAATCTCCTCAAAGGGGGCTCTGGGGGTTGCATCAACGAGTTGCAGTTGACTTTTTTAGTCCTATTCTATTCACTTTACATTGCTATTTTACTGAGGGGTTTTTAACAAGTATTTATTGTCTTCATTATGAATATTTTTTTCCTTTTAAATCAACAACCAGAAGCATCTTGGGAGGGTTTAGCTTAAGCATTCACTTTAAACCTGAATTTCCTCAAGAATCTTCAATGCAGTTTTGCACTTTTCTTTTTTGCTTTGTTCTGATACCCAAGTGCTTATTCTCAATCTCTTGAGGATCAGAAACAAAGCCATAAACCCAAGAGCAGTTGACTGGAAAGCCGAATGTCAGACAACTGGCCAGAGGGGAGCAGAGCCATCAGCAGTCCATCATGCTGATGACCATCTGATGAAATTCACAGCAGGATAAAGAGAATTTCTTACTGAGTGAGGGTCAGTGAGTGAGCAACAGCAGCTAAGAGCTTGTTTGTCTCGGGCATTGATCAGTGCACATTTTCAATCATCTCAAATATCATCCCTTTTGAAGCAGTCACAGCTAGGAATTTATTTAGGACACAAAACCTCCAACATAAACAAGGATTAATCTTGGAAGAAAACTCACAGAGACAGCAGCTTTTGTTTGTATAATTAATGTTCAACATTAAGTGTTCACTCAGCTGATACATACATGGCACCAGCAAAGTAAATTCATTCAAATGCAAACAGTTTCTCTTGTATTGTTTTTGGAGCTATATGGTACATTTATTCAGCTCCCTGGTAATACTCTAAAAGCTAATTACTTACAAGTAGGCAAATATACATCAAGAAGTGCCAGTTGGGTTTTTTTGATGCTTTGGGTTGAAAGAGCCCAAGAAGAGAGAACCATGACTTCGCTGAATTACTGACAGTGCTGTGTTTTCTGTTTCATGTCATAGCTCTCTGCAGTAGCTTTTCTGTGGTCAGTCTCTACAATAGTTTCTTTACCCAGCCTAGTTTTAAAAGACTTGGAATCAATGCTTCAACTTCATGCAAATGTTCAGCTGAAACAAGTCAACAAAACAGTGACAGTGGGGAGGACACCACAGATGCCCGGGAGAGTTGATCTGTTCAGAAAGCAGCAATCAGCCAAATATTTATGCATAAAGATAACAGCCCCACAGACAGCTTACCTGCATCAGCTGGGGATGCCAGGCTTTGGATTGCTGCAATGAAAACAGGAATGAGGAAAGCAGGAAAGGAGAACGGGAGACCTGTGACAACTCTGTCCCGTTGTGCCTCCTCACAGCCCATGTTTATCTTGTGCTGGGCACTGAGCTGAGAAGTCGTGGGGTTAAGGATTCCCTCCCTGAGACCCTCTGCTGCAGCTCAGGACCAGGAGCTCACATGTTACACGCCAACGTCCTTTCTGCTCCGTGCCCTCCCCACTGACACCATTACCCCAGATGTAAACAGGAAGGTACAGAAATTTGCCCTTCAGTAGTGGTTAGTTATGCCAAACACCTTGGTATTCAATTGTGCCAATGAAATACCTGCCCTCAAGAGCTCTCACTGATCTTACCTGGGTGCGAAAGACCACGAGCTCAACTTTGCCTCTTGTAGTTCTTCATGAGGAGGATGGAACTCAGAGTCATTTCTGGATGCCACACTGCTGGGACTCCGTGAGGCTGTTCCCTGAGCACACGCAGTGAGCCTTCCAGAGCCTGCCAGAACCTTGGAGTTTTCAATGCTATAAAAGTATACACCTAACTCTTAGATATAGACTGGACAACATCCAGTAACTTATCAACGCCAGATAACTAATAATAATAATAGTAATAGTTAGGAGGAGGAGTAGTAGTAATAATAATAATGTCATTGCCTTGATATAAGGGAGCTCCTGATGCATTTTTTAAGGGAGCAGTCAGATTATTAAATCCCTCAGTCAAAACATGTGCCCAGCAACCTCAGTGTCCTCTGACATGACAATTATTTAGGACCTAATGCTATCTCACTGAGGTAGAAAATTTCTCACAAGACAATCTCCTGGTCTGAGAAAGTCCTGCCATTAGATTTCTGCTCCAGCATCATTAATTCACTAGTCTGTCTCTCAGTATGAACCTGTGCTTGCATATCAATCCCACAGAAGGGTCTTTTAGTCTAAAATGCTGGTTCCAACATAGGTGAATACTGTTTATTGAAGCAAAAAAAGCCCAAACCTGATCCTGAAACTATTAACATATATATTCCTGTATTGGCGAGAAGATTTGTCCCACAGAGAGAACTGTGATTTCTAAATAAGAGAAGGGCTACAATGCATGAGACTGTGAGAAGGTGATTGCAATATCAAAGGAGGCAAAGAAATAAATGAACTTTCCAAATAGTTTCAGTAACCTTACCTGCTTGATAGAGTGTGTAAATTATTGTAATTTGTTTAGATGAAATTTGTGTATTTTTCTAGGAATACTCATTTATCAGAAAAAGCATTTTTGTGATGGTTTCTGTGGGTTTCTTTTAGTGGTGATTGAAATAAAAGCCACGTCCTGAAGCTATTATTGTAGCAACATGGATTTTCTGGCTGCATTACTTGTTCACAGATGGTTAGCCTTTGACATGGCAATGAGATTGTTCACTTCTGCAAGATGTTAGCACAGATCAATAAGAAAACTGTCTTACAGAGGGAACACCTGTTTGTCAACCAAGCCTGCCTTAAAGGTATTTCTGATATTACATTTCTGTTTGTTCAGTGGAAAGTCAGTAGTTTTCCTGGCTGCAGGGTTAAATTCCCTTTTTATTAGTGTGCACTGTGATAGGAGAAGGCTCAGGAAGGAAAAAGAGGAAACCCACATCTCAGCAGTGCTGGATGTCTTGGCAGGTTGGGCTTAAAACCCTGTTCCCCTTATTCCATTTGGGGCCACAGTTTTTGCAAGTGCTCGTTTGGTTTTCTGCCAAGTAAAAAAACGTCTTTCAAGTTTTAAAATAAATATTTGGGGATGGCTCTGTCAAGGTTGGGACTCCGACAATTTACCAATGATAATAAAATATTTGTTACAAAAGATGTCACTGAAGTCCAAGGCTCATAATAAAAAGGATCAGAAAAATTTGCAGGCCCAGGAAATAATGTGAATGGAACTAGAAAAAATTCTGAACTAATATATCTGGGGAATAGAAGTATTCAAGTATTAATGTTAGAAAATTTCTAGCTGCTACAGCAGGGGTGGAAAAAAAAAATAGGAAAGTGATGGCATTTTCTGGAAGGCCGGGAGGTAATAGTCTCTTTCCTTGCTGAGAACGCTGCTGGAAAGCACAGAGCGCCATTTCAATTAGATGTGGCATTCCTCTTCCACCTCAGCCTCTTGGCTGGATTTTCTGTTGCATAGCATCTGTCTCGGTTTCTACCCCTTGCTTTTCATTCCTTGTCTACTTCCACAGTGCCTACGTGCCTAAGCAGCAATAAGTACCAAGGTGTCTGGGAGTTTATACACTGATGCTCAAATATTCTTGAAACCTGATTATCTTGTGCTGGTTGTCTATGGTTTTGTTAACAGTACTGAAGAGCAGAGTGTGGATAAATGCTGGATTGGGAAAATAGCACAGATTTTCTCTCTTAAATGCAGATAATAATTCTCATAAACTTAAGAGCTCAGAATTTTTATCACTGTTAATAATAATGTAATTATTACATTGCAAAGTGGAATTTTGAAGACATCAGTGATGTCAATGATGCTGAGAAGAACTGTGGCCATCATTAAGGTGATGGAGGCAGGATTATGAGGGAAGATGAAGAGAAGCAGCAAATGCACAGCTTGCCTAACTGGTGATAATGATGATGGGGGATGTGATGACCATCTAAAATGTATCTGACATCTGTAAACGTGGAACAGGGAATAGTTGTGTTCAGTTGGTCATAGCATTACAATTAGGGTTAATGAGGAAAACTGAGCAAAAGAAAACAGAACATTCTTTTGCTGTTCAGCCCAATGGCAGATCACATTAAACGCTAGGATGGTGTCTTCAAAGGATCCCCTGTTGCACCAGCAGAAGTCCAATTGCTTAAGTAATGGGGAAATAAATTTAGCAATATGCTCATGAGTGTGTGGAGAAAAACATTTTGATACTGGGAAAGAATTGGGCAAGATGACCTCTTCTGCTTGTAATTACAGGCACACTACTAGAAAGAGTTGGCAGAGATGTCCTATTTCTGTTTGCAGGCTTTTCCTTTTTTTTACTTTGTAGTGAGAGGCCAGTTTATAACCAGCACTGTCCAAAACTTTCAAGACTAGAAATGCAGGCAGCTGAACTGAGAGTTCAGAGCACTAGGCCAGTTTCTCTGGTGGGGCTCACCTGGAGCTGAACACTCTGGATGCCCAAGGATCCTGTGGGATGGCACTTCAGCCTGAGCTCTCTGAAGCAAAACCTTTGGGGTTGAGCGAAATGGTGTTTCTCCAACAAGCTCTAAAGTGGACAAAGCTGGGCATGGATCAGGACAAGTCTGGGAGGAAAGGAGGGAAGGAGAACAATTTTCCTGCAGTGCTGTACTTGGTAAAGCATCTGCAGCACATCAGACTGGCTGCTGCTCCTCTGGAAGCTGCAGGTCATGGATAAGGACACGTGGATGTATCTTTTTCTTTTTGTATGATTGCTTTGAAATGTATCACTTGATTTATTTCAGACTAAAAGTTGAATTCATTTTTGTCTTAGTATAAATTTTTTCCTTTGCGATCATAAGAGACCTCAGCTTTCAAGATACTTTCCCCTTTTTGATGAGGAGTACAGCATAAAGTTTACCAGCAGGAGTACTACACAGGAAGGAAACTGGAAACCACTAGCTAAAAGTACTTGCATTACATGAATTATAACCCACCCTGAGAAAGGGATTTTATCTTGAATTGAAATTTGTTGATCTTGGCCAATGAAGTGTCAATGTTTTTCATCAAAATGGTTTTAGTTTTTTAAAAAAATTCTGTTTGAAAAGCAACTTTTAATTGAAAAATCTGATTTCAAATTCTCAGAGATAGTGTTTGGATTGATACTGATCATCATCAAGGGTAATCAGGGCAGAGAAAAATAAATATGTTTTCTGCCTGGCCTCTTGGGCTCTGCTAACTGCAGAGCTCCCTGCATACTGCTACTGTTTAGCTAATAAAAAATAAATTAATATGAATTTCGAGTCAATGCTGTAATGTGTCACGTGTTGCTTTCAAAGTAGGAAATTATTTGCTCACTAGATTTCATGTATTTCCACTCAAGTATGCAGTGCTTTTTATTCACATTATAAGGGAACAGAGAGAACTGAATTGCACATGTATTCAAAGGAGCAGTACAAATCTGAACAGGAGCCAGATGATCAATTATTAGGAGGTAGTACTGCATTGTGTTGTTCACCAGGAGCTTCCAGAGAGAAGAGAAAGAAATCGTCAGAGAGGGAAACATTCAATGCAGTTACAAAAAAGGTAAAGAGAGAAAGATTAGGGAACCAGAATAAAAGAGGGTTACAATTGTATGCAGGGAGCTGGAGCGGAAAGACAGAGCAAATCAAGGTGACAGGAAATAAAATGTTGCCCCCCAACAGGAACAGGGAGGAGAGAGACATCAAACCATGGAGACTCATGCAAAAAAAAAAAGGCAGCTCAGGATAGTGACTGTGGTAAAATGTAGGGGAAAGGAGGTTTAGGAAATGTTTAAGGTAATATGGAAAAAGAGAAAATCAGCCAGACTTGCTTTGTTTGAAATGAATATCACCAGAACAAAACAACAACAACAACAAAAGAAAATAAAAGGCACCAAAGATTATAATGAAAAAAATACTGCCATTGTCCTGTCCCTTAAAATTTCAGTGAGGAGAATGCCACCACCTTTCCACTGAAGCTTTCCACAGAAGTGGCTGCACTGATGAGTTAGATTTTGGGAACAATATGGTCCAAATCCCACATCATCCTCTGCCTCCCCCTCTTCCTCTGCCGTGGTTTGGTCCTGACCAGAAGTAAATCAGCTCAATCATGCTTAGGTCTGGATAGAACAGATCATTTTGAGAGAGGATTTTTAACTGGTTAATTCATAACCACAGTATAGTAGTCTGAAAGTTAAAATATTGCTGTTCACATATCCAGTCCCTAACATTTACTGAAGTGCTTGACTGTGCTTGAAGCTAAATAAGGTTCAGTAATGAGTGTGCTATAAATTCCTTAGGCTGGAGACTACCAGGTTTTTCTGCCATGGATAATGTATGCAGTGTAAAACGCTTCCCATGCAAGAACAACTGATTGCTTCTGTGCCTTTGGTTCCATCCTCTGCCCTTCGGTACCGTGGTGCAGTCAGTTCCTGGCAAAGGAATCCTTTTGTGCTCCAATGCAGGACCAGCTGCTGGTGGTCACTGTGTGAATGACTCTAGAAATATATGGGGTGGGATAATGTGCACACTTGTCCACTGAAAAATGACTGGGGAATGATTGCTTGGCACTGCTCAGCTGCTGCGGAGAGCAGGATTTACTGCTGCTGCTCGTAGCACGAGCACCTTACAGTGACATTCACTTCCATATGGCTGTAACTTACAGTCCTTTGTTTTCCTTTCCCTGGGTTTTGTAAGATGTGGTCAACCCCACTGATGGAAATGTTACAGACAACTCATCTCTAAGAGGTCCCATTCAAAACACCTCCACTTTGATGCCACCCTAACATCTCAGTTTTATGCATTGGCCAAACTCCTTTAGAACCATCCCTTCCTGTTATTCTATTTATTGCCATTCTTTGGAAGATTAATGCAGCGTCTGCACTGGTTATAATTCTCTCTATCAGTCTGTCTATAGTATCTCTGCAATCCCAGCTCTTCATCACTGTACATTCTTTATGGGCCACATTACTTTCACCACTCCTTATCTAACCACTTCATAAAAACCACCTCACACATTTATAAAGCATGACAGGAGCATTACCATAATCTATGTTACTGTGCTCAGTAAACACATCATAGGCTCTCCATAGGCTAATCACCTTAGTGGATAAAATTACCTGGGAATGAATTTATCTGCAGCCATCAGATCAAAAGAAGTGTATAGAACAACATTGTCCTGCTTTTCCACAAGAATTTAAGATCCCTGCACCATTTTGTCATGACTGAAAGCCTGGATTTGAAAGTTGGTTGTTACCAAGCTTCTTTGTAACCAGTGGATTAATTTATAAATATTTAAAAGAAATCCTAAAAGTGTGAGACTTTCATGTATCATATGAAAAAACAAAGGGTGTGTTATGCGTGTAATAAGCAATTTTTTGTCTCTTTTGAGGTTGATGGGAAAATTAATACAGTTTGCCAGTTTGAAGAGTAGTCTGAAGATAAAGGCATTTAATGATAGTATTAGTGAGTTTTAGAGATTTGGAAACATCAAGGTGCTTGGGGAAAGCCTGTTGGGCAAAAGCAAGACTCTGGCAGGACCAAACAGTGCTTGCTTGGTTGACATAGAATAATTTCTAATTCCTTCCTTACTAACTACTTCTCATGCACATTTCTGTAGTCATTTCTCATCAGCAGCTGTGACTAAATGGCTTTTTTCTTATCGACTTAATTATTCCATCCAAAGAGAGAGTTGTCCTGTCTTTCATTGTGTGTCTTTTCTGAGACTCATTTAACTTAACTTCAATTCTTTGGATGCTTTTTGCTGGCAGCATTTTAAAAGAACAACATTCTGAGGCCACAAAAACAATATTCTGTGGTTCACTCAAATTTTATTGTTAGGCTATTTTCAGGCTTAATTCCACTTTGGGTTTTTACTGTTCTCTGGCAAGGAACTAGAGATGTCAATATTGGAAATGATCATTTCTGTTCAGCAGCAGAAATGTTCATTTCTCCACAGCTTTGATACCTAGAAAATTTGTTCTGGGCAAGAATTGTGCAGCTGCAAAGCAATGATCAGAATAGCACAGCAGGTCTTTCTAATCTCTAGTTTATACTGCTGCCTGCAGTCTAAGTTATAGGAGGAGCTCTGCTTGAATGCAGACACATTACATCTATTTTGTCCCAACTTTTATCTTCTCTGACATATCAAATATTAAATTTTCCAAACCACCCAAGTGACTGAGAGCAAGATTTTTTAAAAGATACTTACAGTTTTTGTGCTCAGCCTTGCTAGCATACATCATTTAGGCCGAGACATCATATTTACAAGTGATATAGACCTCTAGGAGTGTCGTATCTCACTGAAGTCAATGGAATTTAGACTCATAATGCTTATTACTTTTTGATATGGAACTTATTTCTCCAAAATAATATTCTTCTCTCTTTGAATTAAGTCCTGCCTCTTCATACACATCTCTTAATGGCATTCCGGAGCTGTAAATCCCACCAAGACTTCTAATTTCGAACCTCCATTTCTCAAAGTTGCTGTAAGTTGATCTCCCTTTGAAGCAAAAAAATCTCATTAAAAGACTGAAGATCCCCACTAAGAGAACATTGGATTCTTGCCTGCCTCGTGAGTTACATATCTGCTTTTTGTGATTCATCAATACAAGGATGCTGCTAGTCCTTGTTACAATTCCCTTGCCCAGTCAGAGGTGTGGGGTGTGGGCACGGCCCTGCAGGGAGCTCTCAGGGCAGGGGGCACACACAACAGAGGGGATTTTCTCGTGCATTCTGTCAGTCCTGTGTACACTGGGCACGTGCATGCAGAATCAGGATTAAACCCACCCATAACTCGGCTTCAGTAACAGCCAGCAGCAAGTTCCTCATGAGCATTCCTGCCCAGCCACTCCTGCCTGATGTCCCCTTGCCTTCCTCAGCCACGCTGGTGTCACTGTGCTGCCACTGGAGCTGCAACGTGCCAGGGGCAGGAGCTGCTGCAAGGCTGCCTTGTTGTTCTGGATACCATCTCTCCTTTGATTCATCTGGATAAGATTCTTTCTTTTTCTTTTTCTTTTTTTCTATAAAAATATGCATAAGAATAAGGTCCTGTGGAAATTCGTCAGGAGATCAATTTGCAAGGCTCTTTAGTAGAAAAACCTATTCTCTAGTGTGTATATTGGTTTGATATGGAAATCCATAAGCCAGCCCTAGATCCAATCACATCTACGTTGGTGTGCTCTGGGTTTTCTTTGTGAATTCAAGAGCAGAATCCATACCATTTCTCCTTTACAAAAAATACGTATTTTTAATTTCTGTGAATAAACCAGTTCATGAGGATCAGAGTCTATTCTTGTGTAAGTCTAAGAATCTGTAAATCTCTCAGATAAAAAGGCTCCTGTGGCTGATGGCAGAGAGCATTAGCAGAAAATTGTAAAAGACTATAAATCCATGTGCTAATTAGAACTTTGCATATCCCTGCTTCCCCTATTATACTGAATGGGAAATAAAATACAAATGAAAAGAAAAGTTAATATTCAACTGAAATATTAAAATTCTTCTGAACAAAATATTTTAAAGTTATTAATTTCCTCTAGAATTTCTTTTGCTGTGGATTTTTGTAGAAAAGTCTGTTTTCACAAAAATGGCTTTTTCTGCCAAAACTGCTCTTAGAAAGCCAGCTCGTAGCACCATAAAGATGATGATGCCTGAATGCACGTTGCTCCTCTTAGCTCATGAATTCTGACTCCAAAATCAGAACTTGGGCTTCCTATGGAATGAATTTGCAGGTGTAACTGACCTGCTTTGTCCAGCAGCTCTTCCCCAGGCTCTGACCAGGGGTGCAGTAACATTATTGTCTCACTCCAAATAGGAATGTTGTACAAATGACATGGAAATCGGGGCCTGAACCTACAGGTTGTTGAACCATCGACCTGGAAGGAGTCCTGTGGGCTGTCAGCTGAGCTGTGACCTCTATGAGTTGCTCTTTTAAGTGACCTAAACATTGGAAGAACCTCAATCTGATTTTAAAGTTTAGCCCAAGGTGCATTTCCAAGGGAAAACAGAGTTCAGTAATCAGCCTCCTTGTGGAACTGCTTGTTCTGGTCTTTTATAAAGAAATAGCAGCTTCTTTAGAGGAGATACCCTGTGTCTCCAGAACCCTTTCATAGCAACAACATTTGAGAAAATAATATCCCAAACCTAAAACTTAATGACCCACAATGGGAGTCACTTGTGCTTGCTGCTGTTGCACAGAGTCTTCCCAAAATGAAAATAATATGTATCTTGCATAATGAACAATGAAAAGACTGAATATTAATGAAAATATAAATAGAAATTTAGGAAACAGACCACTGCAGTCTATTCTGATCCACTGGATAAAAAAACCTATCCCATATATAACCAGGAGCCTTGCAGAGCATGTGTGGAGCATCACAAATTCCCACAGTCCAGGTAATTCCATACATAATAAGTAGCCCATTAATCTATTTGTATCAGTTATCATAATGGGAAAGAATTAAGGATGGTGTAATGCTAACATGCTGTACTTAAGTCAATTTTTTGATGATACCTTTGTGTTACATCAAGCTCATGGGCCAAATTCAACACTTTTGTGGCTTCATTAGAGCCGAGGGCAGCCTGGCAGGTGAGGTGCAGTGAGCCTTGACCTCACAGAAACCAGTGAAAACCATAACTCCCCTCTTAGATCTGCAAATGCATCCTGTAAGCTTGTTCCCTTTCCTTCTGGAGCACATACGGAATGCCAGTGGATTATATGTAAAAGAAAAATTGGAGTGCAACTGCACTGTGGCTATGAGGAGTCGTCTATTCGTTCACTGATGAAGCGGCTCGTGGAGTAGCATGGGACTTTGTTTTTCCATCTGTTACAGATTCCTGTCAGAAGGAAAAACTATATTTTGCAAGTACCATGGTAGTGGCTTATTATTTCTTAAAGTAAAGTATAGTATTTTCCCCTGTGCACAGTGTAGTCTGTAGTTCTGGCACATTAGCTGGCATAAACATTTTGATTAAAGCTTATGAATGTATTAATTACACCTGGGAAGTTTCCAAAGCTTATTCAAACTGAAAACTCTTTAAACTGCAGCCCCCAAACCTGAATACTTTATAGTAAGTGTATGAATGGCTGTCATAGGGTTGTTTTTTCTTTCTCTTGGTTGTTTGTACAAAGACATGAGGTGGCAAGAGTGCAAATTTTTTTAGCCAGTACTTTCTGTAAGCACTTTTTCAGAAAGTCTGGAAGTGTCAGAAGAATTTTTACTGTCACACTGTTCAATGTTTGTTTGAAGTCTATAGAACTTTAATTCTCTTTTAAATTTTCTCTGATCTCCTAGGTCTAGCAGCATCTGCGTATACGTAAGCATTTGTCACAATAACATATGGGTATATGACCTGAACAGGATGATAGCATTGGCACACAAACTGGCTAGTTGAAGCTGTATAAATAAATAGAGGTATCATAAACCAGCTATGTCCTGATGAACTGTCTAGAAACGTTGATAGAATTGGTCCATATAATTTCTTTTGCTTCTATTGCCATAGTGGATTGCTAATGGTGTAACACAGTCAGATTTGGCCAGCAAAGCCGATGGAGCTGTTTGGGTATCGCTACTTTTTTGCAAGTAACACGAACAAGTTCTTACAGCAACCTTCATCTGGATTAGGCTGTGAGGTGCATTGACAATGAGCTGGAGGCAAACGTAACAGAGGAGCTGAATTCTAAAATCACTGGGCGTATGACCCCGAGAAGAAAGACATAACTTATCCACAGAGCGCCTGTGCCAGCACCAAAGAGCCCACGAAGCCTCACCTCGGCGACGCCGCGCTCGTGCATTCATGCACACATGCATTCATTATGACTGACCTGCCCTAGGAAGGTCCATTAAGTGGAACTCATTTCAAGCACAGATGGTCCTGAATAGCTTAATGTCTGTCTGGTGGCCAGAATAAGTGAATTCTTGATGGCCTTAGACTTCTGATCACATACATGCAGCCAAGGAGGAAATGAAAACATGTTTATCATTTTGATAAACAACCTCTCTCATTGCTGCAGGATGCTCCGTGTAACTCAGCAGAGTCAAATACTATTAAATTGTCATCACTGTCAAAGAGAGAACGTATAAGTTTTGCTACCTGAGTCATAGTTAATGACTTCCACAATGTATAACACAAATCAGTAGTCCTGTTTGCCTTTTTTATGTTTGTTTACTGATCAGTTCAGGCTTGGCTAGAATACAGAGGCAAGTTATAATTTTGAAGTGCAAAATATGCTTTTATTATTACCCCTCATCTAGAGATATAAAAAACAGAGATGACTAGAAGATGGCTTTTTGGCTTCTGCCAGGCATGCACTCAGACCCTGTAGGTGATTAGATATTTTAAATCACAGCCTCCCACAGCAGGCTCATACTTAAGATAAAATATTTTACTCTGCGGTGTGTAAACTCAAGGTGGCTTTATAACAGAGACAAAAAAAGAACATGATTTCAGCAGTTTAGTGTCCTCCAATTTGAATGAAACCATTTGCAGGGGTAACAAACAGTTGTCCCTGTTTAACAGTAAGAATGTTGTTATTATTTCTACAGTTCTGTATTTTAAGCCTATGCAGAACAAAGATTTCTGGAAGGCTAGCAAATATGAGGAGACTTGCAGTGGCACAGAGAGTTGCCATCTGCAACACCCCAGAATCCTTCCTGGCAGCCAGTTCTGTCCCTCTCTTTGGTAGGTGTCACATTTCCTTCATGCAAAGTTGAGAGCATCGTGCTCACAAAGGATCAGCTGTTCTTACTATCAAGTCCTGCTAATGTGTGGTTGAAGAGGATATAAGTCATATAAGGATGTTTTCATTCATCTCTGAAGCTTCTTGAAGGAAGATCAAAGCTCTTTCTGATCTGCAAGTTGCTATTCCATTTCTAATCTTTTTCTGATTTTCTTGGGGCAGGAGGGAATTATATTAAAAAAAAATTTATTTTTTTTTTTGCCAGGTGGATAAAGCAGCCACTTCATGAAATGTAACTGTCAACAAAACATTCAGAAGACACTTACTTAGAGGATTTTAGGGCCCTTTCCGCTCCTCTTAAGTTCAGTGGCAAATCCCCTATTGACTTGAAAGAGTTGGATGAGGCTGTTACTCTGGAATGAAAGCCAGACGCTACCGTAGCTCAACAGACCATAAACTTGAAGAAAAAAAGACATTTCTGGGGTTTGTGACAGGGATTCAAACTTTTGCTGCACTCACAGCCTATCAGGTCAATAATTCACATTTTTTCCAGTACTCCCAGCACTGTAATATCTCACCAGGTCTTCCCATAATCCAGATGAGCCACTGAGATAAAAAAATGCCTCTGGCTCAGGGGCTGAAGTCCTCAGATATTGGTAGTAGAGCATTTCTTGGTGGTCTCCACCCCCTCCCCCCAAAGAAGAAGTAGGAAATAAAAATTAAAATTCACAGAATGAAAAGGTGCTTTGCATACACATCTGAACAACTTAAATGTTTTTCCAGTGGAAACTAAAGACTTATTCATGTTCTTCTCCCCACTCTAATGAGTTTCGTCATTTATACAGCTGAAGGAGAGATTTAAGTTGGACTTCCCACCCCCAGTATATTTGTGGTATGTACATTCCTATGAGTAATGTAGTCCAGGGTGTGCTTTTTCAATAAATTTTTTTCCTGGTCTCACTGTGTCCATTTATATCTGTCTGGTACCTCTATTCCCATTTTGTATATGGCTTTTTAAAACTCTAACATGTGTATGCATCATTGGTGAAAAATATACCAGCAAAACACATTGCATGCAATGTTACCCAGCAGTCATTCATAGGCTGAACATGCTTTAATGGAGAAACCTGATCCCACAAAACAGATTTCCCAGGAAAACGGGGTGGGTAATTTGCAGAACTTTCTCCACGTGAGATGGATTTTTTTCTTGTCTCAGCATTGGGAAGGGTCTTTCTATTATTATAATTGTTATTATTTGCACACAGTTATAGTCCATGCAGATAAAACTTCCAATTAATGTACTTATCTGTCGAGCAGTTTTAAAAAAGGTGTTTTTTCATTGCTTTTATAGTTTCATTATGTTTGGCCCCTCCTAAACAACTATTCACTTCGAGCTAAATTCTTTATTGCTTCAGCAACTTGAGCTTCCACATAACAATTAAAGGTGTTATAAAGCTGCTCCACCACAACCCATTATTTTGAATAGATAACCAAATAAGCAAGACTAGCTGATGTGGTTATTAGTACTCATAGAGCAAATTAATAGAGAAAATTAAGCATTTAGGTTATTCACAGATATTTACCACACAGTCTTTGTAATCTAAAATTAGAAATGCTTATTACTGCGTGCCTTATCTTTATCGTTGGAGTTGCAATCAATAAAATCACAAATCTTTCTCCTCCTAGGCCATGGCCATAAGATGGATTAAACCAATGAGAATCTTTTCATTGCCTTCAATATGATTTGGATGGGGGAACAGAGAGTTTCTGTGAAGGATTGCTTCATAGCAAATGCAAACATTTGGGGCTGAGTTGATTATTGCAGTTCCTCTTACTCCTAAGAGACACTTCAAAGCCCATTTGTCAGATGATGGCTCTCTGAATTGGTGGGATCTCTCTTCCCTGACACCTACTGGCTTTCAAAAAGCTTCTGTCAGCAGGCCAACTGCACCTAATAACTAATAGATGCAGCAGCATGACTGGCCAGATGACTTAAATATTTACTACGTAGTCTCATGCTTGCAGACTCATCAGTGCTGAGCCCCATGGCCACACAACCCGAGCTCATTTACCCTGATGGTTGTTCACAGACTTTCATCCACTGACTCACTCTGGAAGGTCAGAGGTTTCAAAATTTAATATAAAACATTTCCACACTTTGTGTGTGTTCATTGGCAGTTGTTGTTTGTACCTCAATACTCCAGGTACATCTTATGGCACATCACCATGTGACTTTAACATACAGGCAAGAGATTCCCCCCTGCTCACCTTCCCCAGTGCTTCCCCAGTGGCACATTTGTGGCATCCCCAGGTAACAGGACCCTGTTCTGAGCAGGGGGATGCCACTGGACTCCCAAACCTCTACCAAAGCCTTTTGTTCAGAGCCAGACTTGGATCAGCATCTCCACACAGCTTGTCCTCCTACCTGGCTGCAGGGTACTACAGTGTTCAGAAGTTCTCAATACTGTTTCAAAAAGAGTGAAAACCAAAGACCTGAATAATGTGCTGTAGCAAAAGCACTGTACAGTTAGCAATTCATAATGGCGTGAAGAAATAATGCTCTTCTGGAAAAGCTTCTTACACATCCTGCTCTTTAGTGGGCCGTGCGTGAGGTTTTGTAGTAAGTTTAAACAAATCCTGCCAAATTTATGCTGCAGTTTCACAAAGTCGCCAAATATCTGTGGGGAACAGACTGACACTATTAAACACTCAGTGATTATGAGCTAAATACAGTCTGAACTGAGGAATGGGGGAGTTACTTGGGCAGAGCATTGGCCCACTGTGGTGTTTGTCTCCTTGCACTGCAGTGCTGAGGTGAAGGGGAATGGCACACCTGACACGGCATCTCCGTGCTCAGCATACGCCACAAACACCAACTATTCATAAACCCAAGGCCACTGTCTCTCTGTCTAGCACTCCTCTGTGTTCTCCATCTAATAAAACTATTGCAAATGTTCATAAAGAACAATTAGGGAAAAGACAAATTAAGCCTGGTGATCTTGCACATGATGGGAATGTTTCCTGCCCTAAAATGGCCAGTTTAGTGAGTGGGGTAGCAAAGGGAAATGCTGTTGGACCATACTGTGGTTTGGAGAGACTCACTGTCATTCCCCAAGGGCTGAGTACTAGCAGAGAATCAAGTATTTAGGGAAAAATCTTATTTCTAGGTGGATTCCCTTAGTCCCTGTCCTTGTACAAGAGAATATTTGGGGAAGAGGCCGCCAACGTTATGAGCATAAAATCAGCCAACAGTTGTTGTGCATTTTCTGTAGCATTTTATCTACATTTCTTCAAGCCCAGACCTTGACACAGTCATTTTTTAGGCTAAAAATTATGTGGATGTCAGAGAAGCTTCTAATATAAGACAGGCAAGGGACATTTATCTACATTTTCTATTAAGAAGGAGATGTAGCAGAACCTGCTTGTTCGGGAGCACAATAATGGGAGAAATAACATTGTAATCCCACCTGTAGAGAAGCCAGGCAGAGTCACAGACAGGAGCACCTCTGGGTGCTTTGATTAGCCACTGCTGCTCTTCCTAATCAGTGTCAATATTCTCTTTTTTCTTTTTTTTTTCTTTTTTTTTGCCAGAAGGAGGAACGTGTGAAGTTATAGCAGCACACAGATGCTGTAATAAGAATCGAATTGAGGAAAGATCACAAACAGTAAAATGCTCCTGTCTACCTGGGAAAGTGGCTGGGACTACAAGAAACAGACCTTCCTGTGTTGATGGCAAGTACCTCCTCCTGTATATATGTCTCTGTTCGTGTACTATCCAGCTGTGAGTCGATAGAGCATGCATAGGAATTTTGTTGTGTTCTTTTTTTAACAAAACAGAAAAATCTATAAGAATATATTTAACCCACCTTCCTGCTACTTCTGTGCACACGGGTCCTGTTAATATTTACCAAAAATCTGGGACTATACTACCCAGCATAGGACCTTTGATAAGAGATTCTGGGGCAGGATCAAGCCCTTAAGAAATAACTGGATAAAATTATCCCTGGAGTCACTTCATGGGGCCCCATCAGTGCCACATTAGTTTTGATTCATAAGTATTTCGAAGGACAACTGTCATTCATTTTGATTTAATTAGCCATTTGGAAAGTCTGTGGCAAAATAAGATAAAGAAATGAATCTGGTGGTGTTGTGAAACAAACATTACGGAAAGATGGAAAAAATCTTTGTCTTTTGAAATCAATGGTGCTGTTGCTTGTCACAGAGATTTTTTTGCTGGAGCAAAAGCACCATGTTATTTGTGTCTGGGTTTCACATCGGGTCTAGCTCCACAAGGTGTTTTCCTCTCTGGGGCTCCCCTGGCACTGCTGCAAGGTGAAACTGCTCAGCAATCGGGGAGAGAGACAGGGCTTGGAAGTGCTTAGCAAAATATAAATCACATAAGAAGATGGGGAGTTAGTGGTACTAATCCCATTAGCTACCCTTCCCAGACAAGCTGCTCCCTGTTGCAGAATCCCTCTGTGCAGCAGCTTTGTGGAGTACCTTGTTAAAATCCCTCACTGTTCTTTATGGTAAACGTGCTGTGCCATTGTTTGTACCAACCCACAGCCCAAAGGTGCCTCAAAGGGCCACTGGTTGTTTTGGCTGCAGCTGAGGTAGACTCTGCACTGGGCTCTCCTCACCCTTTCCATGGCTGGACTTCCAGAGGTGCTGGTGTATCTGCAGGTGTTGGAAGCACCCAGTGTTCCCTCTTTGGGTCGGTCATTTGGCATTCAGCTTCCCCCCAAGTGAGTGAGAGGGGCAGCTGTACAAGCAAACATGGGGAAAAATGGGTTTTATGGATACCTTTTCTCAATCACAAAGGCACTAGAAAGGAGCAGGGGCTGTTCCTGTTGTATCCCAGTGTTAGACAGGGGTATTGGAGGGTGTTGTGGAATGGAGGGTTGTGCAGGCAAAGCTCAGAGTCCTGCACATTTGACACCAAAAAGATGAGAGTTGGGTGTGCCCTGGAGGAATGAGAACCTCATGTTTTCTCAGCAGGTATTTGTGGCATGTGCATATATGGTTTATATATTAAAGATACAAAAGAAATGTTTTATTTGCAAAACATTTTCACATTTTTACATTATGAAGCAGTATTTTCTGGCTTGTTACACTGGGAATGTGATTCAGCTTCTGAACTCAGGACTAAAACCATGCTATGAATGCACCTGTGAATAATTATACTTTAATACACATTCTGTCATTCTGTTATTGCTTAATTACCCTGATAAAAAGAATATTTTCTTTTTCTGCTAAGCACAGTCATAAAACTGTAGGTAAAATCTACAGCTGGTCTTAACCAAAAATCAACTGTACAAGCCTTGAAGAATTTCATGTTCTTCAGCAGGTCATGAAAAACAGAGGCAGTGGACAGAGCAGAGAGACACCATTAATTCAGCTCTCATAACCCTCTTCAGAGAAGAGAAGCTCAAAGAATGCTATGTTAAGAAAAAAGTCGGGTGCAGGTGTGAACTGAAGCCTAATTGCTCTGTCAGGATTACAATAAAAAGAAATGTTATTGTCTGGAATTTTGAAAGGAGTAAGGATAAAACAATGACTAATATAAAAGTGTAAAGCAAGTCCCATTGAAGTCACTGGTAAGACTCACTATGACTTCAAAGCCAGCAGACATGAACTACAAAGGAATGTCTTTGCCTTTCAAGTTTAGTTGTTGTAGTCAGCCCATAGCTGCTCTTGTAGAAGGCTGGTGAGCAGTTCAAAAGCCCAATATGCTGCTCGTAAAAATTAAACCAAAGGGCATTTTCTTTGGCCTTTGTTTTATCCCAGACTTTGCTTTGTGCCTTTTAACATACTGACCAGGTTTAAGTCAAAACTTTGTCCTGTTTGGTGGTTCTGTTCTTGCTAAGGCAAACTCCCCAAACTTTCCATGGGAGTCACGCTGATGTCAGTACTTTAACTCACACAAAATTTTGGGATTTGCTGTTTCTTTTGTACATGAGGGCATTTCAAAAAGTTATTTGCAACTTTCTATCTTCTTTATCTACCCTATTGAAAGGATTAAACCCATTTAATCTCACACTAAGTTTTACTTTATCATATACTATGTAAATGTATATGATTTCAAGCCATACTGTGTCACTAAGAAAGCTTGCTTGGGTCCATTAACAAAACATCCCCAGGTGTTCATGTACAGCAGTGTACTCACACCCAGAGAGACCCATCACCTCTGAGAGGTGACAAGGACTGGGACACACCCCATGTTGGCATTTTGGCTCCCATCTGTGGTTCCTTATCACCTCGAGCCATCTCCACCTGATGGCTACTTAGTATGTATGAACCAAGCTGAGCCTCAGTATTGCCTTGTTTATACCGTCGGCCAAACTGATTGATTGGGATCAGAATGAAGCTTTTGGTGTTTCCCAGTTAATTTCATCAGAAAACACCTCGTCAAGGCCAATACTTTGACGGTTTGAGATCATGGTACAGAGGAGGGATTGCATTGCCTTTCACAGTTTTCACTTTTCATAGTGCACACAGCCTGGTCCTCCTCCTGAAGGAGCTGAAATTCAGGCTGAGGTTGTGTCATTTGTACTATGAAGGGTGGGAAGTTGCTGTCTGTTTCCAAGAATCACTTCCAACCCCATCCAGCAAACTTTTTCTTTGGGGCCTCATCTTAAAAACCATGTAGTGAATGCAGGCTGTGGAAGCCTCAGAAGTTATAAATTATTCCTTGTGGCTCATTCAGTAGACACTGTCCTAAAACCAGCCTAAATTAGCAATGAATTATGTGGTAGCAACAACAAGAGCAAAAAAAGACAAATCTTATCCTGGAACAAAGATGCCAGTTTCTGTTTCTTTGCCCCTTCTGTTGCACATTTACTTTCATGATTCCCTTCACTACTTCGAGGTCCTTTTTGTTTGAAGGATGCCTTTGAATGCTCCCTTTGCTCCCTACAATTTATCTTGCCTGCCACTTGGCAGTAGCACATACCATGGGCATCTGTCTGTTCAGCTCTCTGGCTTGGCTGTTATTATTTTCTCCATTTGCCCAAATACCTCTCCCAGAGCAAGTCCCAAATGGATTTACTTCATTATGTGTTACAGAAGTTGGAGAGCATCCCTTTTTGAGGGGAAAGCAGTGTCGAGCATGTCCCGTGGATTCATGAAGGCCCTCAGGGCTGTGCACAAACCTCTGGCATTCCTAATCTTCATTACTGCATGAGATTGTTCTTTTCCTGCTCCATTTTCCTTCTCAGTGTAGAAAATATAGTGAAGCCCTGATGAAAAAAATGTGACTTTTAAATACCTTTAAAATTGTTATTGAAGCCTTTTCTAGATGTTCTTAGAATATTTTCAAAATAATTAAATATTATTGATGAACTTGCCTTCACGTTGCCTCCTGAAAAGGCATTTTGCCTTTGTTTTTGCTTTCTGACAACTCAAGACACTTTCATCAGCAGAATCCTTCAGGTTTGGTGGTTTTACCAGATCTTGGCATCACACAGGGTTTCATAACTTCAAAATAACTTTGTTTTGACAGTATCAAATATAAAGGTTATACCAAGACTGTCATATTTGGGTCAGGACTGTAATGTCCACCTCTCATTCTTCATTGACCTAATCTTCACACAAAATTGATGTCACCTTTCTGAAGAGGCTCAGATTTTCTTCTGTGGCCTTAACAGAGTTGATCATATGAGCTACGGAGCAACAATGAGCAAGTGGCAGCAGAGAAGTGATTAATACACTTATGTCTGTTTTTTTGCTATTCTTTATGGCTTGTCTACTCCTGGCTTGCAGTTTTCCTTGGTTGATTCATTAGCAAAACAGTGTTGTGTCCCCCTCATTTATTTTTTTCTTTGTTCTGTTTGTTATTTTGGGGTTTTAAAGCCGTACATTTTAGCACTCAGTATAAACAACATGGATGTTTGATTGGACCTTTTCTGTGCTCTGGGGTGAAGGAGAGGGGGACAGAGGCCAAGTGAGCCCACAGGGTTACTTAGTAAATAATAAGAGAAAATGTTCTCTCAGTCTTAATATTTCATATCATGACTATAACAATGTAATAAGAATACAAGCTACTTATAATTTACTGTCACTTTTATACTGGGAATAATCTGCTTTGTGCCCTTTAAAGTGATACTGAACCATTCTTACAGTCAGTAGGTGGTTATGTCTGTATGTTCTTTGAGGCCTTTGAATAATATATTTGTTCATCTATACTGAAGTTTACTGTGGTACAATGATGCCCTCAGACACACTTTCTTTAATGTTTCAGTTATTCTGTTCCCTTCCCTTCAATCTTCTTCCAGTCTATTTTAAACTCTTTCACAGGCAACCTCATATTTCTTGCCTAATTACCTGGAAATTTGTTGGACCACAGAGCATGGAATAACAGAGAAGCACCTGCACTGGCTTTCAAAATTAGTCACAATGGGATTTTCATGCAGGTTGTGCATGTTGCCAGAGCTTTTAGGAAATGAGCTGGTTTTAACACTGGACAAAACCAATGAGGAAAAAGGAAGTTGCTCCTGAAATGCTGGGAAGTGTCTCTCCCTCCAAATTATTCCTTGTGAGAAAGGTCTCTGCAGAGATCTGAGGTGATCCAATTCTGTGTCATCTGCAACACAGGATTTGAAGCATTGGCTCTCAGGCAGCAGGACTAGTGTTTTAGCTCTCCATGGTCTGCTGTTGTCCTGTTTTATTCCAGTCATACATCAGGGGAAAGGGAAATCATTCAGTGACAGAGAACTATAAAATTAAATTAATCCAGTGTTTCCCTTTCTCACAGATTGGCTTTGGATCACCTCAAGTTTCAGATCATTCTATAGTGTATGAAATATTAGCATGCAGGTACATACTTCAGATTTCTATTAGTTTGAGGATTATCCATCACTAGCCACCATGTGGCCCTGTGAATTTAGATCAGACTCCATCAGGACAGCATTAGCAAACCAAACACGAGTCTTAATGACCAGTGGGAGCACCATGACTTTTAATGCCTCTCTGGGCCAGCACCTCACACCTCTCCAGTGCTGCTGGATGGTTGATACTGCTCATCCTTTTTTTCCCATGTGTAACAGTAGGAGCAGAGAGAGGACATCTTTCACCAGCACATGTTCCTTTGGGTGGCATTTGCCCTCCTTTCTCTCACCCAGGACCTACAAAGGAAAATGTCATATCTGGTTTGCCACTCATTAGGCAGATGGTAAGTGCAGGCATCCTGTTGACATGAGCTAATTTAGTTTAATTTTTAAATTACGGATAAGATACCAGCTGCAGAGTGAGGATCCATCCAGGAGTGCTGTGCTCCCTGAGTACAGAGGTGCAGCACAGCCCGTCGTGGGGCCCTGGGCTGGTCTTCAGCCCCTGCATCCTCCCACAAGCACTGGTGCTACCCCAGCCTGCAACACTGAGAGATGGGCATGGAATATACAGACAATTCCTGGCCCTCCCTGCACTGAGAGCAGGATTCGAGCCTTGGAGAGTCAAATGAAAGACTTCTATTGACTTTGGGGGTCAGGTCCTTAGTAAATGCTTTGTTAGAGATAATCCTGTATCTATCAGCACTTACATCAAGTGAAAACAGTTCACAGTCACAAAGCCAATAGTTTTCTATTTATCTAATGTGTACTTTAGGTGGTATCACCAGAAAGCCTTTTTTTCCCCACTCTGTGAAAATACTTTCAATCAATTCTTATTTCTTGAAGAATGGGGGAAAAATGCTTTTTGAAATCCAAGGAGTCAGCTTCTCATCCCTCTAGCTGTGCTTCGGCCTAGATAAGAAGAGATCTCAGGGTCCCATATTATTAATGCACTGTCTATATGAATAACGAGCAGCCTTGGTGAATTATTCCACACTCCTGGGAAAATCTATAACCCTGTCCTTCTGTTGCAGCACCACTGGAACTGAGCAGCAGGCTCATACTTATTTTTATTTGGTGAATTCAGATGACTTCATTTGCAAGGAGGGAAAAAATGTATCTCTTCCCCACTGGCACCCATCTAGTAAACTAAAAAAAAATAAAATCACAGAATATCACATGTTGTATTAAAAAAAAAAAAAAAAAAAGGAGAGAGAGGGGGAGAAAAGCCTTCCTAAATACTGGAATATTTTAAGACTTTTCTTTTTGTCCAGAAACATGACTTCTTGAAACACTCTTGCAGCCACCCTGAAAGTGCAGCCAGATCCTGAGAGGTGCCAACTTCAGGGGGAGCAAAAGCAAAACTGGCAGTGATGATGCAGAGTAATTAGTTCTTTTACCGAGGCACAGCAGCTCTCATTACCAGTTTGCCTTCTCACCTGCAGGGCAGAGGCTGAAGGGAGCAGAGGGGAGGTAAATGCCTGACCCTGCCTCTGATGGGTGAGCTTTTGTATCAGAGCAGTGTCATCTCCTGAGCCCAGACCATCAGTGAGCAGCCTGGGGAGAGTAGAGGGGCCCTGACTATGCATATATATATATATATATGTATGTATGTATTTCTGTGCACATGCTGCAGAGCCATCCTGCCATGGGTGGTTTATTGCAGCACCCAGCGCTGCTCAGACATGTGTGGATGTTTTCAGTGATGAAGGTACACAGGAGGAGGGTGCTGAAGGATAAAATCTGCAGCCCACCTGAGCCAGTCTGCAGTGAGGCTTTCCCATTCAGACCCTTCCCATGTGCTGTTCCTGCCACATGCAAACCTCCACCAGGCATTAGGGAGAGGGAGACAGATGATCATGTCTTTCTGGTGTGAGGATGGTGCAGCTAATGAGATCCTCTGACTGGGTTTGTGTGAGTACATCTTCATCTCAGCTATAATTTATCTCCCTACCTGTGTCTTAGATTTCTTTCTTTTCCAATTGACAATGCGGTTTCCTGCGTAGCAAAGCAACCACCCTTTTTAATATCAAGCCTGTAGAACAGCTGACTAATCCACCCCATGATAAAGTACAGAGAGCTCACTTAAATCCCAATTTCTGCAGGAAAAACATTTTCTTTTTCTACTTAAGAGGGGGGAAAAGACATATGTCATGGTACTATCTCCATCTACCTGAGGGGTGGTCATTTTTCCAGGCTCCAGCTGACAGATTTCGGTGCTGACACAGAGGGAGCAGAGCCCTCATGGCCAACTGAGGTGCACAAGCAGCATCCCTGTGGTGAAATTAGGGAATGGCACGGCCATGGAGCAGTGTGAAGACACACAGGAACATATAATTACTTCAGCTCTATACGGAGGAGAATAACCTTTCCCTCAAATACTTGCAATAAGCACACTAGAGGCTAAATGGAAAAACAGTAGGAGTTTTCTCCTCTGATAGGTAGCATTAAGTGTTAATCACAGCACTGGAAAGAGCCTGGTGAGGGGTTTTTGAGGCAGGGAGGGCAGTCAGCCATGCCAGTGTGGCAGGCACTGTAGGGAAAAAGAAGCACAAGCTGGATGGGAAAAGAAAGCTTAGAGAAAATTCCCTTGTCGGGGTGAAGCCACAGGCAGGACCATGCAGGTGAGAGCTGTGAATTCAGGTAGCATAAGGACTGGGAATGCTGCCTGGAGAGCATGGAGAACAACCAGGAGGAGGGGTTCCACAGCTTTGCATGCCCAATTGCCTCAATGAGCCCAGCAGAGGGGCCTCAGCCCCCTCTGAACTACCCGGGAATCTGCAGGTGGCAGATCTAGGGGCAAGAAAAGCTTCAGCAATGCTAAAGGAGGCTCCTCTCACAGCAGCACAGCACCCAGCAATGCTGAGGGGGAGATTTCCACATGTCACCAAGGTACAAAAACTGTCCTGTATCTGCTGTGCGTGGCTGCAAGAGAAATTATCCTGCTACCATTTACTACCTCTGTGTGGAGTGATGTTCCAACTGATAGAGGATGTGTGGTATCTCAGGAGTGAAAGGCTTAAAGCCTTTAAACCCTGCCTTTAAACAAGCACTGGGTCCATCTTTGCCTTGAGCAGCAGAGGCCACACACAAGATCCAAGCACAACATGCAAAGTGCTTCCAGAGAGTGGTTTGACACCCATGGGCAGACTTTCAGCTGGTGTAAACTGGCTCTTGAAACCCAGAGAGACCTGTTAGTTTGTGCCAAATGAGGACACGGTTGTTGAGTTTAGGAAAATTAACAGAATGGTGACTGGCTATTAATCCTTGCTCATTGTCTTCAGGGAAAATATGGGCGCAGCGTCCAGCTAATCAGTGGCCAAGGGGAGCTTAGGGAAACATTAGGGTTGGGTGAGCATCTGTGCTGTATCCCCCACACCAAATCCTGGCAGTAATTCTGATGATTATCTGTCTCTGCCAGGGAAGACCATATTACTAAATGGCTAATTCTGCACGAGTTCCCATCACACATCTTTTCTGCATCACATCCTGTGTTTGTGCTGCACCAGGGCTGTGAAATGCTGTGTGTCTACAGGGGT
>JAWWMO010000025.1:5201930-5214137 GCA_035047845.1 Dendrocincla fuliginosa | reverse complement strand
AACACATCCTTAATCTTGTGCGTGATGCAGAGAATTCAAATAGGAGTCACTAATTGAGCCCTGAGATTGTCCATTGTGTTGAACTCCGTGAATTAATCTGGCCACTGCAAGTGGAGGCGGGCAAGTCAACAAGTGTTTAATTGATTTTGGAGAATCAATTATCCATACAATTGATCACAGACACATTTGCATTTCCTCCTCTCTGAATACAACCTGTATGGTCTGTAGGACCCACAGCCCTCAGCAGTTTGTCAGTCTGTAATCTGTTTTGGATGATTTTTATGCACTAACATTGCAGAATTGTCTTAGCCCACCTATTAAACTCTCAGGAGTGCAAAACTGAAATGTAAGTGCAGGAGCTGGACAGCAAACTGTCCCCTTTTCAATGTTTTTTCACTAAATAGTGCTAAAATAACCAGAGTGTAATCAACACACTCCGCTAGCAGATTGTTCACAGACACAAAATACAGTCCTAAATCAAACAAATTGCTCACTGTGAAGCATTTGCTGGGCTCTGCTTTGCACAGTGTGAGATAAGAAGCAAATATAAAGCACTGGTCTCTATTAGTAAGTGCTGCTAAAAATGCAAAGTCATGGATGTGTTCCTTCAATATCAACTGTGCATCATTGTAGAAACCTCCTAAGGAACACCTGAGTCTTAATGACCTGTTGCATCTTCACCACCACAGTCTGTGCCAGCTCTGTGTTTCTCGTGAACACCTCTACCATTTTAGGAAGTACTGATGTTATTTTGCTGAATTTTGCTGCATTTTTATTCTGGAGTTCTTACATTTTTTACTGTCTAATAGTGATGGACTTGGAAGAAATGTGTAGCTGGGGACACCAGCAGTGCTGGCAGATCTCAGAAGCAGCAGAAGGGCCAGCCAGGGCCATTCCTGGCTCTGCTGAGTCCACAGGTTTCGGGCAGAATTATGGGCAAGGCTTACAACAGTATCCCTGTGCTCAGGGTATGGATCATGCACTTGTTCTCCCAGCTTCTCGTGAAATATTAGGTTTTGCTACATGTAGCTTTCTGTAGAATACAAATCAGCCAGGTTAGTGTAGTGTCCTGCTTGTACAACATATTTTGGTTATGTCTACTCTTCTATTTGCTCACTTCATGGCATACTACCTTATGTCAAAGAATGCAGATGCTGCTGCTTCCTATATAATTTTTCACCTAAAAATGACAGGTGCTTGGAATTATTACCATATTATTTTTGTTTGGGGTTTTTTTTGTTTGGTTGGTTTTTTGTTTGTTTTTTTTTTCTGCTAAGAAAACAATGCCAGAGATGTTGAGAGGTTCTTCCCAGGAGTTTCACAGAGAGCAAGGGGGCTATACTTGCACTCTGAAGTCTAACAAAAAAATCACAACCTACTTGTTTATGCTGCAAAACAAGGCAGGCATCCAGCAAGGGCAGGAGCACGGGCATCATGTAGTGAGAAGAAAAATTGGGCTGTGGGCAAGTCAGGAGTGAAGAGAAGTCACACTGCAGAGTGGGAGCAGATTTGCTGTGTAAGTAATACTGGATGCAGTAAATGACCTCAAAAATTTGGAATTTTTGTCTTTCTTAGAAACGTGAAAGAACATGCAGTAATTAAATAGATTAAAGACATGGACTGTTCAGATCAGAGTTACTGTACCTGAGAAGGATGAGATAAAGACACAAAGCATGGGGAGCAGACCCACAGGTTTGACAGCCAGTCTGGGGAAACCCTAAGCTAAAAGGAGATATTCCTACAGCCTGCCTTTCATTCCCATCCAGAAATACTCTTCTCTCCAATTTCTCTTTGGTGTCAAAATAAATGAAAATGTTTCATAGTGATTAATGGTATGCTGGCTACACAGTGACTGCCAGTAGGGATACAGCTGATCAGCGAAGAGGATGTTTCCAGAAAACCTCATCGTATTTTGTTTTGACTTCATGCTGACATGTTGAATTTTGGCAAAAAAAGTGATGAAATTCAGCCAGTTATATAGGCATGTGTGTCTGCACTTAGACACGCACGGGGAGAATCAGTCACTTCATGATTCTGCTCGCTGGAGAAATGCTCCATTGCTTGACACATGTAGGGCTGCTGGTGACAATTTGCACCTGGATTGTCCTCTCCAAGGATTATGTCTGCAGGACAGGGATTGCAGGAGCATCCCTCTGGTCTCCAAGGCCACCCAACATTGTGTGGCACTGTGGGGCCCAGCACCTTCGACCTCTGCGAATAAAGGGAGGTGACAAATGCCACCATGTCCTTGCTTGCCCTGGCAAAGAGGCTTAGTTACTTAAAAAGTGCTTACAAGGTTTTGGAGGAAGGACCAAAAAAACCTGCAACCGAATGCAAATCAGCTCAGTACTTCTAGATTTTGATGGAGCTTGCTCTACATAAAGCCTGTGCTGTATGTATTCACCTAGAGACCTTAACTCTTACGTAGAAGAAAAGAATGACAACAGCACAATATTGTTTCTTTCACTGATCTCTACTTTCCCACTTCAATTTTGCCTTCTAGATTAAGGGTGGGGGTTTTTATACTGCATTGTGTGTGAGATGTTTAAAACTTGCATGTCATTTCAGTTTCCAGGGGTGCTGTGAGGCTGAGATTGCAGCTTATCTGATATTTTGACAGAGTCCGAGCTCTGTATTGCAAAAGCCAATTTAATTTTAAGCTGTTGTTTTCACCACTACAGTGACTAATCCAATTTTTAATTATTTTTTATGTTAGTTTATTATTTTTTAAGTATTATTTGCTTAAAATTTAGTTGTTTGTCATTATTGTAATTTTAGTGGAAGGGACACTGGAGAAACTAAGCCTTGCTGGAATAGATTGTTATCCAGTGTAATGTATTGATCAGGTCAGGCAGTAAATTAACAGGAGCAGAACACCATTAAATTTTGAACTTAATTGCCTTCTACTCTTAATTTCTATTGGATATAATCAATAGGTGCCAGAGGAAAGCTAAAAGAGTTATTTAGCAAGCTGCTATTTCCTGCAGCATAGTGGAAAACTAATGTTTCATCCTCTAGTTGATGCAAATAATTTGTAGTTCAAGTGTGGCCACTTAAGCATTTTATCAAAGACACACTTTTAGTTCTGTCTTGATTAATCTTCATCCCTCCAAGAAAGAAACATGATTTAGTGACACAAACTGTTTTGGTTTGGCTGCCCCTCTTGGTCTTTCCACTGACACTGGTGCTGCAGCAGCACCATTTCCCTCCAGCATCTCTCCCACCTCTAGCCATGCACACACTCAGTGCCTTCAGGGACATCTTCTCAGGCCAGTACCTTTTGGTATCATTTCCTTTTCCAAGGAAATGCAATGTTACAGCCACTGGAAATAAAGACCACAGCCTTGGTCTTGGCTTTTCTTCTTGGTTCTTTTCCCAGCTTGTTTGGGCAAGTTGCTCATCTCTCTTATTTTCCCTGCCTGGAAAACACCAATGTAATCCCTTGCCTTCACCAAGGTCTAGTGTCAAGCTGATGTGCTGTGCTCTCTTCCTGGATCCCCTGTGCTAATGATACACTTTGTTCTGTACTCCAGCCTGCTGTTCAGTTTGTTCCTCCTCCTGTCTCACATTTCCCTCTATAGTAATATTTTAGACACCTTCTTTAACTTGCTGTTGAAATTCAGTATTACTTGTCCTGCTGTAATCTAAACCCACTCCCTTATAAATCAATATCTCAGTGCTATTATTATTTTTACACCTCTTGGAGCACTCTTTCCATTACCTAATCTTTTGCTAGCGAAATGCTGCAAAGGAAACCCCGTGTTTCAGGTGGCCCCCTGCCAAAGCTGTGTGCCCAGTGTCACTGCTCTGTGGGATTACAGGGACATTAAAAAGCCATTGAATGGGGGATAGACATCTGATGCAAATTAGGGAATTACTGCAAATTTTGGTGGGCCTTGGAAACTGTATTACTAAAGCAGCACACGGAATAAAACAGGCCAAGGTAATCATAGCTCATATTTTACAATAGTGTCAGTTCTGTGCCAGTGGTGCTGCTCCATATTTATAACTTTATATTGGCATGAGGCAATTCACTTTCAAGCTAATGGGAGTTTTCCAGGAGTGTTGATTCAGGTTCTTGATGAGAAATGAGTATAGCCCCTTTTGCTCATCTTTACAGCAGAAAGAGCAGTTAGAGTTGAGTAGAGTCTACTTGAGATTTTTATGAAGTGGAGCATAATGATGTACCAAATGAACAGACCTTCATAGAAGTCTCATTTTCTAACAGAGTTGACCTATACTTGCTCTGAAAACCAGGTATCATCAGGGAGTGGCAAGTTACCCTCCTCGAAACAGTCACAGTCAGTGATCCTTGCTCTGAAATATTGACCTACATCTGTCCACAACTGTCTCCAGTATGAAATGTGGAGAGCGAGTGTTTTACTTTGAGCACATTTGTTTTTATTCAAGTCCTATATATTTAAAAAGCATTGCTTGCTGCCTGTGCAAATTCAAAACTGCCAAATCATCAAAAGAGCTGAGTATGAATTTACCTCTTTGACAATTATTCCTTGTCACATTATTGTGGTTAACAGGGAATTCATCACAGGGGAGAAGAAAAAAATAAAGCCTCTTGACAGCTACAAGAAATTAACTGTGCTTACAATAATATATTTTCCAAGGGGAGGCTGGAGGGCAGAGTTTGACAGTGCTGAAGCTGTACCACCTACAGTGATGTCCTGTGACCGTCAGTGGCCTGGACTTAACCTCTGCAGAGGAGAAACTTCTTCATCTGTGTTACAAATGAGCATGAATTGTGCAAGGCTCACAGTCCCAGCTCCCCAGTGAGGCTGAAACTCTCCTGTTTTGGCCTTTCTGCTGGTGCCTACCACACTGCTGGTCCTTAGGAGGAGAAGAAAGGGGTGGTGCTGTGCCTGTTGCATGTTTGGGAAGCTGAACCACAAAGCCCAGGTGTCCATGGAAGTCTGTGGCCAAAAAGGGAGTTGGACACGGGGCTAATTGAGTGTCTCTGGCCAGGATGGAGTCAGCAGTTATAACAGCATTCCCTGTTTCCCACAAAGAGCTTCTCCATGTGTTTCACACTTCTGCCAAGGAAAAGATAAAAGGAGATTTTTCTCTGTCTCACTGAGGAGAATCCCCTTTTCATCCAAATGAATTATGCTGTCTTCGAGGCGCCAGATTAATCTGTCTGTGATATCCCTTGTGTATTGCTTCTAGACTAACACATTATATGTGTTTCTTCTTCCATGATCTGCTGGTACAAATGAAAGCTAACACACATGGCAGGCTGGAAAGACTGCTCCCCACTGCCATGAAAAACTCTACAGGAGCAATTCTGCCCCACTGAGGAAGAAAATTGCATAGTAAGACAACATTTATGTTAAGGTTGATTATGAGGGTAGCTTGGCACAGTTGAAGCTCCTTCTCTGACTTGCTGTCATCATGAAAACTTTGCAAACTATAGATTATTGTGTTATTGGTATACACAGCAGGACAGGAAGACAAGGTAGGAAGTCTCTGAGACACACATGAATTAGGATTAAATGGAGCAAACTAATTTTCAATCAGATCTAGTCACCACTAAAACGAAGACGATGAAAAGAGACAGGATCAAAATTAGCGAGATAACAGATTGCATTTCTGGTTAGGAAGAAGTCCCGGGTTATGAAAGGCTGGTGGATTTAATGTTCAATTCTACCCTTATTTTTCGTGCACATTGTAAAGCTTACTTGCAATCATCACCCTCTGGTTGCATCAGGGCAGTGGTTTTTTGTTTTTCTTGGAGTACTTGCTATTTTATAGCTTAGAGCCTTGGCAGAAGTTTGCCTGAGGTAATACACGATTCACATCATGGTTAGGCTGGGGACTGCAATTGGTGCTGCTCTGTCTACGCTCTGCTGTGTTTGTGGAAGGATGAGGATTGAAGCTGTGAGGCTTTTCTTGTGATCCCTCAATCCAGAAGAGTATTTACACCATTTTTATCCCTAGAAAGTTATCTACTGCTCACAACTCGCTTTCCTGAGAAATATTCAGATGAGACGTTTTGGAAAGCAGATTTGTTTTGTGTATGGTGGTATCTGGGGTATGCTATGTGTAGCACAAGAAACTATACCAGACAGTAACTCCAGGTATGACCCAAAACCTCCCAAAACCAGTAACAACAAACTCCCAAAACCCAAAAGAAACAAAAGAAAGTAACCTGCCAAAAACCTCCAGCTCTTCAGAGGCTTTGCAAGATAGTTCTGGGAGTTTCGGGTAAAGATAATTTATTCTTTGCATAACTGTTCAAACCGAGTGTCTTGACTTTATTTTCAATTCTGTCTTGTCATTCAGTCTACAGTTTCAGTGGCACCTTGGTGGAGTTTCTCAAAACATCGGTCCTGGCAGATGTAACATGCCTGGCTTGCACTGAAGGGGAGCTGAAGGGAAGCTTTGGCTTCTGGAACAAGCTTTGCCATTAGTTTCATGGCCAGCAGAACTAACAAATTATGGCTGCAGGAAACCTGTATAATCTGCTGAAAATGGAAAAGTCTTTATATTGCACCACTGGAAAGATGACTGTGAGACCCTGCCGTGTATATGCACTCCTTTTCCAACAGTTTCAGCAAAACAAGGAGACTTCCAGACCTTTGTCCTGAATAACAAGCAAGTGCATTTAAAAAAGATATGCTTAGCATTGTCATAAACCACAATTCCTCTTCTTGCCTTTGCAAGCCATCATCAGGAGGTGACGGCATCACCTCCTCGTTCCCGTCCTCCATCTACCCACAGAGCCGTAAGAGCATGCATGTAAAAATGCATAAAAATGTCAGCCTTGCAATTTAAATGTCAAGTCTTCAATCTTATTCCAGTACATTTAGACCCTCTTTTGCATACAGTGTGGCTGACTTCTTCTCTTCAAAATTAGAGGATGCATCTGTGGCCCTTTCTGGTAGTCCCATTTGTTCCTCTACCCCCCCAGGGCAAAAACTTAACACACCAAGCCATGCTGAGAGACTGGTCACAGACAATCCCTCAGGGATGTTAAACACACAGTATATTGTCTTTGTGGAGCTGAGCTGACTCCCTTTTGCTTCACTAGACTTTATCAGGCTCTTCCTGAAATTGCTGCTGGGGTTTAGCTCATTGTGATATATCCCAGCACCTCTGCACGGGGAATTGATGCTGCAAAGGTGTGTTCCTGTTGCCCATCTCTCAGAATTTTATACTTACATAAATATAAATATATTTTTCCCCCATCCTTTATCATGTTCTCAGGTCTGTATCAAGAGAGGCTATTTGGTACTGTGCTGAGTGATGGGTTGGGGGTGTTGCAGACTGCTAAGGGAAGACCCAGGACACAAACACACCAGGCTGCACTGCTGAAGTTGCAGACATACCCTGCTCTCCCTCCCTCTCCTCAGTGCAAACTGGTATTTTGGGCTTCCAGCAAGTCAGCCAGACTCTGTGTTTGGGCACACACAGAAATGACTTGCCCTCGGTGTTTTTCTGAATTAGAAATAACAATTTAAAACAAAAAGTAACAACAACCATGCAATTCGTTTTCTCATATTTGTTGCATTTGAAAGTAAGACCAAAAGCAATGACTTTACAAATAACTTTATATAACTCTTTAGCTTTTGAAGAATTTCCTTCCAAAAAGTAATAATTTATGTATATTAATTGGGTAAATTAAGAGCTCTTTCTGGAGTCAGATTTTTTTTTAGTATTAGGAGAACCTTATTTTTATAGCTGTATAAAATGTTGTGGACATTGCTGAAGAATTCATGAGTGCCTTTTTACTCTACTTCTCTCTCTTTCTCTGAAAAAGAGAACACAAATGCAACATGTTATTTCCACTGAAGTATCAGGGATGTTTTTACCATTTTTGCCCATGTCCCTCAGAGCAACTTGTGTAATCTATAGTGATCCAGGGACAAGAATAGACTTTCCCTTCTACCTGGGCAGGGTTTTACTGTGTTAAGGTAGGGTTTGGAACTGCTTTGAGATCCTTGCAGTGGAAGTGTGGAAATCACACAGGAAACTACTATGGTGTGATGATGCAGCATGAGCCTCCCCTTTACTACGAATGCCCTTGGATGTCAAAAGCTGTCCTAACTTGACTATTTCTACCTGGTTTTCAATGAAAAAAAATGCTGACAGTGTTTGAATAACTCATTTATATTAAAATACAAAATCTTTAAGCACATCAGCCGTTAAAGACTCTTCCTTGAAGAAGCCATTCTGCATTTCCCTGGCCAGGGCTGGTGCTCCCTGTGAGGCAGAGCTGGAAGGTCTCCCCATGAGCTCCCAACACAGAATTGAAGCCTTGAATGCTCCCTGGCCACGAATTGAGCCTCTGAATGCACGGTGACTGAATATTCATTTTGTCCATTCTTCAAAAAAATACTTACAATTTAAAGTACTAGAATAGCTCCATTCATGAGCCGTGATGTGAGACAAGCCCCTGCCACCAGTGCCACATCTACGCTTCTTAATAAGAAGCCAACAAAGCTGACATATTACCATGTATAAAAATAATGAAAAGAAAGATATCCAGGGAGAGAAATTACCTTTTTGTCATGAAGTGATGTGGGTTGATTATAAGCATAGGTATTATTTCTCTTTGTTGTTGCCTTCTTTGTGCAGAGCGGGACAATCAGGACGCCATGTGCGCCTGCGGCTGCGCTGGGTGATAGGAGGGTTTCAACACTTGGAACAGCAGACACTTAGGGTAAAACTTTCCCCTGATTTGAGCTGAACTATTCATCACACACACGTAGCTGTCATTAATCTTACATGCAGAGCCAGGCTTCTCATATTTCAAAATCTTTGGAGAGGCAGCTTTTTAATCTATATTTGGTTCTTCTTTTCTCCCCCTCTGAGATTGATTTCTCTTTGCATATAATGCTGCAGTAGTTTCAATTTAAACAGAACCCTGAAATAAAATAGTTGAATGTAAAACCCTAGCAAAGAGAAAGGAAACAATTATCTTGAGATTCTTTTTTTATTTTTTTGGAGGTAAAAAACTTCAGTGACAGCACTGCTGACTGCAAAAATTGACATGTATTGTAACTTGTGCTTCAAGCAATGGATTATCTTAATCACAACAAGAGGGCATGTACTCCAGGATGGGGCCATAAATTCAATTAATCTCAGTAGTAATTCTCAAAGCAACTCATTACAATATAATGCAGCACCTTGAAGTATCTAAATTACAGCAGCTGAAGCTGGTTAAAGACCAGGCTGATGCAGAAGCTGCCCAGCAGCGCCTGGTGACCAGTTTTACCTTCTCCTGCTTCTTTTCTGATACACCATTCCTGGTGAAAGCCAGATTTGCTTCTGTGAGCCAGGAAAATAAAGGAAAAGGACAAGGAAACAAAAATGTCAGGGAAAACAGGAGAAAAGACACAACGGCTGTGAGGGCAGCAAGTGGCAGTGGGTTAAGGTCTAAGCTTATTCTCAAACAAACACAAACTATGATAGCTGCAGGTTATGAAGTATCTATCAAATATTTCTGGTGGCCAAGAGCAAAATTTTTAAGTGGTTTGCATATCTCCCTGAGATAATAATATAGCTGTCTGTTCCTTATTTTGTAGGTCATTTATACAGCTCATACTCTAAATTCTCCCCTGTTTTAATATTCAAACAGGATGTTCATGGAACCCCAAACCCTTTGCCATTTTGCAGAGCTGAATCTGGACATGTAACATTATAAATTCAGCAAAGCGTGTCACTATGGGAACTGTTTCTCCTGCCAGGCAGTTTGGGATTAACTGGGAACTGGCTGCTTGGACACATGTGTGTGTCTGTGTGTGTGTGGATGTGTGTCTGCCACACAGGCATGTACATAAACATTCAAATGCAGATATGTAAATTTTACCATTAAGTGTTTGCATTTCTTTGCTTCACCATTTCTTCTTATTTTGCTTCATTTAGCGTAGATTATCTCTGTAAGTCTGGCAACTAGTCAATTACTGAATTGCTTTCAAAGGAAGGGAAAAGGAAGATTACAAAATTCATCAAACTAGCATAAATCACCGTATCTTCCCCACCTGAGGATCTGACCCTGTAACAGTAGTTTCTTTCTTCTTTATAGAGGTAATTATTCTATTAAAATTAATAGTAAAATGAATACTGCTGTGACTGAATTACATGGGATAAGCGTGAAATACTGTGATCTGTTCTGCTATGAATTAGTAATTATAGTGTGCCCAGTGAAATTTGCATAGTTTCCTCTCCTTGCCTGCTATCTGCCTTGGTTTAGCTGCTAACACTCTCTCCAGGGCTGGAGCTGGTGGTTCATGCAAAGAGGAGGTGTTTGCAGAACATAGCACCCCTGAGTTTTAAGATAGCAGAAGAAGTTACAAGATAAGCTTGAGTTTGTTTGGTATTTGAAGTAGCTGTGATCGCCTTTCTAAATGTGGTGGAGCTATGTTTTAAATTTCTTTTGGTGCTTATATAGATGAGGTGAGAGGGGAAAAAAGAATCTGTTTCCTTTCCACCCACTATTTTTGTATAAAAAGTTTGGCTCTATGATATGACTTTGGGTTGACGCTGCCTGGTGCAGTGAAAGTAGTTGGTATCTCAAAGGGATGGCACCTGGAATAAAGGAGAATCCAATACAGGAGTAACCTGTGGACCTGCCATAGCTTCTGTTTTGAACAGAGTTGTGTGAACCTGTTTGTACTTAGGTGGTTTGTGGAAAGTTCAAAGTTAACCTTGAAGAGGATAAACGATACTGGGATGACAGGCAGGCATAGGTCAGCAATGGCAATTACTTATCAAGTGAAGGATGGCAGGAAACAATCTCTTTGGTTTGGTGCTCAGGTCAGAGGGCAGAAGTCGGGCATCAGGCCCAGGCTGCTTCCCCAGGATGCCAGAGAGCCAGTCCTGCTCTGGCAGGCAAGGTTTGCCCTGCAGCATTACAGCCCTGCCACGCCAGGGGATCTGCTCAGCTCGGCATCTCACCTCAGCACAAGCTGAAAGAATAGCCCACATTTTAATGGAAAGGGATATATGGGAGAAAACTGAGCTGGCAAAAGCTGCTCCCCTTCAGTCTGACATCCTACAAGAGCTGTGTGCTCAACTTGGCTCCAGAGGTGGAGAGAGGAACTCACGGCTGCCCAGGCAGGCTGGGAAAGCTCGAGCTGGCTGCATTCCTGTGAGGTAATTCCTTTTGTTAATAGGATTTTACTGTTATTAACCATATTGGGATGGTCACAGGCTGGTTCAGATAGCTAATGCTTGATTAAATAATGACCTGCTGTAGTGATAAATGAAAACTTGCCTCAATGAATGAAAAACTTGTTGCTCTTCCCTGAGAATACTATGCAGTAAAAATTGTTTAAAAAAACAAAGGGGGTGGGGAAGGAGACTTATGTTGACAAAATTAAGATTGGGTTTTTGCGTAAACCTTGATCTCAACAATCCCCAAGTTAATAGAAGGTTGCTCTTTTTTCCTCCCTGAAATAGCCTGTGCAGAGCACAGCTTAACCAGCTCAACAGAAGCATTTTTTCACCCCAAGAAAGCAGCCTTAGACAACCTGTAAAAAGGTCATATAAACTTTTGATGCAAGCCATTATTTTTAATTCATGTGGTCTATCTGTGTTTCCTAGCACCTGAGCTGTCCTTTCTGCAAATTACATTCCTTTTGTGAATATAAACAGTTTATTAAAACTCCTGTATTAATTATTTAAATGAGTTTATAAATATTTGAGGAAGCCCATGCAAAAGGCGCTCATAATAAATTATCATATTCTACCTTCACTGAAAGTTAAATTAAAGAACTCTGAAGATTGCCTTTTGTAGGAAAGCCATTTCTGCTGCCTGTGGTAAGAGCACTTTGTCTAAGTTGCAGCAAAAAACATAAAAATCAGCACGTAAAGGTCAAAGTGGGATAACAACATTTGTATCTTACGGTTTGTACTGAACGTGACACACAATGGAGTAGGTGGCCATTCCATTACCTGTGCTCAGTGTTATGGGGGGGACCCATCACTTTCCAGCCTGGACTTTGGGATCCCAGGTGTGGAGACTGAATTCATGAGCAGGGGGGGAAGGATTGGTACTGGGGGCAAGCCTGGAGCAAGTGAAAGAAGAAATCATTCACACAGATCAATTGACTGAATGAGAAGTCAGATACTGTAAGTGGTGCTGGAAAGAAAATCCTACAACTCTGTGGCAGACCGGGAGGATATATTGCAAAATTATAGGATTATAAACTTTAAAATTTTGTCTAGAATTTAATTCTTGGTATTCTGGTA
>JAWWMO010000025.1:5156737-5201526 GCA_035047845.1 Dendrocincla fuliginosa | reverse complement strand
TTGTAGGAAAGCCATTTCTGCTGCCTGTGGTAAGAGCACTTTGTCTAAGTTGCAGCAAAAAACATAAAAATCAGCACATAAAGGTCAAAGTGGGATAACAACATTTGTATCTTAGGGTTTGTACTGAACGTGACACACAGTGGAGTAGGTGGCCATTCCATTACCTGTGCTCAGTGTTATGGGGGGCTGGACTTTGGGATCCCAGGTGTGGAGACTGAATTCATGAGCAGGAGGGGAAGGATTGGTACTGGGGACAAGCCTGGAGCAAGTGAAAGAAGAAATCACTCATACAGATTAATTGACTGAATGAGAAGCCAGATACTGTAAGTGGTGCTGGAAAGAAAATCCTACAACTCTGTGGCAGATCGGGAGGATATATTGCAAAATTATAGGATTATAAACTTTAAAATTTTGTCTAGAATTTAATTCTTGGTATTCTGGTAACTAGCAATCCTCAGTGTCTTTGTTCAGCTATTTGTCTTTTGAGGGCTTCTGCTTGCATACATTTTGCAACTGGCAGAGCTGAACATATTCTGCAAAGCATTTTACACTAACTCAGGCTCAGATTTGTAAAAGAACTTGCACTGGGTGTGCTCAGGCTCCACTTCCATTCATTTGTATGAGCATTAATGAGCTCAAGCAGAACAAGGACAGATGTTTGCGAAAAACAAAATGTTAAACTCTTATTTGTAGTGATGACAATAGAACTTATGGCTTCATAGCTAAGAATCACCTGACTGGAATTCCTGGAGTATCTGGAGTCTACAACTCACAGCTCCTTCCATGTGCTTATTTTTTTCAAGAGCACATCTTGTGCCTTACAGTGGAAATAATGATCCTTGTCTAATTTCAGGATTATTCACTGTAAGGACAACAGGGTAAGGTCATTGTACAAATCATTAGTAGCGAAGACTTACCTGGGAGAATTGAAATCCAGGGATGGTGAAAAAGAGGGAAAATATCATTGTAGTGAATTTTGATCTTTTAAAATAATGCAACTCAGAATTAAATTGAATGGAGGCAAAAAGACATGAGCTGTGCCAATACCAACACGACCATGAAATTTCAAGTGCCCATTAACAGACTTCTCAGCTCTGTAAAAGGTTTCAGAGTAAATAAGCATTATGAGCACTGAAGGAAAACATAATTTCAAAGGAAAGCTTGTCAGTTAAGGTCAGTTTAATATCCACTCATGAATTTCCCTGTTTGTAAGTCTTGATGATAAGCCTTTATAATTGAGTTACTTCTCTTATTCCATGCATATTGCAGCAGTAATTAAGCTATGATATGAGATACAAAATATCCTGTGCTCAAGTCATCTATTTTTGTTCAGTCTTGCAGTTCTTGCTCCGATTGCACTGGCATTGTTGCACTGAAATATCTCCCAATCTATCATGTCAAGATTATGCATGATGTAATTTGTAATAGCATCTAGGGATTTGTTTACCAAAAAAAACAAATGTTCCCTTAATCTTTAAAACAAAATTAGACTTGTCTTATGCCACAGAACAAAGAGAGTTGAATGAATACAACACTTTTAATAAATCAGTAATTACCTTGTGTAGTGGCAGTTGGCTCATTTAACTTAACCTTTGAAAACAACTTCCTACATAGAGATTTTAAACTGTGCTCTTCTGGGCTGTGGAGATTTAGGTGCTCTATAGGTGTGTGATTTGTACTACAGCAACCCCCAGTTCATGGAAGAGAATTTGGACCATATTGTCTTTTCCAGGAGAGAGAATTGCAAATTAACTAAACTGCTTCCTAAAGAAATTTGCAGGCACTGCCTTTTGTTACCACTGTGCATAAAGTAACAGATAACACGTGCAGGTTCATGGTGCCATCATTAGGACAGTAAAAACCTCTCTTAGTTTTCATTTCACGTGGAATCATCCCCACAAGGAGAGCACAGGGCACCTGACCCCACAGAGTGCGAGTTTGGATTGGTGGGGGTTTCAGTAAACATGTTTCTCAGCTGGTGGGTCCAGACAACAGCAAAGGGCTGCTCCCATCCTTTCCTGGAGCATCCTGGGTCATCCATGGGTTATGTTTATCAGGGCTTTGACCTGCATCACTTCACTCTGAAAATCAACCAGCTGCCTGCAAAAGGCAGCTCTGGAAGGCTCGTGTTTTGTTTTCCTGCATGTGTGTCCACTGGATAATGGATTTTTACAGATTATTTTAGGCTGCAGGGCACAATAGACAGGACATTTTGGGGGAAACAGAACCTACCCTGGATGTATTATGAGACATCAGGTCAAGCACAGAGGAACTTCAGCTCCAAGTGGTAAGTGCTTTAATCACCAGCTATGGGAGAGTTAGGCAGCTCCACTGCTACTGGGCAGGACAGAGACTTGTGCTGGTGTGTGTTTTGGGCATAAGTTTGACCACATGAGCAGGGGTTTGCATTGATGGGACCCTTTTAGGACCTTAGGTGCTTATCACAGCTCAAAATTAAGGGGTATTTTGCTTCAGGAATTTTCCAGCTCTGATTATTATCCTCTTTCCATCCTTTTTAAGGCAAGAATAGCAGATGGCTTCATGTACTTCACACCTCTCAGCAGTCTCTTTTTCCAAAAAATTCTCTGATATCCAGACTTTAGGAGAAATACAGAATTGTAGAATCATAGAATGGTTTAAGGCTGGAAGGAACCTTAAAGATCATCCAGTGCCACCCCCTGTCATGGGCAGGGACACCTTTCACTAGCCCAGGTTGCTCCAAGCCCCATCCAACCTGGCCTTGGGCACTTCCAGGGATGGGACAGCCACAGCTTCTCTGGGCACCCTGTGCCAGGGCCAGCCCACCCTCACAGGGAAGGATTCCTTCCCAATATCTGATCTAAACCTGCCTTTTCCCACCCTTTTCCTGCTCAGGTCCTTTTGTGTTTTCAGTTCTTTTCCCATTTCTCCTGTCCTCCCATGCTTTCTTCAGCAGCAGGCACCGACCTGACTACCCTATTACAGAGACACCTGGAACCCCAGCCACATATTTCAATATTTTCTAAGATTACTGTTTCAGTCTTAGGTCTTTAAAGCACAGAGAACTTAGTATTTATCACAGAGGAGAACAGGGACAGTATAATAGCTTGCCTTTCAGAAGGAAAACCAAACCAAACAACATTTTTCACTGCAAAAGCAGATACAAGCAAAAAAAAAATAAAAAAAGGTGTTTTTCATTGGCTAATGACACATAATCACATTATGTGCTATTAATTTGTGCAGATTCAATAGAAGAATTTTCCACATTTATTTATTTACAGGAATCTTCTGTTGACAGGAAACAAGAGAGAAACACTACACAATTTATACACAAGCAGTACACCAGAATTTAATTTCATAACTGATAACTCTCCAATATATTATGCATGCTTTGTTATGCCTTATAAATGCATTACAGTTATATAATTTATTCATTTCCAGTGTTCTTTCAGAGAGTGCTTTGCTGCTAAGCTGTGATTCTGGCACCTCATTCAGTCAAAATTTCATAATAGACTTTCACCCTTCAGAGCCCATCTCGCAGCTTTTCCCTTCCACGTCCCCAAACCCAACACCCACAGCACAGGAATTCACATTTGAGCAAATGGCAACTTTTACAGACACCAGATTTGGTCTGAAGCCTGCAAAAACTACGGAGGGTTTTCTTTCCTGTTTCTCCAGTAACTGTTGGATCACACACTAAACACAGCTCGTTGGTTTCTAATGTAAAACCAGGCAATAATTGTTCTAGCGAGCTGCATCATGAGGGGCAAAGGCACAGCAATTATATCTTTGGTTCATGGCAGCCAATTCCCAGCAGTGCTGGTTCTGTGAGCAAACATCTCCACAGCAGCAGCAGCAGCAGAGCCACTCATCAGTCATATATGTATATATGTGTGTATATATGTGTGTATATACATATATATATGTGTACACATACATAGATACCTGTATACAAATACATGACTCAGGGTCCCTGCAGCCATCAGAGGAATAGCACTGCAAGGCTACTCACAAACCTCTGTGTACCCCTCTTATCCTCCTCTCACAGCCTGGTTCTTCTCCCTCTGCATTTCAACTCATTCATTTCCTTTATTAATGACTTATTATTAATGAAAAATTAACACTGCACGGAGATATGCTGCTTCTTTGATGGACACCAGTCCTCAACCCTGGTCTGAAACATGTCTGTGAATATTTATAAGTAGCTTCCTATTGTCTTTCCAAAAATGTATAATTGTGCTGCAGTTCTTTGGCATTTCATTAAGTATACAACAATAAGATTAAGCTTTCACTGGGTTATCTGAAGCCATTCAAATAGGGTGTAAATAACACTGCTTCTTTGCACAAATGTTTTATCAGCCTGCTCTCAGCTTTGCTCTGCAGCAAGGGGGTCGATTCAGTTCCAAACTTCAGTAATAAATAGCAGCAATGGGTCTCCCTAACCTACAAAAAATCAATTTTTCCCGTACGGGCTGGGAGGGGATCCTCGGTCACCTGCATTCATTTCAGGTCCCTGAATGTGGCATTCCTGGTTCTCATTAGTCTCATTAGCACTCACTAATGTCAGCAGGTTGCTCTCAAAAGACCCACTGTCTTTGCAGAGAGGTTATATCTCACACACATAAACTCACACATGTAAAACTATAAATTAAGGTGGGTGGCTTGATGCCTGTCTTAGCTGTTGCTGTGCATGGATTCAGGAAATTCCAAGAAAAAATAAAAGACTGTGTCCTAGCACTCTGGAAGGTCACAGAATACTCTATGCACTTTTGGGGAGACAAATTTATCATACATGATTTATTTTATCGTTTCATGTCCTTTCTCTCCGCCACAGATATCTGCAAAAATCTGTTTTGTCAAGGCTTGCTCTGCCTTTCATTGCAGAAATCAAGTTTCCTGATAGATAAAGCAGTGGAGGTTCAGGTAGAATATCAAATATGATCCATGACTTTCAGAGAAAAAGATGTCAAGCATTGGTCCTGCCTGAGCTCAGTGGAATGTGGAATAATTAAAGCTTGGGAAAAACCTACAACACCTTTTGAGTACAGGATTATCAAATGAGAAGGGGGTTGAGAGCCAGCTGCCAGCACGACTGACCTGGGACCTGTGGCACCTCTGGGGAGCAGTGCCACAGCCCATGCTCCAAGCCTGACAGCTTCTGCTGGCTTCAGGTTTTATTACCTTAAAATCTGAGACTTGGAAAAGATCTCACAAGTCGAACTTTGAGAGTCCAAGAAAAATTTTGGTTGCTTTTCCTTGTCCTACACTTTGCTGCTGAGCTCTATCCAATTTAGAAGATAATTATGCAGATTATACAGTTCTTAAAATCTGGATGTTTTTTATCTGTGTGCCTGGGTAACAAACTAAGTTTTTTTTACCTCTGAACAGCTGGGCACACTTTATAAGCACTCAGAGGACCTGAGTACTGTCACTGTTAATGGACTCATGGAAGTGAAGATGCACGTTCACTCACCATGAAGGTGCCACCCCTGAGAAATCGTGGTCCTACTTCAGCTTTGGATGCCCCTCAGCCATATGTCTAAGCAGCATTTCTTTCCAAAGGTGTAAAGAAAGGGACATAGAAAAACGACAAAGCTGCAGCATTTGACACTCCCAGGCTGAACAGGATTAAGGACTAGAAATGCCTTGGCAATGTTCTGAGCTATTTTGTGTGAAATCTGCTTTTTAACAGGCCATCTCTATTCAGCTCAAAGTCAGGCATGTGCTTAAACACCTTCTGGCAGCACACAGACTCCACATAATTTTAATGCAATCATTTATTTTCATAGTACCTGGGAAACCCAAGACACCATTCTTCAAGGTGTACAAATGCAGAAAAAAGGTCAGTCCCAAACCTCTGCAACACAGTGTTAAAGTTCAGCAGGTTAGTAAAGACAGAGGGGAACACACAAGGAAATATGGCAATAATAATAAATAAGTAAATAAAATTACAAATGAAAAATTGGGATAGCAAGGAGATGATTTACCTGGATTAACAGAGAAAGTGAGAAGCAAAGCTGGGGTTAAACAAGCTTTGAGAGTTTGAGCTTCTCAGGCCATTAGCCAACCCCACCTCTATTAGTCATGTTGTTAGGAGGGAAGTACACAACAAGCTTATGTCATTTTTCCTAATTTACCTACCAGTATGACAACTGCTCGGAAATGGCCGTGTAAGTGGTTTTTCACTGGTGAACCTTCTCTGCTGGCGAATTAACACCCTTTTCCGCTGGTTTATGCAAATCTTAAAAGGAAATTATTCGTGGATTCTTTGCGTCTAATCTGCCCTTTCATATTTAATGGGGAGATTTCAGTGCAGCCCACAGCGTTGTTCAGACACGTATTACACTCTTTAAAATACCCTACTCTGGCTGCTGAATAGGTTACAATAAAAATTAAGAATTCTGAATGGAAAAAAAATTTAAAATCTTCAATTCTTTCAAGTTTCAGACAGTGAATTAATAAAATATTGTTGAAAAATCTGGAGAATATTGCAAAGATCAGCGTGTTAAGAAAAAAAGTTAAGTATGCTGATCTCTTTTTAATGTTTACTACAATTAAAAAAATGTTAAATTAACTCAGCAAGACTGAATGTGAGGCAATTAGGGATATGAGACACCACTTGCCAGACTGATTGCACTGTGCTTGTATTTTAAACTGGAGAAATGTCCATTTTCCCAGAGCTATGAGAGGTCTGTTATCAAAGTCAGCAAAGCATTACACTGCAGGAGCATTAGAGTGATACTTTCAAAATTGAGTAAGATTGAATTAAAGCAGAGACTTTGATAGCTCAGACTCCCTGTAGGAAACATCCTGTATTTCTCCTAGATAGCAATATTCAACCTGAAATCTTTTGTTTTGGATTTGTATTCTTTAACTTATCAGATTGCTGCTTTACAGCTCCCCGAAGTAGCTGCTATCTCAGTCTGTTTATGAAATCCATAACCCTTCAGATGACACTTTCTTTGAGTACAGTTTTCTCATCCCCTAGAAAGTGTGTTCCCACCTCTGTCCCGCTCCCCATGACATCCCAATAAAGTAAGAGAAACTACACATCTCATTCAATTCTCTCTGATTTTGTTTTATAACGAATAGGTGAGCACAGGGTGACAGTTTCTCCCACACTGGTTTATATCCATTTATTCTGAAAAAAAATAAAAGTATCTGAAAGATTTTACCCACCTCTGTGCTATTGCCATGCCAAAATCTCCATCAGCTCAAGAGTCTCTCACAGGGAGTTTGAACTTTCCTTTAATCTAATCCATTTAGAAAATGACTCACAATTTATTGAATAAAGTGGGGAAAATTGATATCTTTTCATTAAACTGACAAAGTCTTTTTCACTTCTGACATCTGTGAAATGTGTTCTCTATTTAAATTTTATTTATATCAATCTTTGCTGGTGGAAACTAGATTAAAATGGAATGTTCTATACTTACAGTGGAAATTTTCCCATCCTGCTATGAGTGTCGTAGTGGTTTTGAAAATGAACTCTGCTACTTATTCCTTGGAGTAACATGATACCCATAATCAGGAGGAAGCACAATCTAATATCTCCATTCCTTTGTATTCTCTTTCTATACAAACAAAATGTCTACACTTTATCACAGGCAAAAAGAGAGCTGCTGTGGCTTTATAATGGCAGCTGCAGAAGCAATCTTGGAACGTTTTCATACATAACATGTTCCCTCTAAACTGTTGAAAAATGTGTGATAATACTTTGCTCTGTTTTCATATTTCGGGGTATTCCATAAATATGAATTAAAGTTATCTATTACTCTGTGAGGATTGTCATATTGTTACATTGTTAAATATAATGTCTTTATACTTATTGCCATATAGAGTTTGTCATGTTGTTAAAGCAGTCTCCTAAATACAAATGCAGGGAAGTTAAAGGAGAATTTTATCTGCCAAAAAAAAAAAAAAAAGGAAAGTCTTTGCATTTTCTATACAATCTGGAGTAGGAAACATGACAAAAGCAAGTGTCTGTGAGTCTCTGAGCTGTGTGTGCACATTTTCTAGGTCCATGCCCTGTTAATTCCATGTAAGAGGGCCTTGAACAACTTCAGTTTAGAGCAAGAACTTGAAGACTAATAAACGTGAAACATAGAAAGTTCAGGAGTTTCAACAGGCAGCTTTATGAGAACTATTGTGTATTTTTGACAAATTTTGCTTGATTCAAGAGGAAAATGACGGAATGATTAGTGTTCCAGTGTTGGTTTGATCTTTTAGGTGTAGATATTTGAAGGTGTTCAATGCGTTCCCATGATAGAATACTCTGTTACTGACATTCGGGGGGAAACATCCCCCTCCTGCTCTTTCATGCATCAAACCTTTGTGCTCCAGGGGCTGCACCAGAGCAGTCAGAGCATGGTCATTACCCTTACACAACCTGCAAAGATTCTCGTGGACTTTGAAGGCTGAAACCCACTGAATCCGACCTAAACTGCCAGTACCCTGCAGCCACCTGAGGTTTGGGGCATTGTGTTTGGGAACAAACGTATTTTAAAACGCAATAGAATTGTGTAAACACTAAAAAATATAAGCTATTCTATTGCTCTTTCTCTATATTCAATCCCATCCCAAGATTTCTTATCTGTAACTTATTTCTCTGGAGCGTGATTAGCAAATGCCTTTTCAGCCAAATGCTTTTTTGTGTTAAACCATGCAGACTAAATGCATCAAAAGTTGAATATTGTGATCAAATTTTTTTTCTATAACTTTGCAAACAAAGATTTTTTTTTAAAAAAAGAAAGGTGTGATTTGGCTGGAAAAGAAATCTTAAGAATTTTCTGAAGAAAGTTACTTTTCTCCCCAGCCCCATTGGTTGTATTTTTAGAGTTTAATATTCTTATAAAAGAGGCATTTTCTTGAAAATAACTCAGATATAAGCAGTCCCTTATTTAACTGAGCAGGAGCTGGGGAGAAAAAAAAAATCTAAAAAAACCCCAAGCAAAGCAGAAATAGTAAAGGCTTTTCTATATCACATCCTTTTTCTTTCCCCATGGCTGAGGGTATCTGTGTCAGTCAATTCAGCCTTGCATGAAGAAACTCTGTGCTTCATGTATTCCCCAGACAGCGAGAGAAACACAATGAAAACCACTCCAAAACATTACAGGTGTCTAATTCAGCATGATGTGAGCACTCACAGCCTGTGCTGCCTGGTGACTAATGGGAGCCTGTAATTCTCAGCCAGAATTAGTGGTTTGGGTCACTGAGGAGCTCAGGTTCCTCAGGATCTGGGAGTTCTGGAATATAAACCACCCTGGGGGAAAGCATCTTAACTTGAGCAATTCTCTCTCACACACAACTGCTTCAGCAATCTCAGAGAGACAAAACCTAAACACAGAGAAGCTGCATCATAGTCCCTGGGGAAGGTTTCCCTGCTCCTCATACAGGTGGACCCAATCCCAAATGACTGTGATTCATTTTAAAGCTTTTTCCCTCCCTCTTTGAATAGAGCAGGAGGTGTAAAACTTCGAAATCACGTAGAACTCATCAACAGTGCCCAAGAAAGAAAGCTGGTCCTCAAGATTAAACAGCTCTCAGTAGAGGAGAAAACCTATTAACACCAGACTCAAAGGAATTAATTTACATTGGGCTCTGGATGCCCCTGCCACAGCATGGGGCTGAGACTAGACCACAGTGAGCTTTGTAGTGTTTCAGACCTACAAAGGACTTTGCCACCTTACACGTTAGAGACAAATAGGAGCTTTTCATCTGCAAAGGCCTCAGTGTCCCCAATAATAAAAGGAGCTTGGTCTCCAGCCCAGGTGAGAGTACTCACTGATGTACACTAGGGTGGGCTTGCTTGAGATTGCAACTGCACTGTGATCACAGTTAATTAATCAAATAAATAAATAAATAAATGTGTGTACGTATATACTCAAACCTGCACACCATTATATGAATCAGTTGTCATTAAGGTTCAGCATTGGCTTTGCATTTGATTATCTTTCAAGGTCAAAATCTGAATACTTGGGCTGCATTTAACAGCATCAATGAGCAGTTAGATCATTTTAATTTCATGAACAGCTTTACTCCTTCGTGCTGCCTCTCAGTCTGTATTCATGTCATATCTCTGTTTTACACTGTTACTTCCCTAGGCTGGGTCGTTCAGGTTTGTGGTTTTTAGTACCCAGCACTGTAGGATCCTTCTCTGTGGTTATTTAATATTGCAGCACTGCTACTCGTAAATAATTATGATCACTTGTTTGATTCCATGTCACAGGATCCTTCTCACACCTCCCGAGGATGCTCTGCTCTGCTGATGGCTGGGCAGGCCAGTGTTTAGCAGGATATGGGATTTCAGTTTGCCCACTGCACAGTCTGTTCTTAAAGCACAAATTCAGCCCTCGTGCCTTTTCATGCATAGCAAAGGGACATCTCTTTACTGTTAGCAGCATTAATGACAGCCTTCTGAAAAAGGTGTGGGAATAACATCATTAAACTGCTTTGCAAGCACAGGTGCAAATGGCTTTGTCTGTGTGTGGTATATATGGATAAATTATATCTTATGTGACAAAAATCGGGTATAATCTGTGGTAAGGAACAGGAAAGATAACACAAAGAGATAGAGGATCATTGTAGAGGCCCCCCAACTGCCCTATTCAATTCTAGAGTCAAGAATTTAATTATAAACTTTGAAATGCCCTTAAATCTGTGCATGCACAACAGGGTCTTTTCCAGATCTGAATGGTATGGTGTAAGGCAGTCAGCTGCTTCAAAGGTATTTTGTGAGCTTGAAGCAGCCAGGTGAGGTGTTATGAATGGGTTAAGCATCTCTTCTTGAATGACTGTGCAGAAAGCTTTAACAGGCTTCCTGAGTGCAGCCATGAAATTAATTCTTGCCAAAGAAAACAAACCGTAGACAGAGCCACTCATGAGCCAACAAGTCACAGTTGCAAGGTGAGCTAAAGTTTATCAACATCCCCAGACAAAAAAATGTCATTAAGATACACTTAAGGATAGAGTCAGATACCAATTCCCAGGCAAGAAACTTCATTAAGGTACACTCAAGGTCGCAAACATATGTGCCAATTAAATTCAGACAACAAGGTCCACACTGTCATTATTTACAACATTAAATATTTGGAAATTAAAAGTTACTTCTAGAGATAATACAGTTTCTATAAAATTCATAATTAGGTTTCAACAACCAGCTTCTGCTACTGTTCAGTATTACCTTGCCCTCCCTTTTGATTTGTGATGCTCCCTGCCATGGAATCCTGGGAAAGTTAAAAGGCTGTGGGAAGCACTGCACTGTCTTAGGCAATATAGGATGCCAAAGGAGGAATTAAATATGGAATCCCTACACCTAAACTTCAGCTGAAGGGACACTGTGCCTTTTAAACACAGTGTTAAACCCTTGAGATATTATTTGATTAGATTGTTCATTGCAACATAGTTGTGAACATTGTCTTTTCTCTTTTAGCCTCTATAGTGATTGGGAAATGGTGGTGTGAGATGGAGCCCTGCCTAGAAGGAGAGGAATGTAAGACGTTGCCTGATAACTCTGGATGGATGTGTGCGACTGGCAATAAAATCAAGACCACCAGAGTAAGTCATCTTTCTGTCTATACCCCAGAGGTCTTATTAGGAAAGGGAATCACTAATGGCTGCTCATCCATGTCTTTTCCATCATCATGTGTGCTGTAAAAATCTTAAGGATCACTGCACACCTCCCCAGACACCCAGTGTGGTGAAAATTCAGAAGGATCAGGGTGGTGAGCTGGGTCCAGTCTTGGTACCCAGCAGGCTGGAGCTGCTGAATTGCCAGGTCACTTTATAAAAGACATTTTCACCTCAAAAAAAGCCCTAGTGCACATCACTGAGTCCCTTTCTGGCAGCTAAAGGAAAAAACATTAGCTCAAAGGGATCTGCTGGGTCCTCCATCCATTCCTTGGCCCTTCCAGGCCACATCTGTACAAGGGCACTGTGCCAGAGGACTCAACTCACTGCGTTTCAGGACTTACTTCAGAGTAGCTCCAGCCCCCTGAGCCCATTAGTGGTGTGTTCTTGAGAGTGCTGAAGGTTCAGGTAACACAGGCCAACAGGTGACGACAGCTTCTGCCGTGTGGTGACAGGAGAACACAGAGATGGGGCTGCAAAGAGAGAGAGTGTGAATGAGCTGCCTAAACTTCTCCCACTATGAGATTGCCTTGGGAATAAAAGTGATTTTCAAAAATAGACTTTAGCATTTCTTTTGCATTGTGTGATTGTTTCACAGCCATTCGCTTAAAACTGCCACTTGTACCTGTATTCAACAATTTTAATTAACTTATTTTCATACCACAATTGAATTTTTTTCCCAAGAACATTACATGGTTGTCAACACAAAAATATCTTTTATAAATATATAAATTTTAACTTTCTGTGAAGTGGAAAATATCTTTTGAAACCTGCTAAATAAAAAAAGCATATTTTTCAAGACATTTCCTCCTGTTTATTAAGAAATTCTACATACTCATACCCAGCTGCTAATTCACAGGGACGGGCTTAGTGTCATGATTTTCTGACTTCTTCCTTTTTCTACGATCCTAATGCTAGTCATTTTTCACATCTTCTAGGCTTTTTGTTGAAGGAGGAGATTTTACCCTAACTGACCCCCATGGAGTCTGAATTCTTTGCTTTGCCTCCATAGGAGCTACCCCAGGATGAATGATTTGTATTACACCCCCAGTTTCTTGAGCGGTGCCTTCTGGCACGGCTGATCACACCAACACATTAAATTATTAGGATACCTGTTAATTTAGGAGACTTTCTTTGCAGAAGGCAGGAAGTGACCACCAAACCCAGGATCCATATTATCTCTGCCATCTTCTAGAAATAAGAAGAAAGCATGGAGGGAATTTTGATTTCACGGCTCAGTTTCATTGTGGCTGCAAATCCCTCTGTGCTGGCAGCTGATCCTGTCACTGCAGCACCACTGGAAGGCTGTGCCCTAATGTATGTGCCTTACAGTGCAATTAAATGGATTACATGTTCCTTTCCAGTGAGGCAACATTCTTCTCCCTGAATTGGAGAATTAAAATGGAAGAAAGTGATGTTGAAGAAGTAAGAAGCAACATGAAGTATCTTATACAATAATTCAGTCTTTCTACAGTCTGTCTGCAAGTTATATAATTTAGGAATTGCATTTGCTTTTTTCAGTCAAACTGTCCTCCTCTTAACTCCCCCAATCCTCATCATATAAACTAGTTTTAGGGGATAAAAGTGATTGCTAGAAATTTAGCAGCTTCATTAATATGCAGAAGTATGGTCCAATCTATTCAGTATGCATTATTGTATTTCATTTAAATTAAATACTTGCAGAGTGAATGCTCAGAACTGAAAAAAATATTTCTTCATTTACCCACAGGAGTTATTTTAATTAGCTTGTGAGGGGAGTACCTTATGGTGCTGCTTCCAGTAGTATTTTGCTTTGTTGCTTTAAAATATCATTACAGAACCCAATTGACAAAGGCAACATGACATGATGTGCTTAGCAACTGTCTCTTGCATTTTCTGAGTAAAAATTCGACTTCTAAATCCCTGAAACTTTGCTCGAGTCTGTACTGCTGTGTCAAGTCTGGCAACAGAAATGTAAAATAATGGAAGCAATCAGATCCTGAATCAGAGATTTTCTTCTTTGTTTTGCCATTTCAGATGCAGCACAGAAGGAGATTACAATGTTATCTGTTCTGACCACAATCCACACCACAAGATTGGGCCATGTGTGTCTAATTTATGTAGTTAAGGAAGTTAAGAAAGCAGAAAAAACATGACAAATCGGTCAACATCCTAGTTATATCTGTGGTGATGAGCCAAAAAGCTACAGCAAGTCTGCACAGGCTGGGAACTGTTTTAATGAAGGCTTTTCCTTACACCAAATACATTTGCACTGGGCAGATGCTGTCCTGACAAGGAAAACATTCACATTTATGAATCTCAGGATTAAAATACCCATTAGTATATTCTCCCAGGCCTACAATAAATCACATATAAGCCTGTGTGTGTATATATTTATGACTACATGTATATACTTATGACTACATGTATATACACAATATTCATAATTTTCTAGGCTGATTAATACTGATTAATGTCAGATGGAGGGGGACAACAGATCCAGTGAAGTCTTTGCCAGCTCATCCTCCATTGCCCCCTTTTCATGCATTTATTTCTGTCTTTAGTCCTTGAGCATAGCTCACTAATTAAGTTTTTAAAGCCAAAGATATAAAGCTCACAGCTTCTGTAAATCAATTTTTCTATCAGTGGTCAGTCAGGTGACAAACAACACTGGAAAGAAATAATTTTGTCATTTAATTTTTGGATCAGTTTCAATGCCTTTTTTTTTTAATACTCTAATTTTATTTAAGAATGTAACTTTTCAATACTTTCCTTAAAAACGTGGGGCCCTTGGAGCTGTGTTAGGACCTGGCTGGAGACCACATCACCATGTTTCAGCAGAGCATCTTGCACCAGGAGAAAGAGAAGAGCAGCATCTCAGGCTGGATATTGCTGATAGTCTGGAGGATGGGAATTAAAGTGCGGAGCACTTGAGGACTGGCAAAGCACATCTCCAGCTTCACAGCCTGCACCCTGAGTTACAGCCTGCCCACCCCACAGTTTCCAGGGAAACACTTGGTTTTCCATGTATTTTGCCATCAGGGAAATGCAGGGCATTTTATGGTGCTCCAAGGGACCTTGAGCATGACATTTCTTGGCAGCCTCTGCTCCTCTCATCCCACAGCAAATAGCACCTTGGCACCACAGCCTGCTGTCATTCCCTGCTCCTACACCAGGGCAATGGCTTCAAACTGAAAGACAGTAGGTTTAGATCAGATATTGGGAAGAAATTGTTCCCTGGGAGGGTGGTGAGGCCCTGGCACAGTTTGGGCAGAGAAGCTGTGTCTGCCCCAGCCCTGGAAGTGTCCAAGGCCAGGTTGGACAGGGCTTGGAGCACCCTGGGCTAGTGGGAGGTGTCCCTGCCCATGGCAGGGGGTGTGGAATGAAATTAGCTTTAAGGTCCCTTCCAAACCAAGACATTCTATGGTTCTGTGATCTCCTGCACCACCAGCCCAGGTGGCTGATGCACATCCAGCATCTCCCAAGGCACAGGCAGGAGCTTGGCCAGGGTCTGTCTCTTGTATATCCTTACACCCCTGCAGCCCTAAGAGAAAAGACACACACACGCCCCAATACTGCCATTTAAACTCAGCTACATGCCACAGGGCCTGGGTCTTTCTTTCCCAAAAGAATATATTAAAAAATCCCATATGTCACATAACTGACTCTTTTGCACTTTGTCGCTGCAGATCCACCCGAGGACTTAACAGAGCACCCATGTCTGCACGGAGACAGTGAACGCCCTGCTGATTTAGGAGGACAAAGTATTGAAAGTTTAAAACCATCTCAGCATTTACAAGCCAAATGGATTTCTTATTTGCACTTTGACTGTTTACCAGATAACAACAGTGGCTTTACTGTGTGAAAGGAAGTATTTGGTGGAAATAATGCCCCTAATTTTTGACAGCTGAAAATAAAAAAATGAAGAAAATGGTTCCTTTGCTAAAGTTTCTGAGATTGCGAAGTACAAACAACAGTATAAGTTTGGATCTACAATTTACTTTATACCAGTTAAAGTATATATATAGAAATATATATATATTAATATATGATATTTTGAAATAAAAGCCTCACTCTTCAAGAAATTGAATAGTACCACACTTTGCTGCAGCTGCTGTAATTTTTTTTTCCTTTTTTGTAATGGTCTGGAAGTTCCCTACCTGATTGAGAGAGGAATGTGGCAGAGAAGAGGCAAAGCAAACCTGCTGCGGTACAAGAACGCCCAAGAGCTACACGAATCCTACAGATGCGACATCCAGAGCTTCCTGTTCCCTTTGGCAGAATTTCGAGGGCTTTTGTTGTTTCACTTTGTGTTCTGGAGGCTTTTCCCCTTGTGCAATACTAGCATGCTGGCTTTGCTTCATTAACCATACTTGATTGATATATAACAATGATAATTCTATCCTCTTCCAAGAAAATATTTTTAGAGCTGTTAGATATTCCATGAAGAAGAGATGGACAACTACTGAGTGAAGTACAGTATGTATTAAAAGTTTATTTGGCAGAGTTTGGTAGACTGTGAGCTCCCTTCTTATTAAAGATGTACTGTACGTACAATGTCTTCAGACTTTGTATAGCTCTTAGAGACTCCAGTAAAAACCCAGTAACCACCTCCAAAGCTTTGCATTGTTGGCTCACTAATTCTTTGAAACAACAACAAAGCTATTTCTTCCCAGACCAACAAATGAGGGGAATTTTGCATACAGTTTGGTTTTCCAGGAGCCCATTTGCAATTGGTGAACAAGCACCTCAGCTGAAGCAAATGCCTCTGTGGACACCCCCAATGCTCAGGCACATCCCAGTGTAAGGCACTGTCTGGCTGTGTGCTCTTATCCCACAGCACACATGGAAGAACTACCTAAATTCACGGTGCCCTCATTGCAGCTCAGGCTAATTCTCACTGAGAGCATTTGCCACCAGCTAAAAGCAGACATGTGGGCAATTGCAGGGCACAGCAGACCCATGACAGTTTGTGGTAAGCACAAACCTGTGGCTGAGCCCTGCTTTTGTTTCAGGAATAGTTCTCTTCAGTTTCATTTTAGCCTGTTTCTTACTAGGGAGAATTCAGCTGAGCTGAGATGCTCCTCAGCAAGGAGACGTTTACCCACTACTCACTGTGAGTGGTTTGAAACTCCCATTTCTAGCTGAGCTGCTGCTGTTCACCAGGCAGCCTGGCTCCTGCACTGCTGAAGAGAGATCAGATCCAAGGGCTGAAGTGTGCAAGCCTAGTTCACATTCCCAGGCACTTTTGTGAGCGGTCCAGTTAATTTCAGGGGGTTTATTCGTGTGGAAAACTGTCTTGCTGTCATGCATAAGTCTGCGCAATCTACCCTTGAGTTCTCCTAATGCTACCAAATCAAAGAGGAATAGGGAATTGTAAAACTACTTCTATCCAGTCTAACTTCATTTCTTTAATATTTCCAATTTCCTTTCAGCCTGCTTACCTGTCTCTCACAGGACCCCTTTGGCCATGCTGATCACTTTTAATCCAATGCTGAGGAAGTGCTGCACTGCCCAACATAGACTTGGTTGCAATTCTCCCACTAACCTTCTTTCTCCTTCAGGGCAACCACTTCAATCCTGATGCTTCAAGAGGCAGAAGTTGTCACTGTAATTACACTGTAGGTTAAAGCATCTCCGTGACGTGTCACGCCATACTCCGTCCCAGCTTTCCATACTGGTCTTTTCCTGATGCTCACATGGAAATGGATAAGCTGTTTCCAAGCCCTTCCATTATCTCCCCTACAAAAAGAGATGAGTGAAAAGTTACCAGGGAAGAAACAGGCTGCCCAGGAAAGTGGTAGAATCACCATCCCAGGAACTGTTGGAATAAGGTCTGAGTGGGGCACTTGGGGACATGGCTTAGTGGTGAAGATGGCAGTGTGAGGTTAATGCTTGGAATTGATGATTTTAGAGGTCATTTCCAACCTTAATGGTTCTGTGGTTCTTCTGGGCACAGAAAGGAGCATGAGCCAGTTGCAGGTCCTAGCCCATGGAGACCAGACTCCGTGGTGTCTCATCTGGACAGGCCATGTATTTTCTGGCTACAGCCACCTGTCCAAACCACAGAAAATACCTGAACCCTAGTCTATGTTTTAGACATAGTCTGCCATGGCCATGAGCCCCTAGTACCATCACCTCCATTCAGAAAGGAACACTGCCTGCCTGGTCCCAAATGGGATCATCAGACCACCTCCAGGCTCACCTCCCACGAGGAGAAACTCCTCAAAATAAATCATTAGCACTTCTGAATTTTACTTGGAGAGCACTTTAAAAACCCCAAGACCATCTCCAGCTAGGAAGCCCTTGGTGCACTAGGAGATAGACCCTGCCACCAGCAGGTAAGTCAGTTCAAAGCCAGGCTACGTTATCATCCCTTTACCAGCTGGAACCAAGACGCCAAAAGCTAAACGGCAACTCAGGATCACACTGGAGGGCAGTGGAAGATTTGAGCAGAATGTGAACTTTGGTTTCCTTATTCCCAATCTACTGATACTCTGTAAGAGGATACACAGAGAGCAAACTAACACATGGCCTCTTGTGCCCTTTGCCAAAGCCCGAGGTGTCAGCACCGGGAGGTATTTAGCCCAAAGCAGGGCATCCAGCAGGGCTCAGGCTGGGAGCAGATAACAATGCTTATGCCTGTGCCTATGAAATATGCCTGTTGAGACTGGGAAATATTAGACTTGCTAAAATATAAGAAGGAAATGTTGTCATTACCAAAGGAAAGTTTCTTAGAGATGTTTATGAATTTTTCCTTGCCAGTAGGCAGCCTCAAATATCACCCCACCGAATTCAGTAAACATCTGCGTCTCTTTGAAGTTGTTGCAAAATCTGCTCGTGAAGTGCGGCACTGAGAAATTGCTGTTTTAATTAAAATGTTTTAGAGGGGGAATTAAGGCCTTTGCAAAAATAATGACTCATAGAACATGAAGTCAAATTAAGAGCTGGCTGCAGCTAACCTTCGTTGTTTCAGGGAACCAAACTGAAAACAATAATCAGAAAGATCCAACTAGCCTAGAGTCACAAAGAGTCTGTGTTTCAGGGATATGCACAGTAGCACAGGGAGCAGCAGGAAGATGTCAGAGCTGCTTATCTTGGCTGATGGAAAGTTGAAATGTTTCAGTGGAGGAGCGAATGGGTCCCGCATCCTCATAGGAAAGTGACAGCCATGCCATTCTCTGCATAATGTTAAAAGGTATTTATGTCAACAGAGGAGAAAGTTAAAGTTCCTGCTTTCTGGCAGAAATCTAGACAGAGACATGTCAGGAAATAAAAAAGTAAAAAAAAAATCAGAAAAATATTTGTAAATGCATCAAAGATAAACTTAGATTTATGTCAGTGTTTCTTCAGATGTGTGAAACCAAGTTATGTAAATCTAAAATGTTCAAGTTGGAAAAAAGTACTGCAAAAAGAAAAAAAAAAAAAAAGGAGCAACCATCTGCCTATTGATTCAGAAGATCTAGATTATGTGCTTCTGTCCAAAAAATCTCTGGTAATAAAGAGCTCAGTGTGGTATGACTTGACACGGCTGTGAATATGCTATATGCTGTATTTAAAAAAAAAGGCCCATGGGGAAAGTTGACTTGTATGGGCAACATGAACAGCACCATGTGCACCCAGACGTGGCATTACGAGAGAAAGGACCATGAAAAATGACTGAAGGTGATGCAGTTTATGAAGAACGATGTTCTTATCAGACTGATTGATGATTAACAGACTTTGCAGGTACTTTCAGTGGTGTATTGCTTGTATGTTTTCCTATTATAAAATGATTAGTTACATTCCTAACTCTCCTCATTTGCTACTTTTCTGTTTCACTGTATGGTCCAAATTGTAATTACAGATCACAGAGAAGTTGTGGAGGAGATAAACATACTTTGGCTTGGAAAGCACATCCATTTCATCAGAAGGTGGCAGGCTTTGTTTCTTCTTCAGTGGCAGGATGAATATTGTGGCGTAAAATGAACTTCTCTTATATCAATACCTCTGTCACATTCCCGTAAGCAGGGTTTAGAGCCTGACAAAGAAATGGGTCATGCTTCTTTGCTTAGTATTCTATTTTTTGTTAGAGAAAAATAGAAACACCTTCCACAAATAATCTTTCAGGTAGGCAGAAGGAGATGTGTGTACAGGGCAGTTGGTTTCAGGCTGTCAACACTTTTTCTAGTTCACTGGTTTGAATTCAGATCATAGGTCTGACACATATTTATGGTTTCTTCTCCAAGAGGCTCACACGGTCAAAACACTTAACTTCACAAATATTCGTACTTTATAAACTATGTGCTCTGAGGAAAAGAAACTGAATTATCTGCTTTCCAGGCAGGAAACCGAAACTCATAAGACCTGAAACCTGTACAAGATGATGTTAAAAGTCTGCAGCAGACATGGCAGGAGAACTGAGGACTCCTGGATTTTAGGTCATCACTGCAGGTGGTTCATCTACGGTTCACGTCAGTGAAATTTGGCTGACAGCAGACCCTGGCCTTTAGCTTGTGTCACAGCAGAACTGGGGGCCTGAAGTCAGGTGTGAACAATTGTCTGCAAGCACCAACTGACCAGAGCTTGGGCACCTCCCTTCAGTCAGCTTTGGCATTTCCAAACCACCGAGTCATGGAATTCACCAGTAGATCTACTCCAACATCTTTTGCTCCCACAGGGTCACAGTCCTGCCCTAGCTCAGTTTCATGTCTCTATAACAGAAGCTGCTTCAAGGCTCTCAGAAGAGAGCAGAGAAAAAGGAAAAAGGCACAGGAATGTCTGTGCTTAACCCTGCTGGGCTGAGAAACAGGAGTGGCCAACTCCTGTGTTTTCTTTTGCAGGTCACGATTTCTGGGAGATGCCCAGCCAATGGAATGATTTTCATGCAAAACTGACTTTGAGCAGAGTAAAAACACATTCCCTCACACCAGGAAAATCCCTGAAGCAGCCAACAAGAAGCACAAATAACTTGATCTCACCTAAGAATGTGAACACTGCTGCCAGGGGAGAGGGTACTACACAGGGCAAGGGCAAGTCATGAGGAAAAAAGTATTTTTCAAAAATATTCATCTGTGGGCATACTTTGAACTTTGCTCAAACCTTTCACTGTTGCTTGACAAGTACCTCTAATTCCTTTGTACAGCCCAGAAATGTGCAGAGGTCTTTCCCCCATGACAGGCCTGGATATGACATCTTTTCATCCAACACTCATGGTTGGATCGTTTTTATTTTCCCATCATGTAGCAGTATGATCCAATTTGTATGACCAAAAACAGTACACATGTTTGAGCATCATGTTACTGACCTGCTTCCCGTTATTTCTCATCTGGTTTCTTCCTTTCTCAAGTAACTCTCCTTGATTCAGTCAGAGATGAGGGCTGGAGGCCCACCTAGATATGAAGCAAACTACCCATAGCCTAAAATATTGCTTAGGGAAATATGCAATATCTTCCTCCCACCTGACATTCCTCTTCATTTCCTATTTCATTTCATTTTCATTTCATCTCATCCCCTCTCTTTCACACCACTCAATTACATTCATCCATCTCTATTAGTCTTTTTTTACAGCTCCTGCCCCACAGACTAAAGAAAAGACCCATTTCAGGGAGCTGTTCCCAGCAACAGTGATTTATGTGATCTTTCTTTTCCTTTTTCCTCTGTACTTTGGAAGGTGAGATGCCAACCTGTGCCTGCAGCTCCCCGTATTTCACTGCCCACACCAGCAATCCCCAGCTCAGGGCCACAGTGTCCATCTCAAGTGTGTCCTGTGTACAGAGCAGATGCCACTGGTGTTTGATTTGCAGCAGAGGAGTTAATTGTCAGCTCCTCACCTTCACTGAACCTGTTGTGTTTGTTGCTTTCCTGAAGGTCTCCTATATCCTGAAGAGAACCAAGAGCTCAGCACACTGACTATTGAGGGCTTGCCATCAGTTTATGCCTCTGCAAGAGGAAAATTCACCACTATTGATTTGATCAGACTCTTTTTGGACTTGGACCAGAGAGAGAGAGGAATGGACCAAGTTGCTGTGAAATGCACAATATGGGATCCAAGCACAGGCATAGGTGTAACACAGAATCATTAAGGTTGGAAAAGACCTCTAAGATCATCAAGACCAACCACTAACCCAGCACTGTCAGCTCCACCTGATACTAAACCATATCTCTGAGCAGCATATCTATGTGTTTTTGAATGCTTCCAGAGAGAGTGATTCCACCACTTCCCTGGGAATCCTGTCCCAATACTTCTTTCCTGAGCACCTTTTTCCTTGTGCTCTTTCAGATGTATTTTCTTTCAGAAAGATTCTGCTACCTAAGCTAGTAGAGCTTGCATGGTATCCCATGTGAAATGGTCCAGAGTTGTTACAGATCTGGCCCCAAGTCCCTAAAGGCCTACTAGTATCTCACAGACATGATAGAAAGCAGAGGAACAGTTAAGAAATGTTACAGGCTAAAGACAAGAGTCTCTGTGTCCTTCCAGGCTTAAAGAATATTCCCTGGAAATATCTTTGAAACAAAACATTGCCCTTCAAACCATCCTGCAATCTGAAGAACCTCAATACTGTATTAATGCTGTAGATCAGCTAAAAATCTTACAAGCAAGATGCACTTGGCTCTTGAATTCAAACCCTTAGCAAAATCTTCCACCAGCTTTGCTTCTGGAATAGGAAGTGATGGGTCACCTTGAGACCCATTTAAGTCATAGCAATGAACAAAAGCAAGGGAGGAGACCTGTCACAAAGATGTCCTTGCCTTTCAGTGCTGCCTCCAGGCACTCTCCAGCTTTTCTTTAACTCTGCCAATGGCAAGTTTAGCATTTAGCACCAGAGAGGCTTCACTGGATTCCCTGTAAGCAGACTTGTATTCCTCTGACTTTCCCTGACCTTAGTCTAGCCTGAATTTGACTGGGGGGTAGGTGTGATAACATCACTTGTGACTTTGCCACACAGTAAAACAGCCCACAGAAAACTTTTCTACTGAGGAAGGCCTACAACCTCATTATAATGACCTGCTGTTTGAGCAGAGTTTGATGACACAACTGTTCAAAGACAACACCTGCTCAAGAACAATGACCGGGCTGTGATGCATTTCCTCAGCATTTCGTCCCACTCTGTCTGGCCACCAGGCTCAAATACATATAAGCTACAGAGCAACTATTAGTGCAACAGAGAAGAATCACAGTCTGGATATTTGCCTTTGAGAGTCACTTTCAATGAATGCTTCACTCACTTGGCCTCATTTTGTTCTGACCTTGAGTCCCAGGATCTTACGGCTTCAAAACAGAAAAAAACAGTGACTAGATGGGGAAAAAGGTGAAAACCCATCACATCCCTAGCTGGTGCATCCTAGCACTGCTTTCTTCTGAGCTGGCATGGGACAGAGAGAAGACTCATAAAGGCAAGGGCAGGGGGGAATTCTGGCACCCGAAGCCCTAGAACTCTTACAGCCTACAGTGGCCTTTTCTGCTCGCCTGTGCCGAGATGTGATTCTTGCAAGAATATCATGTTCTCTATTAGCTTCTCTACTCTCTCAGCACCTGATTTCTAGATGTTATTACAGCCTATCTCCTTTTCAGCCCATCTCCACCCTGGCTTTATCGGAGGTAGAGAAAATGCCACTGTGCTTACACAAAAGCCTATTCTTTTACTTGGCGTACAAAACAAGACGGATGGTAAGAGCCTGTTGGTTTTATTCAGCAAAGCTAATCTAGTCATTTGCTTCACTGTGGGATTATAAACAGTATTCCAACCTACTCCCCTAACTGCAACACCTTTTTTATATCACCTTTTTCTTTTTTTTTAATGTCAGAACACTTTGATTTGTTTAGTACTAGCTTCTGGAACTTGTTACTATTTCTCTGATTTGAGCAGAATTGCAGTTTTCAAGCTAGTGGGCCTGATGCTACCATTTTCCCCTATAGATGTTGTATCCATACAGTCTGTGTCTGCCAGCTTGCAATGCAATTTTCAGCAGCATCTTGTTACAGTCAACACTCAAAACTGACAGAATAAACTCGGAATTGAAAGTTCAGGTGTTCAGACGTTAGAAAAATACATGTACCTGCTGCCTAGGAAGATGCTGAAGTCACCCCAGAGGACTGGATAGTAAGGGTTGACACCTTTTAGACAGTTTCTGCCAAACTACATCAGTTTCCCTCATCAGTGGATTTGACTCACAGCATTTGCTGGTTCACAGTGTTGCTTTGCAGCCCCACAGCTGAGTTAAAATGACTTCTTCCCCCAATAACAATTTGTATTGTGACTTCTGTGAGTGCTCGTTGCACATGATCTATGAGATCTTGGAGTTAAAGGTGTCCCTCAAAAGCTCTCTAATGTGCTCTCTCTAGTGGCTTTTCCCAACAATAGCATCTCGACTGTGCATCTAGCAGCAAACTACAACAAATATGTGTGATGGAACCACTGTAGCTCCCTTTTCCCACCATGGAATAAAGCTGCGAAGGAAAATAAGAATGACAGGATTTCTTGCCATCAGTGCTGTTGAAGATCTGGAGGCAAAATTAGGAGCAGCTTAAAAGTGCTCAAATGTTTTAGCCCAAAACTGAAACTCGTTTAACACAGAGGTGTCATTGATTCCTAGTCCTCATGCTCTTCCCTTCATGTACTCCACACATCTCTCTGGAGACTACAGTAACTTCACCTTTAAGCATCTCTTGTAGCTTTACCATTTGAGGTCTTGACACCTGCAAAGGAGCCCCAAAAACCAACAGCATGATGTGAAATGAGTGTAGACCTGGTCTGTGTGGCTGTCTACAGTCTCCCTTTCACCTGCTGCCCTTACAACAGAATTTTACCAGAATAGTCGTGAGAGAATTGTTCTTCCCCAATTGCTGCCAGACATGAAAGTCATCTTATGCCTGAATAATTGAGGCACTCATCTCTACCAACAGCCAGTACCTTTTTGTAGTCCTCATTAACCCCCAACAGCCCTTTTAAAGCTGATCTAGTTAGTCTTTTGCAATCAAAGGCAGCGGGTTTGGGCAGAAGACTTGAAAAATGAGAGTTCACAACTGGTAAAGTTCTTGATCAGGATTATTATTATTTTTCAAGTCGAGCCCAAAGTTTGCATAATGAGGATTTCTGGGAAGATACAGTCTATTACACAGCAAAACCAGCTGTTCACCATTAATTGACTCAATCCTTCTCAAACACTTTTTCACAGACACCTAAAATCAGGATTTCTGAGCACACACAAGCCTAGCATTAAGTTAAATGAAAATTGAAGAACTGACCCGAAAGCAAAGATTACTAACCTTAACTTTCAATTTATCAGGGCCTTGCTATGATTTAAACACAGGCTGCTCTGCTGAAATCCTGTTTCTACCTGCAGCTCTTGATTTTCTTCACTGCCTTACAATGCAGAGGCTAAACTGGGTGTAAAATGGTACCCATGGAGAACACCCTGGCCACCTCTGAGGGAACTTTCCTCAGCAGTTACACTAAATCCCCTCAGACACAACTGAGCCCATCAAACATAACCCAGCATAGAATGATTAAGGCTGGATAAGACCCCTAAATTCATCAAGTGCAACCATTAGCCCAGCACTGCCAAGCCCACCACTAAACCATGTCCCTAAGGGTCACATGCACACATTTTTTAAACCCTTCCAGGGCTGGTGATTCCACCACATCCCTGGGCAGGCTGTTCCAATGTTTGACCTGTGTGAAATACCCCAGTTATCAGCTTCAAGTTAAGCAGTACCAAGACAAACCAAAGTGAGAGAAGGAGCAAATTGATATTAAACCCCCTGTCTGGACAGCAGAAGATCCACATCTCAGTCATGCCTTACATATACAGCGAGTATATACAATGGCTGTGTTGATCCTTACCTTAGGATTTAGAGCAATGAGCAACTTTAACTTTACAGACTTCATGGTTGCTTGATCTCACTACAGTAAACAGCTCCATATTTTTCCTTTTCATGTTTTATCCTGAAGCAACAGAGCATTACATTAATTGACTTGTCTTATTAATTCAATAAGCTGCTTCCAAGATGAAATGCTTAGCTATGCTTGCTTGTTTTTGGCACTTTTTGGTTGTTGGAAGAAAAGCTTTAAGGCTAGAATTGCTCTGATGTTCTCCACAGTTCACTGAATAATTTTATGCACTACTGAAGATTTGCCACATTTGGAATTACTGCAAACTGCTACTTTTTCTTCGTATTATAATTTAATTCACACTTTTAGTATGATAAGAAAACATTTAACAGTTTGCATATTTGAAAAGTATATTTGTTCTGCCATAAAGTTGTGGTTAAGAATTCATTATGGGTCACTCCTTTCTAGGATTTATAATTTGGACTTAAGATGCATTTAGAAGATTAAAGACGACATAAAAGCCACCCCATTCAAATGAATTATATGCAAGAAAATTCAGGGAGAAAAAATTGACCATGTTGTAAATATAGGGCAAAAATAATTTACTGTGAGCTTGAGTAAGATTGAGAAATGTTTACTATTTCAGCAAGTTATTGGAAAAAAGGTGAATGTATTTTAAGCTTTCAAATAACAAAACCCCAAGACTTATCTGGGGAAAATACTCACTTAACTATGTGGATTCTTGGATTTCAATTTCTTTAGGAAATATGAACTCTGGGTTTGCATTTCAGCTGGTGAAAATGCTGATTTTTTTATTTTTTTTTTGTCTATGAACTGGGTGAAAAGGAAATTTCCTTTTTTTCACTGAGTCTTTTCTTTTTCAAAACGTCTGGCCAGGGCCTGTCAATGCACTTACCTTTCCATCCATTGCTGAACTCTATGCTGTGCCCAGCAGTCATCGTTGCTGTCCCTCAGCCTCTGTCACATGATGAATTGTTTTCCAAGATGTAAAATTCTCTCTCCATTTGATTTCTTGGATGTGGAGTGGAACATCACAGTGAAGCCTCTGAGGTCTCTGCAGGGTAACTGGGAATATTCTCCCTCTGCCTTCCCACTGCCAGGGGGCTGCAGCACCTCCACCTTCTCTGATAAAGAGACTGAGAGCCTCTTACAGAGTCCTGGAGACAGGGCTGCACTGAGCTGCTGCACCTGGCCTTGGCTGGGCTGCTGCTGGGAGCAAGGGCTGGACACAAAGAGAGTCAAAATCAGTCAAAAAGGGCAAAATGTACAAAAAGAAGTCACTGGACAAGCAGGTACCCAGAGCCAGGTACAACTCAAAATTGCTGCTGCAGAAAACCCAATCTGGTAATCACAAGGGTTCAAGTGAAAATAAAGACTTTCCCTGCAGTGAGATCCTGTTTTCAGATGAAGGTGATTGATCAAGTTTCTGGCCTTAAAATAAAGGTACCAAAACATAATTTATGCTCAGAGTGACCTGTAGGTGTTTGCACAACAATTAATACCCACAGTTATGGTAATGCAGCTGGACACACAGAGACTGATCTTTTTCTTGAAGCATTTCACCCTTACAGCCACTACCTCTAACTCTTCATTATGTGTCCCCATACTCGTTGCATTTCAAAATTATCATACTAAGCAAAGCTCAAAGCACTGTTTAAATTAATAAGGAACATCTGGTGAGCTGAGACTACTGGGACTCCATGGACAGATAGAGTTGTAGCACTTTTCCTCTGTATATGGAAATGCATTGTAAATTAAATCTGAAAATCATCTGAAAAGGCACAGGTCAGGAAGGAGGTGGAGAAACACCATCTTTTGTGCCAAGGTCACATTCCATGCAGCTTACCTTAAATTTTCATGCATTCAGTCACAAGATATAGTACTATTCACTCATTATTTTGTATTTTAACAGTTTTCTAAAAGTGCTTGGGGCACCATATTTGGGCCTTCACCAAATATGTGCCAGATACACTATAAAACAGACAAATTTTGTGACTATAAAAATATTTCTCTCCCAACTCCTTTTTTTTTCCTTTCATTTGCTTTAAACAAATGCGGGATAATACTGAAATCTCAGCCTGATTCTGCCTGAAACTGAACCACTGCCTGCTGATCTACCTTAGTTAAAAAAAAAAAAAGAACAAGTTGTGCAGTGGACCATCTGCCACAAAGCATAAATGTCTTGTAACAGCAATGAGCCGAGAGCCATGAAGCACTTAGCCTGAGGGAGAAGATGTTTCAGCAGGGTAAGCAGCAAGGAAACCCTCAAAGAGATGGGTGATGCTCCCTTTCAGCTCCAGCTGCCACGGTGTTGGAGCCCAGCCCTCCACAGCCTGCAGAATTCCTGCCCAGCCTGGTGGCTCCCTCTGCGTCACCTCTTTACCTTTGCATTCCTGCAGAGAGACTGAACCCTTGGGAAGAGAAGGGTCACTTTTGTTAGTGCTGCTCTCTGATCAGAGATCCTCCACACCCCGCTGTGCCAGGAGATGGTGTCACCGTACCTGGAGCTCATCACCACCTCCGTGCCAAGGACGATCCCTGACCTTCTGCCACAATTTGTCTGACACAGATTAGGAGTTCTTGTATGTTGGTAGACCTGAGTTCCTCATAGGAAGCAAGTAGAGGACATTACAGGCTGGTAGGACTACGGTTTTGTTGGTCAGAGCTTCTCCTGGAAGAGATACCATAGATGTGCCCCGATCCTGCTTTTATTCCCCTCACACCCGAGACCATGTGTTTGCAGGACATTCAGGCACATTGTGGCTTTTGTCTTTGTATCACAAAGGGCTAAAAGGCAACTGGGAGAGCACAGCTTATATTTCTGAAAGAAATTTTACCACCATTTCCTGCCAAACCCCCAAAACACCCTTTATTCCATGTATATCTGTACATATTCCTCCAGCACACCTCACAAGCACAATCCAAATGTGAGACACGACACTGATATGAACCAGTAGGACATTTCCAACTGTTCACTCTGGAACAGAGCTAATAACAAAAGACAAGCAGTTTTCAACACAAGCTAGGCTTACCTCATGTCACAGCAGCTAAGTAGTATCATTTGAAAATCCCAAAGGGAAAATTTAAGAAAATGGCTTCCAGAAAAATCCCTGCTCTTGTTACCATTTCAGGGACAAGCAGCAGGAGCATGACACCTTTGCCTTGTTGGTGTAATAATGGTGCATGGGAAGGTTGAATGCTAATTGTTTATTGGGTGATTGGTGATATTCCCAGGTGGATGCAAAGGAGGAGGTTGAAAGAGGAAAAGTTATTCTTCAGATTTCTCCTTTCAGTAAATCATTTAAACAGAGGCAGGAATGAAAGGAGTGGCATGACTGAATTTGCAGATGGCTCCAGTGTCAGGAAACATTTATCTGAAAGCCAATAAAGATGTGACAGTCTACTGTTTTCCCAGGCCATGCAACTTCATCTGGATGAGTGTTTTGAGGTAAGACAGTGGTGGATGTGGGAGGGCACATCTCCTGTTTAGCACAGAGGTGGGGACAGCACTGCCACTCTGCACACGCTGCTGCCCCCTGCTCCTCCCGTGCACTTCCCCCAGGTGATACCACGCAGTGCTTTGGGTGCATCATCCCTCTGACTGCCCCAGCCTCTTCCTCCTGCTGTCCCCATTATCCCCAAGTGGCTCCTCAGTTTGGTTGACCCCTTGGTGACCCTGTCAGTGCCAGCCATCCCCAGAGCTCCCTCAGCAGCCTGTGCCAGCTCCTCCCTGCCCTGTGTGCAGATTAATTCCCTGTCAAAGTCAGCCTCAGTCACCAGGTGCCTGTAGCCCCAATTTTGAAGGACATGGTGAACAGCTCCACAAAGCTCCAGTTTCATGGTTTGGCAACCCATGTCCATATGCCCCTCCGACTTCTTCCCTCCAAGCCAAAGGCTCCCAGGCCAGACACCCCCATTTATTTCTGTGCCTGGGCATATATTTATTTTACGTTACTTGCCCAAAATCCATCTGAGGATAATCCTGCAGATTTCTCCTCACGTTTACCTGCCTGAGGAGGATGCACCCCTGAAGCCTTTTTTATACCTCCCCAAAGCACAGATCTGTGATATGGATCAACAAAATTCCCACTCCTCTGAGCAGGGCTCAATGTAGCTGAGGAGTAGGGAGAACAAAGACACATCACATCTGGACAAAACACATCTGCTGGCTCAGGAAGGTCTGATGCTCAATTGGTACCAGCTGAAGGCTATAAAGGATGCTGGAGACTCACTCTGGTAGTTCCTGTGTATGAGATGATCTGACATAGCTGATATTAATCGATGCCCAAGGGCAAAGTGACTGGTATTAACCTAGATGCCCTCTCAATGCCATGAAAAATAAGTTCATTCTTTGTATATTCCTAGGAGATGGGAAAAACGCTAGAAACAAAGTGCTTAAAAACCTGCATTTGTCAGACTGATCCTGTTTAATTAAACAGGAAATAGCAGGGCGAGTAAATCAATCTTTACAAAGAAAAGCTGTTTCTCTGTTTACAGAATAGAAACCTGTGGTGATTTATCTTAAAGAATGTAATTGCCTAATGATTAATAGTGACCAGAGATAGTCAGAGAGAGGAAATGAGAAACAGGAGTGACTTCCCTGAGTGCATGCTTGAAGCATGGCAGAATTGTATGCCCCTGCCACAGTGAGTATTAAACAAGCAAAATTTCCTGCTTTATACCAGGAAATGCTGTTCTTCTTCTCATTTCTTCTTTTGAAACAGAAGTTATCACCACTGCAGGAGTCCAGATATGCTGGTAGATCTTTGGACATTTGAGTCCAGGTAGACATTTTGTTTTTTCTTTCTGCTCAGAGTAATTAAATGTCAGATTTTCATCTTCACAGTCCTGATTGGGCCCAAGGTCTTTTTAATGCAGGACTCTAAAATAATAGATGTTTTCTACCTCGGCTTGAGACTTCATAGAATAATAGAATACCCTGAGTTGGAAGGCACTGACAAGGATCATGGAAATCCAGCTCCTAATGAGACTTACTTTCCTTTGCCCTGCTTAGGAGGAGACTTGGAACTGCTGCAACATATGGTGAGTACAAGAGGCTCTCCAAAGCAGAGCAGATCCAATGCCCTGGTCTGCAAGCAACTTCTGTCTGTCCCCAGGCAACCTATGGCTGCCTGTGGGCAACCTATAGCTGTTTGCAGGCTCCCTGTAGCTGCCCATGCTGTGTGAGTGCTCCAGAGACTGCAGCCTGAAGCTGTGTGGTTACACACATCTCTATGTATGTAGAATGGCACTGGAGAGCCTTAAATCTGTATATATTTTCTTTATCATAGAGACACTACGAAGAAAGCAGAAACAGTTTTTAGTGTTCCTAAAAGCAGATAGAAATTAACCTTTTTGTGCTTTACTGACCTAAAAGTCTGCTGCCTTTAAGGCAGACTCACATTTTAGAGCATCTAACTCTATAATTTAGGAATAGTCATAAAACATTGTCCAAGCATATCCCCTCTTTTTTCCCATGGATCATTTACTGGTTATTTATAGGCAGCATCCCAGTTACCTGTTTGATAAGTGCTTTCCTTATTATGCCTCCATATGAAGTAACTCAGCTAGACTAATATCCACAGATTGCAGTATAAATTCCCTATTAAATTCTAACCCTTGTAATTACTCAATCCTAAATACTCTCATTTCTTCCTCTGTAGGGTCCAAAAATATCTAGCACAAGACGATCTCAGAGCCACCCTCACTGATCCCCTGCCACCACTTAATTGAATTATAACACCATAAATAATCTGGAGGCTATCTCAGAGGCACCCCATACAATTTTCAGGGATGCTGCCTGGTGGGTGACCTATTTGGAGAGGTGCAGACAGATTTCTCAGGATTTTCTTCAAGCTGATTATCTCCATATTCCCTGATGAGCCTTTGTTGCAGAAGCATTAAAAAAAAAAAAGTGCTATTCAATGTATTAACAGCTAGTTCCAAACCAAATTCCCAAGGTGGAGAAATACTGAGCAGATAAACCTAAACTTCTGGAACTGAGAGTGCCAGGACAGTGAAGTGTTTTAAGATGGGGTTCTGAATTCTGCAGCTAAAAGACTATCTTGAGGCAGGCAGTGGATTATGGAGGGATACAAATGCACAAGGCACTTATTGCCAAGTACCTTCTGGCAGCCACGGACATAATCTCCCCAAAAAGAAGATTTCCACCGCAAAGAGATGTTCCACATATAAAGCCAGAAACAAGGTTGCTTATTTGAATTAAAACTTCCAAGGGCACTATGTCTTAATCTGTTGGCAGCAGTAGGTCTGCACTTCAGGTAGGTGGAGTGCTTGTGCTGCATTGTAGCCCTGCATCCTGTCGGCACAAGGCATTCAGAAAATTGCTCTTGTCTTTGCTGGCCCAGCTGCTGTGTGGATGCTGCCACACTTGTCACACAATGGATGTGGTACCAGAGCTGTCGGCAGCCCGGCCTCACACCCACTGCTGCTGTACTCGACAGATCTGCACAACACACGTCCCCGCTTGTTATCAGCCTGTACCACTTCGCAGCTGACACACCTGAGGGACAGGATGCCAACCAGAGGGACCTGCGCGACCTCAGGAAGTTCAGGAGGTTCTACAAGGCCAAGAGCAAGGTCCTGCACTGAGTTGGGGCAATCCCCAGTATTAATACAGGCTGGGGGAAGAAGGGATTTGGGAGCAGCCTTGACAATAACCTGCAATAATTTGTCTCTTTTCCAGAGGGACCAACTCAAACTAAAATAAGACACTGTAACTTGAGTGCATTCACACTGATTCAGTTCAACACATCTACTGAGACCTTACACATTTGATATGGTTACACACTGTGAATGGTTACAGGGCAGGTTAGAACTCTTCCACGATCAGTGCTGCTTCTCAGGAAGGCTGTCCAGCACCACCACAGTGCTTTGTTTGCTTCACCACACAAACCTGGGGGGCAGATCTGCCATGGACCACCTTCCATTGTGTACTCCACCTGCTTCCACTTGCATTGCTCCTACCTGTCCTCCACGTGTATGACTGCAGCAGGAAGGGATGCTCCTTGGCTCATGGCAGCGTGGTGGCTCTTGCTGCCATGACATGTAGCTTAGGGTTTTGGTTTCCTGTCTTCCTTCTCCCTGTCTCCATGTCTGCCTCTCTGAGTGCCCCACATATGAAAGCAGGAACGTGTGTGTGCTGCCAGAGGATCACAGAGATCTCGAGACTCAGTGTTTTTCCCAGCCCCCCTGTTGCCCTGTGCATGTGTGTTTTTGTGTAACCAGAAGCTGTTGAAGTCTGATGTATTAATATATAATCCGTACCCTGGGAAGCAGCTAAATCTCCCCTCCCACTGCTCACAGAGTATCTTTACATCTTCCCTGCTTCCCAAGGAGGGGTTAGGGGAAAAAAGCCAAACCTCGGGCAGGGGTCTGCTCTTTGCCTTCTCATCAAGCACAACTCTCTGCATGTGTGAGGTCTCACAAGGAGTGTGAGCCAAGCCTTATTCTCATCCCAACCTTCAATTAAGGAAAGAGTGAGCAGGGAGCCTCAGCGAGCACCAGCAGACACCAAAGCCCAGAGCTGTCACTGTGGCTGTCTGCAGCAAGTTCCCAGGAGCTCACTACTAATACTAAGAAAACAAGGGCAAAGAAACCCAAAACAAACCCCTGAGCCCGAATTTCTGATTAAATAACACTAAAGTGCCTGTTGTAAACTGCTTTATGCCAAGGCACCTGGAAGGTGAGCAGAGAATCTGTGCTGGGAAGCCCCAGATGCAAGAGCATCCTCTGCTCTCGGCCAGGAGACAGGAAGCGAAACCTCCTGCAGGAACAGCTGTTTGGGGTTCCAGAAGGCATCCAAACAGAGAAAACTCAGGAGACAGAGCATGGAACAACAATACCCAGTGCTCATCCTCACCAGCACCTAATGGGCTGCAGTTCACTTCTCTGAGTGACTCTTTACTAACTCCCTCCAGGGGTTTTCCCCAGTCCATGGGTAAATGCTGTACCATATCAGAGTTTACAACAGACCAAAACCTTCTTTTCAAAGTTTCAGGGACTCCTGGGGTGCAGCTGAGTCTCGGTACAGAGCTGACCTACAGGGAGAGGAGAAGACATTTTCCAGTGCAAATTCCACATACTCACTGATCATCCACCCAGTGCTGAGCCACACAGCAGAAGGGAGGGACAGGGGGATGCACAGAGCTCTGGGTACCCACCTGGCTTTACCTCCTTGGGGTAGTGAAATCCCACCTCTGCCTCTGCATCACCAAATTCCCAACAGCAACGGGGTCAGACACGGCTGTCTCGTAAAGGAGAATTAAACTAGGTTACCAATTTAAAAATACAGTCACTGGGTTAAAGAAAGTAAATAAACACCCTCCACTGGGTGATTGATGTTCTGGGGAGTTACACAGCCTAATGAAGAGCACTGTGAGCTGCTGGCATTATTACATTTGCTGTGACCTTAAAAAAGAATAGCTCCAGCTGTCTCTGGAGTACGGAGTTGTATGTTCTTGGATTTCTAATACTAACGGGAGCACAAAATCCAGCACTGATTAAAATCATAGAAGCTTTTGCTTCTACACCAAGGAAAGAGGGAGAATGGATTGTAATACAGACATTTTGACAGAAAAAGTATTTGCTTTCTCGGGGGAAGATATAATGTGTCAGTCATCTAGTCAGAGAGCGGACAGGCTGGCTTCCACTCCAGCTCACTTTCAGTGAAGTCTGGTTTGACTCTACTACACGTTCCACAATATGTGAGTCCAGGCTCTGGGCAAACATCTCCAAGAGCCCCTTTGGAGATCCTCCTGGTGCAAATGGAATTGGTTGGACAGGGGAGAGTGGGCAGGATTGCAAATAAGAGAAAGGGTCTCTGGTAGCAGAGCGGCCCAGGAAGGCCACATTCATGATGAGCAGCTCATGAACCATCCACGAGGCTGCTGTGGTGAGGCTGTGGTGCTTGTGGAGCTGTGGAAGGCAAAGGCTTCAAGGAATGCCCTTATGGGTTTCCTCTCTGCCTCGGGACCATCTCTGAGCTGTCCCACATGGAAGAAAGAGATTGCTGAGACCCTCCTGTACCACCAGCCCCTCCAGCAGCCCTAGCCCAGTTCCCTGGCACACACCTCATACCATAACTAACAAAAATTGCTGGGTTTGTGACTCAAATTACCAGGAAAGTGCCAGTGCAGCCATGCCCACATGAACATGGGTTATGCTTGCACCAGGTTATTTAACCTCCCTGCTCTAAGGACACTTAGCAACAGGGTCGCTGTGAAAACAAAACAGATTCAACAAAAAACAGCTTCAGAGACAGCAGCAAATTTCAATTGCATTTCCATTTCTGTAAAGAGGCTGAGTGTGGGTATTGTGCCTCTAATGTCAGTATTCAACAATAGGTGAATAATTATACCAGAAAGGGAACAAAGTCAATACATTTCCAACTTCATTGACTTCATGTTGGGGCTTTATTAAACAAACAAACAAAAAATAAAGATGAGGTCTGTCTGTTTGAGATTGAACTAGAAGATTTAAATGCACATTTTCAGAGTTTATACTACTCTTTCATATTTAATCTTCTTGTTCATGTGGGGCTATAAGCCTTCAAGTGATCACAATGCCTAACTCTTAAGTACTCATTTATTTTGGAAGGTATCTGGGAAGATTTCAGGAAAGAGAACGTTATGTTTCACCTGCTTCCTCCTAGAGAAGATGAGTACAATGTTATAATTAACTGTATTTATAAAAGAGTGTCTGGCAAATCATATTTCTCCTGTTGTTGAAAAAACAATGGTGGCTTTCCCTCTTTTGTTATATTACCTAGAAAATTAATTATTTCCTTTATCCATTGTTTTTAACAAAATATTTTTTCTTCTATCAATAGGAAATATCAGACTGAGCCACACAGCTATTTGCTTTGGAGTAAGCATAATAATAATACCCACAGCTCTATTCAAAGCACCAAAGAATATAATAGTGTTAACTATAATTAGATTATTTTCCAGAGAGTTAGAAAGATTCATCGCAGAGCAGGGGCTTTCATAAGGAAACAGAAAGACTTACTTTGCTGAAACCATCAAATAACTCAGCACAAAATAGTTTTGGAGAATTAACTCCCTTTTGTGTCTGGGCTTTAATTATTGTCTTTTTTCCTTGGTAATGCATGGATTCTAATTATCACATTTTAACAGCATAATAGATGACTCAACAGACACATGTGGTTTCAGACTACAGTATTAGCTTATCCTATTGCTAATCCAAACCCCCTGAGCCCACAGCACATATTACAACTACTCTTGAGGACCACCCGTTACCTTCTGCATGGCCCAAGAGCACCAGATGTAGATTTTCTCCAGAGAAACACTTCCTTCCCATGCCATGCATGGCATCCTTGCCAGCACCACTCAGGGTCAGCATTTCACTCCTGCCCTGAACACAGATGGCACAACATTCTTGCTAAAACATGTCTCTCTTAGCACAGTGCTACAGGCTTAAAAACATTGAGTAAGACATTACAAAGCTGCATCTTCCTGATACAAAACAGGCAGGCCATCACAAGAAATCATATCATCATTTCTATCAGTTACTTCTGAGCAAAGAGGTGATCGTGGCTTAAATTCTTTTAGTACAGAAAGTCTCCGTAATTTTTTTGTTGTCTTCTTCCAGACCTAAGGTCTGCATTCTTATGGATGTTTCATGGACGACTCATCTGGCATCTGAATCAGAGACTGAAGCCTCTATTGACCTGTTTGGTAGGAAGTCAGTGCTGATCATCATTGTATCTGACAAGGTAAGAAAGCCCAGATAAACAGAAGCTGATAAACTACTTGCTGTTATACACGTAGCACTTTTGGATTTACAGGATTTATAGTGGCTGTTTCATCTCCAGTTTCCTGGAAAATAAAAGACAGTCAGGAAATCTCAAAATGCAAGTTTCAGCACAATTCCAACAGAAATTTGAAGGACTTTGCACAGCTCAGTGGCCATTTTGCTGTGGAAGCAATACCCTTTTTTGTGAATTATAATGATTTCCAGTCATTTTTTTCCCCATGAATCCTTAAAGTATGGTGTTAGCTATGGAAAACCCCATCACTGTGGTTCTGCACATCTCATCTGGAAAGCAAGAATTAAGTATATCTCACATCTAGCTGGACATTGTAGCTGATTGAAATTCCCCAGTACTGGCCTGGGTCTCCAAATAAATTTGTTTTCAGCTTTGCTGAGCCCCCATGTGTTTTAACTCTCCACAAACACTGAAAGGATCAAGTTCCTACCTCAAAGGCTTGCAGGAAGGGAATTTTAAGTGAGAAAACACTAGTTATTGAGCCACAGAGTTGTGCATCCAGCTGGGTACCTTTCTGAAGGTAATCACAGTTTAAGAAGGGGAGAGGACATTCCAAATTGTTTCTGTCAGACTAGAAGATAAAACTATGCATAAACCAGGAATTAATTTGAGAAACTCATCAGCATGCCATATGCTCTTGGCCTTCAGCACAGGCGAGTGTAGTCTTGTAAGGTCTCTGGGGAAAAGGCTGCATCTTAGCCCATGGGTTAAGCAAGCATCCCTGCCAGGCTGTGAGGTGCTACACCACACTGCGCCACACGCTGGACTACTAAGAGAATTTTCAATTCCCTCCATTCAAAGAGCCAAGGAAATTGGTAACAAAGCTGGTTAGCAATGACCCTTGTTTTGGAAGAGGTGTGCAATGCTCTCTACTGATGCATTTCATATCCCTCCCTAGAGATTACCTTGTTCAAAGCAGAGGAACCTGCCCTGAAACTAGACCAGCACCGAAAGCCACTTCATTGAATTACATGGTCGATTTTACCCACATCACAGGCTGTTCTTGGAGGTCTTCCATTCACAGTGGACAAGGCCCAAATTAGCTTACCTTGCAGGACTTCTGTCGAAGCTTCTGTGGCTGCAGATATGTGAACATATTTGCTTCAGAGAGAGCTGAGACCAGCAGGAACTCTAATGATGCTACTGCTGGCAGTGAGCTAAATTTCATGCATCAGCACTGGGACTTCACAGTAGCACTGGCGTGGAAATTGGATTAGTAGCTCCAACTAAACAGAGCTTAAGCCATTATAAAGTCGGTGGGAGGTTCTGATTGACCTCTGTGGGCTTTGGATCAACTCCCAGGAAGGATAGGACTGAACTAGACAGTGTTACTGTAACATGTTGCTCCTAGAAGACTCCTTTGTCCATGACAGCAGTGTTTTTAATGAATGACTTTCTAAGGGAGAGCCTGGGATACTGAGGGGATTGGCTGGCTGGTTTTTGAAGGCAGCTTCTTGAGTTGCTGGCTCTTGAAGAGATTAGTGCCAGACAGGGAGTAGACAGTCTGGTCTAGTCCAATCTTCCTTTTACTGTGATCTAGTCAACCCTAGGTGTTATTAACCCCATTTTCTCAGAACTGTTTTCTCACTCTTGAAGTCTTTGGATGGGGCCTCAGCACAGTGGAGAGCTGGAGGGTTTTCTAAGCACTAGGTAAGTTCTTACTGTTCCTTCTACCCTCTCTGCAAAAGCAGAGTGTGATGCCACTTGAGATGTACAAGTGGAAACCGCCACCTAAACCTTGGGACAGCCACTTCTTTTAGGGAAAGAAATAAATACAGCGAGTACATTAACTTGAACCTCGACTCTTTTTCCAAACCTGTTATTAAACTTGGGGGGAGAAAAGTGATTTAGGGGGGCCAGAAACCCTCACTCTGTGCACTATACAGAAAAGAAAGAAAGACACGGTCCAAAACCTGCCATTAAATGTTTCCCATGATTGCGTGTTGTTAGAAGGGAGCTGCAGATATGCTAATACAGTGTGATCACTACAAAAAACCCTGTAATTGGGACAAGGCAGCCACAAAGCTTCCTGCAGCTGGCAGGAATCATAACTGTTCTCTTTGGCTTTAATCATGGCTTTTAAAGCAGATCAGTAACAGCAACAATTAGCCTTTTAGATTGGTCTCAGAAATTACCATTTTTAAAATATGGTGACTCTGCAGGCACAAACCCAAAAGCTCTGAGCTCTGCATAAAATGAGCAGCCGCACACTCTGACTTGTTTGTCACTTGTTTTGTCCCTCCGTTGTTCCTGCTGAATTGTGGTTGTGAAAAGCAGATAGGAAACTTGCCCAGATTCTCAAAAGGAAGCATCTTTAGTCACCTCCTTTTCCTCAAGGAACCCACCCTTGGAGACAGCTTCTGCTCTGAAGGACTGTCTGGCACTCCAGCTGTGCGTGGAGGAGAGGGAGGCACAGCCATGTGGTGACGCAGGCAGATGCCAAATGGGATCGCTGGGTCTTCCTCGGCAGAATGACTTGGGAGCTTACCTAGCAGCAAAGGATTGAAGCAAAGCCATTCGGAACGGAGACATGAAAGAATAAAGGAGGAAACAGAAAAATTTAGGATCCAATAAAGGACCAAAAAGATCCACATGCCTGGGGAGGACATAAGAAGTAGTGTAGGAATAAGAACAAGTGCCTCATTAGAGCAGATGGTGGTGTGTGTAGGTTTGCTTTGAGAGGGTCCTTCAGTGCATCTCCACGAACATCAGCAGAGCCTCAGCCTCTCTGCAAGGCTGGCAGGAGCTCATTTTGCTCATCCCTGCCTCTGCTAAGCCACTCAGAAGTTTTTTGCCTGCACAGCAAGGTTGCTCAGTGACCCCAACACCTTCTGCGAACCCTCTGTGTTATCTGCACAAGTCCTGGCATACAAAGCTGGGTATCCCTATCTAAAATCTCTCTCCTTGCTCTGTATGGGATTACAAATGCCTCATACCTTCTAGGAGGGTTTGCCAGCACGGCAACACAAAGGAGCCTTTTCAAGTACAGATCTGGCCTTTGTGCCTCAGGGCTTAATTCTCTGATGCTTGGACTGCTTTGTACCACTCTGGCTTACAGAGTCTTTAAAGTACAAGTGTAAGTGCACTTCGATGTATCTGCGTGTCAGGTGGTAACAGGATGTTTCTTGCCTACCTCAAAGAGTGACGGAGCAGTGTTATCAACCAACACTTCCACGGGGCTTTGATTTCCCTCAGAAAAGCACTGTAATGTTGGCACTGAAGGCTCGGTCTCGCTGAAGCCTGCTGCAAATCCCACCCGTGATCTCACAGCATTGCATCCCTGTCAGCCCACTGTGCCAGCCACTGGCCAACTCCTTTAGCCCCCAAACTTCTTTACCTTTCCCAAGCTGCACATGCCCCGGGCAGCAGAGGGATTGGAAATGATGCAGAGCAATGGGGTCTCTGAGGCAGAGGTGAATAGAACACAGTCTGCTGTATGATGTCCTCTATCTATGAAAACAACAGAAAGATGATGTTCCCTGAACCAAGTTTTCCAAGTAATGCAATTACAAAATCGCCAAATGCTAAAATCTGTATATGTAAGAAATACTGACAGACCCCAAAGCACATCCAGCTGATGTAACCATAAACAATTCTGATATTTCTGTGCTTCATTTCTGTCACAAAATTGTTGGGAAATTTAGAAAATCATCATTTTTCAACATCATCATTTCCCTTTCTCTACACTCACTATAGACCTGGGAAGGAAAGAGTTGAAGCCTCAATTACAGGAAGCTTTCAAAGAAGCAAAGGAAAATCAGCTTTATGGAGCAATCCTGCATGATTAATAACACGTGGAGCTTAGGCTGAGCCTTTCATCCCCATGGGCTCCATGTACGTGTGGACAGCAGTGCAAAGTACCTATTTTTTACTTCAAGCCTGTCATTCACCACATACACTCAATCAAAGAGCATTGAAAGGTGGAAGTGCTGATTTTGTCCATGATGGCTGATAATGGGCTTAACACCTCTCTGGGAAAGTGCAGCAGGAACTGGCAGGAATATAAACCTTATATTTCCTGAGGTCATATTTTGCTTTTAAAATGGGATTTTTTGCTGCTGTAAATAGGGTAAGTGCTGAGCCAGAGCCATCATTAAGGTTTGCATGTTCCATATTTCACATTACTGCACTTGTCTACATCAAAATCTGCACATAACAGGCACAGTAGGAGTCTGATAAACCAAATGCTTCTGAACACAGTTTAACACTGGGCTTTCATTTATTCCCACCTTATGAAGTCATTAATTGAGGCAATGTGCATTAAGAGGAAACCAAAAGGTACCTTCAGCAATGAGGATGTGGCAAGGAGAAAATAACTGTGAATGATTCCCACTATAAATAGCAAAGCAAAGGATAATTTGTTTATTCCAAATGCCAAAATTGGAAGTATTTCCACTCCATAAGGGGCCAGGAAGCATCTTATTTTTTATATATTTGCCATAATTGACACTAGGATGGAGCACAAGCAAATGACTTACAGCTGAACCTGCCTCCTGCCTACTCACCAAAGGCCACATTTGAGTCAAACATCCTCTTCAGTGCTTTATCTTCAGTCTATGCCTTTCTCCTCTTCCAGTCTATGTCCTAGAAATGCAAACACCAAGCACTAATGGAAGCATTTTAACAGGAAATCTGGAACTCTCTCCTGTAACAAGAGCAGAGCCTCATTCAGAGCTGGATGATGCTGATGGACGTGCAGTTGCTGAAAAGGTATCAAGTGGGTGCTGTAGCCTTGATGTTCTCTTTTAATGTCATTCAGCAAAAAGCACTTATTTTAATTCAGAATTTCTGTCCTTGGGAAAATAACAAGGTTTCTCCCTCTTTTTCATCCCAAAATGGGATGAAAGACATCTTGACAAACTGAATTTTTGAGCATAAAATTTCGACCTGTTTACAGGAATAAAATGCTGTAGGTTGGTGCAACAGCTACCCTTGGTGGCTCAGGGAAGGTGACGTTTTGTGTCTCCTTTAGCCTGTTAGTTCTGTTTCTCTGTGTTGCACAGAGGACACGTGGCTCTCCGAGCACACAGGCTGCAGTGTTTGGTGGGAAATTAGATACTTGTTTTATTGGGAGGTTCTGTAACACCCACATTGTTTTTCCCATGGCTCACCCAGCAAGGCCAACAGGCTGAAGGCTGATCTGCCACAAATCCAGCTGTTGCAGCCAAAGTTCACTTGGGTTTGGATGCACGTTTTCTCTTTCAAGAAATAGTTCTCCAGAAATGCACCCGAAAATGAAACAAGCATCAAAACATTAAATTAGCAGTTTATATCACACCATCAACTCCTCACTCTTCAAGAAAAAAAGAAACAGAGATGGAAATGTTCTTTCCACAGAAAAAAAGAATGCCAGTACAAAGGCATGTAGTTTTGTGAATGTCCTTTAGATCATCAAGATCTCATAAGCATGTTTTCTTTATCATGATTCAGGTTTCATGCCTAGCCCTTGTCTAAACTTTGCAAAGTTATTTTCCCAGAAAACCCTTTTTCCCCCCAGAAATAACTGATTAAAAATTTAACATCTTGTGAAAAATTCAAGAAAAACTGTTCCTTATAATTAAAATTTTAATTGATATCTGCTTGAATACATTATCCAATTCATTACTGAAATTCTATTCTTGCTAAGCTTTGTTATTAAAAAAAAAATCATGTTTTCATTAAAAGAAATGTGACAGATCTGAATGTCTTCAAATGAAAATTATTTTTCTTAATGAATTGTGTGGTATTCAAGTCAATCTCATTGCCTGCCCTTGGATCTGATAATGCCATGTGCTACAGACAGCCTCTTATATCTATAATAACATAATATCTGCTGTAAAGTGACTGAGTTTCCCAAGGTTTTGGGATGAAGGTTATGGATTTGCCCAGGGGAGTGGTATACAGGATACCAACAAAACAGCTAACCTGCCCATGATTTTAACTTCAGGCAGGGAGGAATTCTTGATGATAATATCAGCTCTGAAGAAGAATATAGCAAAATTTTCCCAGTTGGAATGGTGGAAACCACTTTATTAATTGAGATTATTTAACTTGCTGGTTGAATGAAAGAAAATGTTTTAGAAAAATAACTTGAAGAAAAAGACAATTGCCTATTTCTGCTTCAGATGCTCTATAACTTCTAGACAATGTCCTGCTAATTACAAAAACCATGACACATTCAAGCCATAAATCAGCATTTCTCAAGGCAGGCGAAATAGCCTTTAAAATTCATTGGGGTAAGACTGCTTTATTGCAGTGCTGAAACTGCAGTTTCTCAACAGCAGCTCCCTAACCAATGCAAATATCTCTGCCAAGATTTGGTAAGCCAAATAGCAAAGCCAGGGCAGAAAAGATGAAATAATGAAAAAAACCTTTGCTGCAAACTAGTTGCAAAGTATTTCTAGGATACCTCATTTCAGGAGCCTTTTGCCTCCACCACTTCTCACAATAACTCCTCCAGGAGGGCTGGATTACACTAATGAATGATCAGCCTGGACTCCCTCCTTATTCAATCTCCCAACAGCGGCTTTGCCCACCAAGAGATGTGGAGGGACCTTTAGGATGTCACACACACTGCTTGAAGGAGCAAGCAGGACCTGACCACGCAGCAGTTTGCAGATGAGAGCTCCCTTCCTGCAGATCTATCTTCCTCCCTACTACATTTTGCCTCATTCTTTCTGTCCCATCCATGATTTATGTCCCTTTTTCTTTCCTCAGTCAGTCTCAGCCTCCTGCACATCATCTCCCTGCAATGTCTTCCCAATCGGGAGGAAAAAGTGATTACTCTGTAGCTGCTGCTGATCCTCACACTGACACTCACGCTCCATCACTTGAAGGGTTTTTCAGGGTGATGATCTCCAGCCCTCCTGAAATTGAGTAAAAATTAACACAGAAAAACCCCAGGATCTGTGGTCCATTGCTCTGACCCCAGGCAAAACATGGCTCTGGCTGGGGCTATTTTACATCTAATCACAGCAGAAGAACAGCTCCCACCTGATCTTATTTATAGTTTTTTATCTCGCTGTCCAGTTAAGTCAATCAATTGCTACAAACTGTGTTGTGCTGCAGGATAAAGAATAATAAAGAAATATTCAGCCAAACCATACAAAAATTCTTCCTACTGCTGTGTATATATGTTGGAACAGCATCCTTGCCAAGTGAAGCCACTGGTCCTTGATAAGACTGCTACAGCTCTTCCATTTTTGGAGGAAAAAGGTAATAAGAGCCATCATTCACCTCACAAATCATTCATAGAATAATTACTCCATCCAAAACAATTATACCTGCTAAAAGCTCCTTTTCCTCAGAGGGAAAATCCTTGTGGAGACTGTTCCAAATTAAGCTTTAATATATACCTCTACTTCCTCAGGAAAAGGGTTGTCCTGGGCCCCATCGGCACCACTGGGAAAGTTTAATGGTCTTTGAACCAAGCCCAGTGACAATGTGTCTTCATTAGTGATAGGAGTGCTCCCTTGTTTCAGGTTTGTCTGAGGTTTGGATGCTTATCCATCACTCTGTGGCATGCTGGGGACAAGAAATTGGACACAAACTTGCAAAAAGAACTGAGATTTCCTACAGCTCGGCCACTCCTCGTGCCTTGTTCAAGGGCTGCGTGGAGGATGGAATGTTTGAAAGTGCTCTGGTGACACTGTTGGGACCAGTCCCTGCCTCCAATTTCAGCGGGGCTGGGAAGTCATAGAATCACAGAATGGTTTGTGTTGGAAGGGACCTTATGGACCATCTCATTCCAACCCCTTTGCCATGGGCAGGGAAACCTTCCACAATGCCCCACAATGACTGCATCTAAGTCCTGGTGCTGTGAGGAATGTGCATTAGTTTTAAATAGAATTATTATTTCATTTCTGTGCCATATTAAGCAAACTACTGCCAAATTGCTACCCTGGGAATTCAATGAAGGGTCTCCTCTTACCAAATGCCTGGAAAAGTTGAGGAGAAATTCCTATGGGCTCTTATATCAGCTTTTCCATGCTTCTATCACCTTCCCTGTATATCTCATTACTTTTCTCAACAATGTGCAGTTGTTGATATCGATCACCATTCTTGTTTCTCTCACCCACAGGCTCGCTTCTCTCCCTCTTCCTTTCATCATACAGTCTTCAATATTTTCTCTTACCTTGTTTTAGGTATTGTATGAGCTTTTCTTTGTATTATCCCACTGCTATTCAGTAAATTCCTCTTCTTGATTGCATCTGTGTTAAAAAAAATCTCTGCAACGTGCTGCTTACCTGAAGCTTTCTCTAATTCTTCCAGTGTTGTGCTTTCCAAAGCTTTGCTTTCTTGCCATGGCTGTCTGTGCAGCATTTCACACTGTTCCCTTACAGGATTTCTTTTCTCATCTTCTCCATCAGGGAAAGGTTTCCTTCCAAAATATCCATGGCTCTTCTTGGCATCCAGGTGCCTGTAGCACCTCGCAATGAAGAGGGAAACTAAGTCAGTTGTGAGCTGCAGGCAGACCCAGGAGGAAAGGTTTGTGCCAGCCTTTAAATCACCAGAGCATCTAAATGTTTGTTAAAAACAATTATAAACATGCTCTCAACAAACGTAGTACTCAAAAACTA
>JAWWMO010000025.1:5123084-5156637 GCA_035047845.1 Dendrocincla fuliginosa | reverse complement strand
TATAAATATGCAGAAGTAAGCCCCCATCTTCCTGCAGTCTTCAAAACTGTTTCAACCTGTGCTTCTCTCCAATATTCTTCAATACCTGCCTGGCAGGGGACACACCATGATCAGTCAAGGTGTTTTCCCAGGGCAAGGCTCATCTCCTGCTTTCCAGGTGGGCTGGGTTTTATGTTGGATTATCTTACAGTTGGACTATATGGACATTGTAGGACCTTTCTAACTGAACTATTATTATTCAATTCCATTCCACATTGATAAATAAGGAGATGCATCCATCTCAACACAAAACATTGCAGCTGACCCTGAACACCCAACTCAAGACATATCATACAACTCAAGGGCATTCTTACCTCCAGATCCACATCTACTGATTTTATCCCTAATCTGGTCTTTGGGTCTGCAGCCTGCTCTGAAATGCATTTTGGAGGTCAAGGAGTGGTGGGACATTTGCAGTCTGGGATCCAGGTAAAATAATTTGAAGAGCAATCTGGCAAAAATAGGGCTGAAACTGCTTGGACCACAGTGTGCAGCAGCACAAGAGGCCCAGTCTTAGGGATCCCACCCAGCTCTACCAGCTTGCACACAGAGGGCTGCAGTCTGAGGAGTCATTTCTAAAGCCACTGAGTTCCTCTTTGCTCAGAGGAAGCAATACTTGTTTACTATAAACCAGTAGTCGGGTTTTATGATATCTAAATCGCTTATCAAATTCCTGAAGTCTGTTCAGAAATATGAGAAGCACATGTGAGAGTTCCTTGTGAATATACAATGAAATTGTTCCATTCTGGGCAGTAGAGCTGCTTATCAAATAAATGAATAAAACAAAGCATTCCTTCTTAACATGAAACTTACATCTTTAATAAACATTAGCTTCATGTTCTCATGAGAATCCTATTATACAACTTCCTTCACTGATTCATGTATTAATACCATTTTGTATTAAGCTGGTACATAATTGATGATATGGAAGTGTTTTCATATAACAACTCTTTCACTGCATAATATAACCCACTTATCATATTTTCAGCTCAAAATTCAGAAAGTTCACGGATGCATTATACCTTGGAATGAACACATTAACTATATAAAAGTATAGTATATCATTTGCAAATTGCATGCAAACCGAAGTAAATATACAGTGCTAAATGCTGACTTTGATACAGATCAGGTTGAAAGGCATAAATCAGCTAATAAAAAAAAAATTTACGTGCTCAGTAGGATGGAAAAATCCCCTGCAGGAAACAAGACCCGATCCAGTAATTTGGGTGCAATGTGTAGCCTGTATGGCTGTGATTAGCACATACTTTATCCATTCAGGAGCAAGACTCTCCCCCAGAGACACAGCACTGTCTCACCCCCTAGAAACAAGTGAAATCCCTGAGGAGATTTATTTGTCTTTTAGGTTTAGGGTGTTTTTTTGTTTTGTTTTCTTTTGCCTGCAATTGCATAACAGGATTCAGCAATACTTCAATATCTAATATGGTGAGATTACAGAAGGTTCAGGAGGCTGCTCTGTTTTATAAAATCTATTTAAAACTAAGACCAGGAAGCCAGGGAAGGAAACCTTCTACCTGCCAGGCAGTGCCCCAGGGCACGACAACACGGACCAACATTCCCCATGTTGTCTTACAAGATTTTCATCCTTTGGAGCTCATTTTACAGATGCTCAAGCAAAATGTTCACAGATGAAAAAGGTGATGGTTTGCAGAAGGAATACGGGTGCAACTTCAGCCTTATGCAAACAGGGAGGGTTCATTTCTGTGCTGCTGCAGTCCAGGTGCCTGCCCCAGCCTAGCATGTGTGAGATGCCACTGCCTGTCATGGACTTGGCCAGCACAGAATTGGCTCTGAGTTTTCAGATGCTGTTCAATTCCAGGGTTTCTCCACATGGGGAAATGACTTTGAACTGAAAGAGAGTAGATTTAGATCAGATGTAAAGAAGAAATTTTATGCTGTGAGGGTGGGCAGGCCCTGGCACAAGTTGGGCAGAGAAGTTGTGGCTGCCCCATCCCTGCAAGTGTCCAAGGCCAGGTTGGACAGGCCTTGGAGCAACCTGGGATAGTGGAAGGGGAGTTGGAATGAGATGGTCTTTCAGGTCCCTTCCAGTCCAAACCTCTCTATAAATTCTATGTTGAACCATTAAAAATATATCACTATTGACTCTCCTGCTCTTCCCCCTCCACCACAATACTGAGTCATCACTTCTCTGCTGCTAGAAATGGTCCTCAAGACTCTGGCTTGCCTTCCAGCACCCTTGGGCAAGTGACAAGTCACTACCTGACCTTTTAACTCCCTCCCCTCAAAATGACCTGTCACTTCCCAACCCCGTGGTTCCTCTGGGCAGTAAACAAGCCTTGCTCCAGGGACGGTGTGATCCATTATTAATTCAGCATCACTATGTCTGGGACTCTCAGTCCAAGGCAGAAATAAAAAGACTGCAGCACAGGCAGACCAAGAGTGCAATCAGAACAGCATTTGTAATTTAATAGAGCTACCTGGAGTAATGCTATAATCTCAAACAACCTTCATAAGTTGTTCAGAGAGAGATTCCCTAAATCCTCAGATCAGCTACAAATATATAGTTGCATTACTACCATGGATTTAAATGCCTTTGAAGTCAATAGAGAGATTCTTATGGATTTTTTACAGGCTTATGTGGTTTTTACATACATACACACACACACACACATATATATGTATTTAAATCTCCCTAGGGGTTTAATTTGGATTGAGAGTCCCTGAAGAACTCGCAGCTGAAACCCTAAGGAAAAGCACAGTCTGAAAGCTCTCTGTCTGTAGGGTTTTATTACAATGTGTTTTGAACAGGGTTTTTACTCCAGTAACCACCCTTCGTCTTTTCTCCTTTTTGTCAAAGCGAGAGTTGTCTCTATTCTGTAATGTAGACATCACCATCTCAGAGCCTGTTCCCAAGGAGGCCAATTTAAAGACTGACAAGAAAATCACCCATTCCATCTGGACAGAGAGAAAGTTACATTTTTCCAGATGGGAAGAAAAAAGAGAAAAAATAATAAAATTAAATCTTATTATGGAATCCTAATCAGGTTTGCTGGACAAGTCAAGGAAGGGTTGAGGTTTTACCAACATGAGGATCACAGTTGTGAGAAAAGCTTACTGAGCTTTATTAGCTTGTAGCATTGCCCTAATTTCCCCAAAACTCTGGTTTTCCCTTGGTGCAGAAGCACCTGATGGATGCTTAGAGTGACCTGCACAGATTCACCACATCCTCACTGCTACCAGTGCCACCGAAGGTGGGCTGGGTCAGCCATTTATTTTTCATTTCTGTTTTAATCTCACCAATATTGCCCCCTTTCTGCCCCCCTTTACCCAGTCTTCCACCACTGAGTCACCTCCTCTTCCAGCCTGTGCTGAGCAATGTTCCTCCTCCTGCCTTTTCTCAGCTCCTGCTGCAAGAGGCTGAGGGATGGCACCGGGTCAGTGCATCTCCAGCATCACCAGCAGCTTTAAAAAGGTGGGTTCCGAGGCAACAACAAGCAGCAGCCCTCAGAGTCAGAAGCACCATCAAGCAAGATCAGACAAGATACCAAAAGACAGAGTTTTCAACCCGTTTCTGCTGGAGGGCTCGACAGACCAGCTCCAAGAAGACAAAGGGAAATGAGGCGAGAGACAGGTTAAAAATAAACACAGGTATCCTTCAGAAGGCACAGATCAGATCAAAAGCCTCTGACATTTAACTCAACTGACATCTGCAAAAGCTTTTCTGAACCAGAGAGCAACTTGCTGTGGGAGGGAAAAACGCTTTGACGAGGAAAAATCAATATTTTTTTTTTTATTCAATAAATACAAAGGTATTGTTACATATTTTTGTTTCATTCCGATTTGGGGATGAGGGGTAAAAAGTAAGTTAAAAGCCAGTTTGACAGGCTAAGGGCTTTATCTCACCTCGATGGGCCTGCCAGTATCGGGCAGCAAACCTTTTCCTACAGGTCCAGTATGGGCTTAGCACACCAAGTCCTGCTGCCCACGCTCAGCAATGGCCAAAGCTTCCATGGAAAGCCATCAGCATGGACTGTGAGCTCTCAGTGAGCTCTGCCTGGGAATCACACAGGGTTTAACCTCCAGAACTAGGTGCTACTTCTGTACAAATACAGGGAAAGATTAATAAAAAATTTAGATGAAAACCCAAGTGCATTTCTGTAACCAAATCATTTATGGTTTTGCTCTACATTTCTTTGTTTCAAAGCAGAAGCAAGGAAAAGAAAAACACCATCACAAACTGCAAATGTAGACCAAGAACAAAAGAGCAAGCTAGGTGTGTGTAGTGGATGAGTAAGGAACCTCAAACTTCTTTAAAAGTCTTTCTGTTGCTAATTAAAATGCTGGGCAAAATTTCCCACGGGAGGAATGATGGAAATTGAGCCTTGTGGCATGAGTCTGATAGAGGGGTAAGGTGTAAGTCCTTCCCTGTGAGATTAAATCCTGTCTCACCTCAGCTTTCCACACTCCTCACCACACTGCTGCTCATCCTAGAGCTCCAACCCAAACAGGGCTTGTCCTGGTCCTCCCAGGCTGCACCAAACCAGGCTGTGAGCACATGAAGTACATTAATTCAGGATAATGCAAACTGGTGACACATAATAGGACAAATGGGGGTAATTTACTTCTCTCCATTATAAATTTACCTTATAGAATCATAGCATCCTTAAGGGTGTAAAAGACCTCTAAGGTCTTTGAGTCTAAGCATTTACCCAGCGCTGCCACATTCACGATTAAACCATGACCTCAAATGCCATACCCACATGTTTTTTAAACACTTCCAGAGATGGTGATTCCACCACTGCCCTGGGCAGTGATCCACCTGTCCACCCTTTTAGTGAAGAAATGTTTCCTAATATCCAATCTAAATCTCCTCTGGCACAACTTGAGGCCATTTCCTGTCATCCCATCAGTTGTTACCTGGGAGAAGGAACCAGCTCCCACCTTGTTACAGCCTCTCTCCAGGGAGCAAAGAGTTCCCCTCTGAGTCTCCTTTTCTGCAGGCTGAGCACCCCCAGCTCACTCAGCTGTTTCTCACAAGACTTTGCAGGGCAGTTTGTCCCAGGGGTATGTCACATGGTGGTTTCTGCAGCTTTGCCACTGTAACTCAGGTCCAGAGCCAGGAACATCTTTGGGAACATCTTTTTAATCCTGACCCAGTGCCCCCACAGCCCCTCTCCCAATCTCCTCTCTCCACAGCCCTGCTCACCACCAGTTGCAATGCACAAATCCCAACCTCCACACTTGCTGGAATAATCTTGTGTCATGTTCACAGAGATCAGACAGGATTTATTTCTAGATGAAACCCAGCTGATAATATAAAGCAAGTTATTAATCCACTCAGACCAGCCACCTAACACCCAAAGCCTGTTACTCTAGCTGGCTGGAAGGAGGTATTTGATTGAATCAAGAGGGATTTGTTTAGCTCTGTCTTCTTGTTTAAGTTAGAAGCTACTTAAAATGTGTAGCTGGGGTCTGTGTCCCTGCATCCACCACCTGACTGCTGGCTCTTCATTACCAGTGACTGAACTTGTGAACTGAGACTTTGAAGTAAGAACAGGAACAAAAATTAGCATTCGTGTTCCCTCTGTTACACTTTCATTTAGTATCAAGGCACCAGGACTAGAAATAAGGCCAGCCCTTATTATTCATGTAATCTTTTTGTCTTGAATATTCATTAAGTCTCTCTTCCTTTCAGGCTTTGAGCTGTTTCCCTGTCCCTCCCCTGGTTATGGCCCACCAGCTCTCAGTCTTCCCCTCTCCCCTTGTAAGACTCAAGTTGATACCCCCCAGTACCTCTCTCTGTTGCCCCATCACAGCTTCCCTCACCTGTTCCTGGGAACTTGGCACATCCCCACACCAGGGAGAGCCCTGTACCCAGGGGATGCTCTCCAGCACCCCGCTGGGGATGGGGAGGATGCAAGGCAACACCCTTCAGCTTTACTGTCATTGCTGGTCATGAAAAGCTGCACATTAAGAAATTCAGGGTGTGCAGGATGCTTTGAAGACTGGATGAGTTTCTAGCAGTCGTGGGTTTTTGTACCTCTGTGCTGAAAAACTCTGATTTCTCCATAGAAGTGGTGTAGATCTGTCAAACCTCTGTGTTTAGCTGCTGTTTTAACCAGCAGGGACTGGATTTTCTCTCTTTTTCTGTCAGAGGGTTTGATGAGAGAACTGGTATCAAGAGGATCAGCCAGAGAGTGATGATAATGCTTCCAGCATCTGAGCCAAAGCCCACTGCCTTTAGCAAAAGCCTTTCCATTGACTTCAGCAGGGTTTGATCAGCCCTGTGCCTTGCACAGGACTGGGCAGGCTTTGCTTTGAACGCAGCTTCAGTGTTACACACCAAAGTTTCCAAAGGCCACCATGTGGTCCTGTCACAGAAATCTGAGAACTGGAAGGGCAGCAAGGGAGAAAGAAAGTTCCTTAAACACCTTTCTCACTCTTTTTCAAGTATTCCTCAGCATCCCCTAAAGCATTGGAAAAGAAAAAGGCATCAACTCACTTTTAACAGAGAGATGTAAAACCCGAAAGATCTTGTACAAATAAACAAATCAAAATGAGAGGAGGGAAGAAAGTAAACACAAAAATATTATTAAACGTTTTGAGAGGTTGACAGGGAAGCATTAGCTTAACTCCTCTCTCACACAGCCTGAAATTAGCTAAACGCAAGGAACAGAATTCTCCCTGTCTCTATTTATTGCATTATGCATAAACTCTGCAATCCGGGGGGACGAGCAGATCTTGACATGCTGTGACAAGCTGCCAAAGCTGCTGCAAACACGAGGTTCCTGAGCAGCCACACCAAACGAGGGCAGCCCACACGTGCTCCTAATGAGGCGAACGTCGAGCACCCACAGTCCGCCTGCCTCGGCTCCCATGCGAGCCACTCCAGGAATACAGGGACAAATGGCCTATGGAAATGCCTGGCAGTGGGAGCAGCACTGGGATAACCGATGTGAACTTCCACATCTCCCAACAGCCTTTGTTGCTGCTTTAAATCAGAAATTAAACGAGCAGTCGCGAGCCTGTGCCTGTGACCGTCCAAGGGTTTAAATAAACATACTCATTAAGATGCCGTTTGACTACGTGTATTTTTTTTTGGGGGGGTGACACCAGGGTCTTTCATTTTCTTCTCAGGTTTTCTGCCTCGTTACATACTAAAAACTGAAAGCTAATTAGTTGCTTGCATAAAATGCAGGAGGGATGAAGGAAGGTGTGACAGAGACAGGTGGCTGTCACAGGGGAATGTCTCTTCCCATAAACGCTGCTGTCCATTCACAGGCTCCAGCAAACCTCATCCCTGAGAAAATAAATGCCAGCTGCAAAGCACGTGATACACACTCTGCTCCTCTGCTGAGGCTTCCCCTTTGCATCCCCAGTTAATTATAACTTTGAGCAATAGCAACCTATAATCATGTGTGTGGAAACTCATTTCTCTTTAAATGAAACCTGGCTAACAGTTGCTTTTTACTGGAACAATTTTCAAATAAACAAGCTCTGAAACTTAAAAGGAATCCTAAACTCCATTAACTAATACAGTTTCTTCACAGGAATTTCTCCTGGGAAGGGATGTCTTCTATTCAAGTGCCATGTTATGACAAGCATGACAGACTTGATAGCGATCTGTTCCAACTCATGACATTGCTTAAATTAGGTTAGCTAGAATCTGTGCAGGCTTTCGAAGGAAAGCTCCTCTGGGTGAAAGCACTATTATTTTTGTTAATGGCTGTGAATTATGATTTCCTTCTCCTAGGAGTCATAAACTATGTTGCTACACAGTAGTACATCATGTAATGTATGTAATACATGATTCCTTAGTAGGGGAGGAAACTATTACATTTGCATACATTAGAGCCAGAATTGTAATCAAAATGTGTTTTCCCACTTCCTTCATTGAATATTTATGGATTCCTTTCCCACTTCCCCTTCTGCTGCACATGTCTCCTCCTTGACCTGGTGTCTTGCTCTATCTTATCCACACTGTGGAAGGGCACATACTCATGGCATGCTCCTGTTGCTTTGCAAACCCTGAATGACTGGCTGGCTTTCAGGCTGCTCTCTAAGCCTCACACGTGCTTCCATGCATATGCAACCACAGTCTCACCCGTGTGAAAAGACAGATGGAGGCAGAAAGCAGCTCCACTCCATTGCTGTGGGCTCAGGAGCACACCAGGGCAGCTGCTGCTGACACCAAGGACACTTGCAGGCAAACAAGGGGATTTTAAGGTTGTAGCAGCATCTGAACAAGCTTGAAAACACCACAGCCAGCAAGTGACCCTTTATACCTTCAAGGGCTGCCAGACCAGGGCTATGTGAGAGAACAAACCAGCCCATCCTCCTGTTTGTCCTCTCATGGTATCACATCTCAGTACTGCCATCAGGAACAAGGCAGAACAGCACAGGGCGGTGCCTGTTTTCAGTACATTGCATACAATTGTTTTCCAACGGTTCAGAGGTGCTCTTGGGCTCCTAAGTCACTAAAGTTTTAAGCAGAAATCCTCTTCAGTAGCCTAACCAAGCAAACCCATGCTTGTATCCTTCTACACCTTCGATAATTCACATCTTCAATTTAAAAAGAGTCATTCAAGTGCAAAGGCAGATCACTAGATGATATATTTAAAGGATTTTTGCTGAGCTCACATGAACATACTTGTTTTCTCATCAATACAAAGCAAGCCAAGAGAAGACTGACACCCACATGCAATTTGCAAAGAGGGGCTGGAGGCAACCCGAGCAACATGGACAAAGAGAAGCAGCAAGTGAAATGGTTTTGATGCCACACGTGAGCACAGAAACAAAGCAGCAAAGCTGGAAGACCCTCAGAAAGATCAAGAGGCAGAAAAAATTCAAATTGCTTTTGAAAGCTATAAAGCAACAAGAAGTATATAAAGTTCTAAGAAACACTCCTGGATCTCAAGCACACAAACCCACATTTGGCCCATTTTGCTAAATACAGTATTTGCAACCTGGGCAAGAGCACATCTCCTGTCTCCCCTCCAGATAACATTTGTACGAGTGTCTGAGGTTAGAGACAAAATGAGAGGCTGGGGGAGACACCCCCCACCAGCTCCTGAAGCCTTGCTGAAACACTCAGACCCTGACAAAAGCAACTGATTAGGGATGTGCTCCCAAGCACATCAGTGGTGATCAAAACATAGGCCTTCCTGATGTCCATCATGCTGGCAAGGCTTAGCCAGGTTAAGAGAAGGTTTCACATCCCTGTGTCAAAGGCTCACAGTAATAACAGGCTGCATGTTCAGAACAGAGTTATTGCTGGTGCACGGAGGTTAGAGAGAATCCAAGAGCACTTCTTACTGACTCAAACCAATTTAAGCTCAGGTTTCCAGAGGACACGTTTTTATTTCTTAGCTGGGAGATCACTGAAGGCAAACTTGAACCCTGCAGGCAGCCTGTGGGCAGCCCAGCACACAGCGAGGGGCAGGGGCTGGGGTTTGCAGGCTGCAGGAGCTGAGAGCACTGCAGGGTTATAGGCCACTGTCACTGAAAGGACTCATAAAGATCTAGATGCTGCATTATAGAAATATTCTCTGTCTCAGAGCAGATTTATTGCTGGGCTGTCAGGGAAGAGCTGCCTTTAATGAAAAGTTGAAGAGAGAGGGTGGTTACAGCGTGAGATTCCTCAGTGTGTGAGGAGGAGACGGCATTACACGGTACTCCAAGGGTTTTAATACATGGCCAAAGATGTATTTACAGCTAAGTAGTGTTTAGGTGCCTAACAATGCAGAGAAACACACGGGCTCACATCCCTGAGCAAGAAAGCTTTTCCTGGGTCAGGCTTAGTGGAATTTTGAAGTCTTCCCAGTCAATGCAGTGACAGGAGCACAGCATCTCTCTGCTTTGTGCTCTCTGCATATTAAGATGCAGAAATGCCTTTGCAGATCTGGTTTTTGTGGAAAGAACACTTACAAAACTAGAAGGAAGAAAAATAATCAAATAGGATGTTGCAATTCCTGAGCCATCAGGACAGGCACAAAGCGAAGAGTATCAGGTGGTTTTACTTTCTACATTCAAATTTGTGACCAGTTCACAGTAACAAAAGTATGAAAAGCATCTTGAAATAACTTTGGCCTCTCTCTTCACACTTGGGACACAATTGTCTAATAATTACATTACACTCATTTGCCACCCTGAGATGGACAGACAGCATCACTTTGCTCCTGCATTTGTCGGGGAAAAATCATTGTAACACAAACAAGGAGGGAACATACTTTAAAACACTATCCAAACTTAGTCCCTAAAGGAGGGGGAATCACATACCATCAAACACACACGAGTCCTGACTTCCCACTCAGTTCAGGGCAGATACCATTACAATCCCAATGTGTGGGAAAGTTTGTAATTGTATTGTATCATGATTTTTCATCTGATAAACCACAGACTTCAGCCTGCAGTGCTGTTAATCTTGCATCTTTATGAAAACAACATTATTTTCAAAGAGAACTCTATATTTATGGCTGATAAGTGTTATTTGATCATTTTTGTGAAATTAAATTGAAGTTCATACTGCATGCTCTCCAAATTACTCCATAAAATCACACTTAAAGCTAAAATTATATAAATCATAGACAAACTGATACAGTCCTTACTCCTTAAAAGCACTGCATGGGTATTATTTAACCATGATGTATGCAAATAAAATGCAAATTAAATAGCAGTGGGTGTGGTGTATCTGCAAATTAAAACCCCTTCCCAGTCCCAATTTCCTCTTCATGAACTGCCTACAGCTATAACTCAGAATTTATGAGTTTCTCAGCTTCTAATGCAATCTCTGTTGTTGGAATGAGGCAAAAAGAATGGAAAATTATACAAAGTCAATCTACTGCCGTAGGCCCTATTCCTGTTCAGGGGTTTGGACTCCCAAGGAAGTGTTTCTTGAAGATGTACAAGCCAGGCATAGGATGGGAGGGTGTGGGACTTGTGAAGAACACCATGTGCAGAGGGCACCTGAAGCTTTCTGTGTCACCAGAGCTGAGACACCGAGGCTGGAATTCATAAGTGGAAGGCAGCAAGAACAAACAGCTGCCCCACTGCTCCTTCCAGCAGTTCGTGGGTACAAGTGACCAAGAAAACACCCTCCAGCTGCTGCACACGTGGGACTCACTGCTCCACATCTCTCCTTTGCAGCAGATGCAGCCCACTTTCCTGCAGCACAAATCGCTTTCACCAGCATCTCCCACGGTTTCCATGCAATCTGTCTCCTTGTTTTCCAGCAATAATGTGAAATGACAAATTCCATGAAGAATTCGATCACACCTTTACCTAGAGGGGATATTTTTCATGTTGCTAAGGCCTAAAGGCCTGGATTTAATTTTTATGAAAACAGAGCCCAGGTTTTTGGACAGAAAACATTCCCTGTTTTAAACCAAACTATCATTTTGGAGAGTGTTCACCACAAAGGTGAGAATGGCTGTAGAAATGACCTGTGCTTGGGACACAAGGTCAGTATTTTTCTGAAGGAGACATGAAAATCATCCTCCTGCCTGATCTACCTGCTGCTGACAAAGGACATCCAACACTGAAAGACAAATGCCCACAGTTTGAGCTGAGCCCTATAGTTGGAGGTACGTCAAAGGGGGAAATTTTCCATATACTAGACTAATTAAGCATTACAAGCATTCTCTCCATCTTCTGATACTTAAAGGCCACCTTTGATTCCCTTTCCAATTTTCTTTTGAACCATTTCTTTGAGCCTTCTCTCAATGCAGTGGGGACTTCCACCCTGTGACAACCTCTCTGTGTTTTCTTCCAGAGCCTTCCAGCAACTTCATTTCCCTCCAAGGCCGTCACCAGGGAACCAAGGCAACAGATTCAGTTTCAAGAGACCTGATCACAGAGGAGCTGTCTCCCAGCCCTGGCAGAGTCAGACTTAACAGAAGAGTTTTCCTTCATAGTTTCAAAAGCAATAGGATAAAGGAGCCCCAGAGTCCCTCCTTCACTTTCCTCCTTTCTACCTCACATAGTAGAAAAGGAATTTGGTTATTATTCACTCCTTCATTGGATTCATTGCATTTGTCATCAAGACCTTTCCCAGAGGACAAACTGTAGACACATTTTCTTTTCTGAAAACTGTACCCATCACCACCAGAGCAAATCTGAAGAGCAAACACTGCGACATACCAACTGAGTAAGAGAAGGGGGGCACCAGGCACCCCTCTGGGCACAAACACAAAACTCACTTCAGAAACAGCCTTTAGAGACCAGCCAGCCCACAAAGAGCAGAGACTACCCCAGACAGAGCAGGAGCTGGGGAAAGGACAGAAATGGAGGTTTTCCTGATGCCACTGAGGACCTGGGAGGGGAACAGATCAAAACACACAAAACAGGTCAGTAAGACTGCCCAGTTCAGAGGTTTACCAGGATTCCCTGCTGTAGCTCCCCCTTCACAGCCCTGACAATTGAGTGTATTTGAAACATTATTAGACATTCACAAGCCACACAGCCCATCACAGCCATGTAGAAGGGAAACAATCTATAGAACAGAGACAGGCTTCAACAGAGGATTAAATAATTAATTTTGGTTCTGAGAAAGCAGCTCCAAGAGGCACAAAGGAGAGCCTGCTTTTTATTTCAAACTTGTTGAAGACAAACCTTGTGTTCTGGAGACTGGGAAAGTTGCCTTTTCCTCTGTGAACACCTTTTGGAGATGGCAGAGTTTCTCTGAGTCCAGAGTAGCCTGAAAAATTCTGCACCAGGAAAAGGTATTTGAAGAGGAAATCAAGGAAAAATGCAGCTTTGAGCACAATGTGTGTGAAGCCCCATCCACTGCAAATAGAACACCCTAATTTGTGACTGCAAATCTTGGAGTAACAGGATTATCAAAGGCAGCGTCTGATAACACAGCACTTGTGACTTGTTCCTGTCTGTTCTGTTCCCACCTAATTATCCCTTCCTTAAGTGAATAGAAAGTAGTTTAATCTGTTTTTATGAAGCTCATTCCATCAATTAGTCAGTGAGGTACACAGCACTTCCACTGCTGGTAAAACCCACACCCAGGAACTACTGAAGACAGTTAAACCATTTCTCAGCAACTCCTTTTTCTGTTTGACAATCTCAACCAGTTCCTCCAAAGGGAGGGAACAAAATGTGCAGGAAAGTTTCAGCAGTCACCACCTTCACCTGGTAGAGAAATCTCTTGACTCAGGTGCAAAGGATGATGGTAAGCATTCAACACAGCCACTCCTTTTTCCCCCCACTACTGACAACAAGAAGCAAACCAAAAACTCACTGCACCTTCTCCTCTCCTGAGTCTGCTTCCATGGGAGCACAGGATTGCCAGCACTGATGGTTCCAGCTCACCATATCCCTCAGCCTTCCCAGCATCTCGTAAGGAATGTTCCCTCATTCCAGGGAACCAGGGATTACGTAGCTCCAGTGAAAATCACACAGCTTCACAAGGATGGAGAGGGCATGTAGCCCTTGGATTAGCAGGGTTATCCACCGTTCAGGAGTGTCTGAGCCTTGGAAGTAACAAAAAGGAATGGCTCCTATGCAAGGAGTGGTCTCCTTGGAGCATTAGCAGGGAGCCCTCCTTAGCAGTCAGCACTCACTTTATCAGCTGCTCTTAGGCTGCATTTGTGCTTTGGTCTCCTCAGTCTGTCAAAGTAATAATCCACTTGACATCTCCTCAGTCCACTGTACATTTTATGGTTTTATAGCTTATTGCTCCATAGCATCACTATATACATCCACTTCAGGTGGGCTGACCTTGAGAGGCAAAAGCTACTGTTGGATCACTACACCCATAAATTCAGCTCAGTCTTTGTGTCCTGCTGATCCCTCTCCACACCAAGCCTAACCCACATCCAGCTGAAACTCCCAGGAAACCTCTGGCACCAGGCATTCCCTCTTAATCCTGTCTTCATGCTTCTCTGACCAAACAAGCTGAAGTGTTACTAAGCTTTTCTTCTAAAAAACAATCCTTATTCGGAAATAAATTTGAATTAGAGATTTACAGAAGACAGAGCTACAAGAGGACTGAAAAAGGTTACCCAGCCTGTTCCCCCAGTCCCAACAGAGGACCATATCTACTTAAACTATTCATGAGAGGTCTTCTTTAAGCTCTTCTGAGAATTTCCAGGAATGGATCCTGCTGCACTTGAATTTAGACATGATCTTTTAATTATTCACTCAGCTTAGTCCTTGCACAGGTTTTTGTATAAATCCCAGCTTCATGAAGTGAATCAAATCAAACATCATTATTGTTGGGGGGTGTCAAGAGGTGGTGTTTGCTTTAAGCTAGTGTGTAAAATACACAAGACACTGTCAAAACAAGTTGAGAGTCTCCTTGTCTGCACTTCCCAGCCTGAAAAGATTCCAAACTATACAATGCAAAACACATGAAGTTGGAAAGTATCCTATGGGGAGAAATAATGAATAAAACAATTTGATGCGTTTCCAATCTGACAAAACAAAGAATCATTCTGAGCAGCAGGGATAAAAATCATTCAGCTTTTCATGATATGTGTTAATTTATGCTTTACATATTTTAAAAACCAGTTAATTTTTAACATCAAAACCTGGTATCACATCTCACTATGAGTGACACTCAGGCAATACACAGAGAACCAGATGGTAGATCTACTTAGATGGTCGATCTAAGCACTGAGGATGGTGCATTTGCAGTTACTATCAACACTTGCTGGTTTAGTAAGGGATGGTGCTTTGCTGCATAATTTTCTTTCCCAACCATAGACAGCCATCTCCTTCCCAGCAACAGCTCTGGCCTTGGTGACACCACTGGGCAGAAAGCCTTTGGGCATTTGACTCTGTCACCTTACAAGAACCCCAACTCTTTGAAGGACGCTTTAGTTTGTTAAACCAGTTGAACCCAACCAAGGTAAAAAAAAAGTGCAAATCTTCTTATATAGAGACCGGTAAAGCAGAGAGGAGCCAGACCCTCCAGGGCTCTGGAAGTGGAATCCATCAGGAAGAAATTTCTGGAATAACATTGCCCTAAACTCTCTCAACTCTCAGAAAACATTTCTGCCAACTGCATCACTTGTTGAATCAGTACTGAAGGCATTTGCTCATTCTGCACTACCATTATACAAAAAAAGGAGGGCATAAAGAAGCCCCAACGCTCTAGCAGCTGACTGAAAGCTCAGATCCAATAAAATGAATCTGTCTAAGCAGGATTTTAATTTGGTTGCTGTATTTAGCCCTGATTGCATCACTGAGATGTTACTCCATGATGCTTTTGACTCTTGAAAAGACAGCTCTTTCACCTTTGCTCCCTCTCAGCAAAAAGTCTTAATTCACACTCTAGGACATATTCTAGTATTTACCAGAAAAGTGAAGGGGAGGGGTTAGCTGTTCTTCAGTTTCATAGGCAGAAAGCATTCCTGCATTGAATAATCAGAAATAAAAAAAAATACATTATAAAAATCATACAGCAAGCTGGAAAATAAGATGATTGAAAGACTTCTGACTCTCAAAGAAATTACAGATCAATTGCCTACCACCATGTGTGAACTTCTTGTAGACATTCAACTCTAGAAAGCTGCATAAACTTAGTCCTAGTTTGAAAATCATGTTACTATTTGGATTTTCTTATGAGGCATCATATTTTCAATAAAATATCAGAAATCTTGTATTCTGGAAGCACTAGAAGTCTCACACACTGTTAGAATTATTACCAACTAATGAGAGCAGAGATCAGAGGTTAAACTATACACCTGCATGGCTGAGAACAACTGAAACTGGTTTGCCTTGCAAAGAAGCCTCAACTTGTCCTAGGTGAGCAATCCAGCCAGAAAAAAAATGCATTACATATTCTTTACAACTGTTCAGGTACCTTCACCCCATCTATTCCCTTTATCCCTACCAAGAAGGTCACTCCATGGAATCTGTAAGCCAGCAAAACAAACAGTTGTGGAGAAGTGTCAGCTTATTAATCATGTACATATGGCTCTTCCTGGAAAAGAATCTTTCACCTACAACCAAACTGATGTCTGTGTTTCTCTGCTCCAGCTAAGTTCAGCCCATCACACATGCCAGATCATTACAAGTTTGGGGGGGGGGGGGGGAAATCAGAGTCATTATACGTGAAAGAGATTGATGACTTTGCTGCCAGATAGAAGTCAGAGAAAAATAGAAGTCCCTACTATAAACAGAAGTAAACAATACTCTTCTCAAAAAATGGCAGCATTCAAAATAAATATTAAAAAAAAAGTCTTCAAAGTCCTTCTTTCAGTGACAAATAATTTCTTTGACCTTTCCAAAAGCTGATCCTTGACCTTGAAGATTCTTACACACTTTCTTCTCTTACCACCTCCCTGCCAACAGTATCATGCTGGCCAACATCCACAGAGCAGAACGATGAGCACAGACAGCTCTGCTGACACCCAGGGATGTTCTTGTGGTCACCACCATCCTTACCCTCCTGGGTCACTCTGCAACTTTTGATGCAAAGGTTGAAGAAACCATGAATAATAATACGATCCAGAAGTGGACGGTTCATCCTCAACGTAGTTGCTGCCACTGTTGTCCAGCAAACCTAAAAGCAAAGGCAGGTCCTGTTCTCCCTTCCTTGAACAGCCCATGGACATTCACGTAATCCTTCCTTCTCTCCATTAATTAGGCAGGATGATTGGGAGAGATGGACAAGGTGCTGCAGGCTTGGTTACCAACAGTAACCAAGTGTCCTCATTCTCCACAGATACAACCACCGACACCAACAACAGGCCAGAACACCTCCAGTAAAACAGCTCTTGGAGAGGAGCAGATGGCTTGAACTGCATCCAAGCAAGGCTGAAGTGAATGAATCCAAGCACAGCCAAAATGCAGGATGAGGAGAAGGAGTTCTTTAAACAGCTCATGGAAACATCGTCTCCCCCTGTGTGGAAAAGCACTCGGCTCGCGTTTGTCAAAGCTGTGCCTTGGGTCTGACACCTTGCAAAGTCTGGCTGCCTAGGTGGCATCAGTAATCCATGAATTTGTCACCTCTGGGCTGGATTATAACAACTCAGCATGTTTTGAAACTGAGCGTGGAAACCGTACACCAGCTCCAGCTGGTTGGGAGTGGGGAACAACTGCTTATTCTATGGCTTGCATTGCCAAGGGCATATCTGGTTTGTGCTCAAGTTTTTCTGCAGCTCCCAGCCAGCATCTGGTGCCAACTTAAGGCCCTGGTCCTATTTTTCAAAGCAATTAGTGTCTCAAGTTCCAGCTACATCAAAGTCTGAATTTTCATGCATGAACCCCCTTGGCAACTGTGTGACTTTGAGAGGTCTTAAAGCTCAGAACAAAGCATCTTCGAGAGGTGTGAAGAAAACAGGCATTTTGCATCAATAGCTGTGGAATATTTTTCTAGTGGAGATCAGGCAAATCCAGAGTCTGGTACACTTCAGGCATGTTTCTTGAAGGTGGATTAACTTCCTAACTTGAATGCACAACTCAATAACCGTTTCATTCCAAAACTCTTCTCAACTTCCTCGTCACATCAAATTCTACACCCTTTGTGAAGACCTGGAAGAAGCCCCACAAAGTCCATTAGACATTTAATGCTGCCACTGACCTCACCCACAATGTGCAGATGCTCCAACAGTTTAACACCCTTAGAGAAAGGACAGAAAAGCAAGAGCAGAAAGAATATACTGAATGCAATTTAATCTGTGTTTCAATCCATCCTTGAGGGTTATTTTATGACATGCTGTATCTGAAAGAAAGTTTAAAACTATTTTCATTTGTTATACACGTACCTTCTTATATCTGGAGGTTTTGCAGCTTCCTCAGGTGAACTCTTTTGTTCATTCCTCTTAAGAATTACAAGTAAATTTGGGAAGCCTGTTATTTACCCCTCCTCCAGCTCAAGCACCTTAGCAAGCATCCAGGGTGATGTTACCCCACCTAGCACACCACCATGCAGGAAGACTGATTTTTCTTCAGTATCATTTAGTGGAATGACCAAGCTTGTTTCCTTTGAAAGTTTGGGTTTCCAGCTCTTCATAATTCTAAGAAATACAAAGGGACAGTTGTTTGCACAGGGACACCGTCTCATACATGGCACGTGTGTTAAGCAGACTTCAAAATGCAGTTTCTTCAGGAACTGTATTTTTTCACAAGGCTCCTTTTGTTAGCCTCAAACATTCTCCTACTGTTCTTCCCCTTCCCAGCACATCCCTCTCCTGCTGATCTTTCTCAGCACCAAGTCCTGGTAGTGGTAAATGTGATTATCTTGCTGTTCCCACCAATGTCCATGATATCTCTAGTTGAAAACAAACTCAGAGGAGCACAGACAACCCCTCACATTTATCATGTTCTGCCCTTACACAGACAAGATTAAAGACCTTTCAGTAATTAAAGATGGAAGGATGTCATTGAAAGGCACGGGGCGGCTGGGGAAGGTGAGTTATCCAAGTGACACAACCATGATTCTCTTGTGTCTTCTGACCCCTTCTTCCGAAGGCTACTGTTTGTAAATCAAGATTAATGAGAAGAACGGCACTTAAGTGCACCTGATCATAAATCTGGGAGAGTTAGTACACTCTCTGACAAGATGAATGTATTTTATATCTGACATTGTCTGCGAAATGCTCCGTGTTCAATTTATTACCATCTCAGTTCTGAAAGTGGAGCACAGAATTTCCTCGCAGGGCAAATTTTACTTTTTGCAGAGTGCTCAATTTGCAACTCTATATCCATTTTCATCCCTCTGGAGGTTATTTTCATTATGAAATAAACTTTTAATGTAATTCCAGTATAATTATACATAAACCAACATATTGGCATAAAGCCATGGAAGAATGCTGTTCGTTAGATTGTTAAGACAAGTTGGGAAGTTTTTGAGAAAACATCAGAACATGCCTTTTCACCTAACTCAAAACATATTATAAGTGAAATATTGTTCAAAAATCTGTTATTTATGGAAAAAAAAAGGTAACCTAAACTACTTTTTAATATACTTTTTTACTTGAAACAGACTGCATTTCATAGAGACCTGCTTTTTTTCCTTTGAAATTTATAATGATCAGCAGATACTTAATTTACATTTTAAAAATTCTGAACTCAAACTGCAGTAATTGCAATTTACTGAAACAGGTTTTTTTCAACCGAGCCAGTTCCTTCCTCTGAAATTCCCTCAGCTGATGAATAAAAATTGTTGAGATTTTGTGTTTCTGTCTTGAAACAGAAACGCTTTTTAAATCTTGAATCTCTCAGAGGTTGGAATACAATTCCCACTGAGCTGTAACAGTCACAAGAACTCTTTGAGAAACTGTGACAGATCTTCAGGTGTCCATAAACCCTTGAACGTGGTCAGTGAGCATCCTAATGAGCAGTTCCTCAAGTTGTCTCCTTGGTGGGCTGAACACACCTGAGATCAGCAGCAGACATTGCAGAGAAAATTATTTTGTGGAACTGCTGCCCCAGTGACAGTGACAACAAGGTGTAACACATAACTAGCAAAGGTAATGCCATCCAACTCATCCCACATAGCTGAAGCACCACAGACCAGGGAGAAATGGGGTTCAGTCCTGTTGAAGGAACTCCCTACCAGTTGCTTCCTGCCCATTTGTTTCTCCTGGAGCTGCTCCTGTCTTGCTCCTGCAGTCCCCGTGAGTGACCCCAGGCATGATTGGCTGGTGACATGTTTCTTCCCATGGCCTGTCCCTCCTCCCAGGGCTGTGCTTACCCAGTTATGCATGCCAGACAGGTAGCTCCTGTCCCCTCCTGAATCAAAACCAGGGCTAGAGGCCCCCATTTCTATTCCCCTGGAGAGCAACAATGGACAAGGATCACCCACCTTTCAAGATACTCCTCCACATCACAGCTCCAGTGGCCCCCAGGCTGATACATACCATGAGAAGCACACACATGACAGAAGGCAATTTCCCTCCCAGGACTCATCCCTGTTCACAGCTCCCATCTTTACACTGTTTGATTCTCCTTTGCACACACAGCCACACTCTCACCAGTTCCCGCCCTCTGTCTCTGAATTTCCTGAAGACGGCACCCCACCAAAAGTTCACTTCTCATTATAATTCCTGCTCTTCGGTGCTGCTGTCACCTCCTCCCACCACACCATATGTTCCTCATCTCTTCCCTGCTGAGCAGTCTCTGGTCTCTGAAATCTGACAGCTGAAATGACCTCCCTGCCCGGCCCCCAGCTCTGCCTCAGCAGAAGTCAGTGACTGCAGTTGGCACACTCTGCTCTCCTCAGGAACCTGACCCACACCTGCAAATGAGGGTAAAAGCATGTCCTCATTCCACCCTTGATCTACTCCATCTCCTGATGCTGTGGGGTTTTTGGGACACAGAGGTCTCCTGTCATTTGGCTGTGGAGTACTTAAGCAGGTCCTCCTAACTGATTATGGTCACTGGGTGCTTCGTAACACCCAGAGTTGAACCTGCTCCCCATATTACTACAGACTAGCCATTTCTAAAGCCTTTTATCACCTTTTTGTCACCAGCACCACAAAAAAAGCCTCTGCCATAGTATGAACTCGCAAAGAGCTTCTCAAGACACAAGGTCAGAATCTCACCTGTAAGCAAACCAGTTACTCCTGTTCATGCTCCAGCTCTGCAGCCAGGACTAATATAAAACAAAGTTCTCTAATCTTCCACAGTATAAAACACCCAGCAATCAGGGGCTTATTAGCAGATAATGATTTACTTTCTACCCACCAGCTATTTGCAAAGATCATCTACTCTCCCTGTCTGAAGTATCATCAGGCTTTCTCCGTAAGTCTACTCCATTTATCATTAGGGGGATTTACACTGTAAACAGGACAGCTGCATTACTAAGTCTAATTACACCCTGAGAAGACAAAGCACCGTGTGCCTACACATTGCACTGGAATTAGAAGTCCAGGTAGAACAGAAGAGAGGCTTTTAATTAAACAAAGTCAGTTACCTCTCACAGAAAGCCTATGATTTAATTTAAGCGCACACACAGGAAGAACAGGAGGTCAAGCACCTTCCCCATCTTGTGAACCTCAGGCCTAGAGATTGCCAAACACAACACAATAATTTCTGCCCACCTGCCTCACATTTCTCTTTAGGAGTACTTCATTCTTTTCTTGGCTTTCTTTCCTTTAATTAGGGGTGAGGAAAAGGTTGTAGTGACTTCATAGCATGCCACATTTAATCTGCATAAGACCCCACCACATGTTGGGGGGACGTGTGGCAGGAGTTTTTAATAAAGGATTACAGAATGCACCTGCTGTGGCTGAAATATTGCAAGCTTTTTCTAAGCTCTGGGAGGCCTGCATTAGGTCAGCTTTGACTTGAACATTTATTACTTATCAGCCTTTGGCATTGGGATGGAGTCTGGAGCACAGTGATGATGCCAGCCGATTGAAATTGCCAAAAAAGTGATCAGGTTGTTTGCACAAAACCAGAGAAGTGTTTGTCTTAATGGCTGCTGCAAAGATGGGCAGAATTCCTCCGCCTCAGACAATATTGGATGTTTTTGTTCCCAAATGTCATCAGATAATGACTTTTATGCCAACAAGTTAATTGCAAAAGCAAAGCAATGAAAATATATACTGAACCATAGTAACGTATTTTGTACATTTGCTTCAATCTAATGTAATGAACAGAGAGTTTTGTGAAGGAAGATCACAGATGCCATGGAAAACAACTGCTGTTTCTGAGCAGAACCATCATCCAGCCAAATGACCTGCCAGCTCTCCCCTTTGCTTGCACCACTTGCACTGTTCATTGCTGCCATCTTTCACACGGTGTGGGACATGGGGGTCAGTCACTTCCTCCATCTGAAGGATTTCAGCCCAAAGCTTGCCAGGACACACCTATGTGGTGCAGGTATGGGACAGGCATCCTCACTCCAACCAGCTGAGGCAGCTCCACGTTGCACAGGCAAGTTCAGGGTTACTGGGGCAGATGGAAGCAGCACCTGCACACTCTTCTATGTGTTTGACAAGCCTCCTGCTCGCACTTCCATTCCATTTTCTGGTTTGGGGGTGATTTTAGCTAAGAAAAGCTCACCACAGACCATTGCTGGCTACACAGCCCGGCCAAGCAGCTCTGACAAACGGGGAGCAGCAGCCAGCAAACGAGCAGTTACACAGACAGCTTCACCTGAGTGTGCTCAGCAGCAGGGCTGCAGAGCTGGACCAAGCATGTCTAGGAAACAACCACCTTTGGAGTGTTAGATGTCTCCTTTCGAATAAATCACTTGTCAGTTCATTGCTCACAGCTGCCAGTGTGCAGCAGACTATTTACTGCATCCAAGCCCTTTCCATTCTAATGGTTCACAACAGAAGAGAGACATACTGAAAATACAGGGAGCAGTGACAAGTGTTAATGGGGCTGCTCTCCTGCTTTAGAGCAATTCTATTAACACATTACACTGCAGCTGAGGGTAATTATTTCCAGGGGAAATGGTTGACCATGACCCACCATAGGCTCTCATAATGGCTATTAAACTCACATGAGACTAATATATAATAGACATTAACTGAAGTTTGGGGATTTATTAAGATTTGCAGAGACATCTGCAGGGCCAGAGAAGACAGGCTCCTTGGGCTGCAGAAGCAAAACAAAAGTAAGAAAAGTTCTTGTTGGCTTATAAAGCTGAATAAATTAATGTCAGATTTTTAGTACTACTTTGCTTTCAGATGTAAAGTAATACCTCTGCAAATCTAACATTTTATTTAGTAAACAAATGAAAATAAAAGGCCTGTCACCCTTAATATGCAATTAAATATTATATTTTGATTTCAGTTAATACTACTTCAATCTACAAGATTGAAGAAGATTCAAGAAGCATTTGAACAACACCCTCAGGCACATTCTTGAGGCTGTTCTGTGCAGGGCAAGGAGCTGGGCTTCGATGATCCTTGCGAGTTCTTCCAACACAGATTATTTTATGATTCTACCACTGAATATCAAGCTAATTTAGAAACATGATAGAGTGGGATAAAAAAAGTATTTAAATTCCAATGCTTCTCATCTGGTGGTGTCTGTCTCTCTCTTACTGCAACCTGATGGCAGCATAATGTTATTCTTTCAGTCCTTCCCTGCCATGCAAATAAGCAAACTACTGGGCAATGGGATACTTCTTGTTTCTTTTCAGCTTCCAACTGGCTAAACCAGTGCTGGAGACTGATGAAAGCCAACAGCTGATTACTCTGCCGTTGGAAAATCTCCATCCATTTGCCTCCTGACACTGGACTCCCCAATATATGCCAAGTCTTGCATTCATTTACCACTGATCCAAATTCATCCCAGAAGGGGCCATAAACAGGGCTAACAGCAAAAGTGACAATGCAAGTTCTGCTGCAGCATTGGAACGTAACAGCTTTTCCAGCTGCATGCATGGATGAGTTTCCGTGGGTTCCCAGAGTGTCTTGATGTGGTCTCTACCATGACAGATAACTGAGAGCAGGATCCGTGAGCTTCCAGGCTCTCAGAGCTCTCGGGATGGCTCTGCTGTGTCAGGATGGCAGCTGCTTGCAGCTGCAGAACAGTTGGCAAACCTTTAGCCCTTTATGGGAAACCATTCTGCAGCACCTGTCTGTAAGAAGCAAACGCTGGTATGAAGAGTTTCCCCTGCTGCACAATACTCTAATTGTTCCCGAAGAACAAAAGATGCTGTTTAGAAAGGAAAAACGGCTCTCATCTAATTCTGTCCATGAAACAGCAGTGCAGGAGGCTTTAATGAATATCTCTGCATTGCCTTTTGAAAGTGTGTTTACACACAGTTTGGATAAAAGGAGGGGAAGGAAAAGGAGAACAGAAGGCAGGAAAATTTAGATCTACATCTTGGGTTGAATGAGTATAGATGTAGCTTTTGCCACACAGCCAAGTTTTCCCACTGCCTGTGAAACCTCACAGTAGCTGCACACAGTCAATATTTGATAGACAAGTTGGCAAAGCCTTTCACATCTCCCATTACCTGCTTACTACACAGCAGACTGAGTTGTAGGCAGGAGGACTACAGGAATCCACACCAGGCAAACACTACAGTCTGGCTTCTCCCTTGGACCTGTGCCTTGGGGCCAGAATGGGAACAGCCTCAGCTCCTTAGCTCTCACTGTCAGAAGCAATAAAGCAGAGAGGGATACAATTGCTTTTACACACTGATGGAGAACCTTTGGGCTCCATCATTCCTGTGTGATTTCTACTGATAAAGGTGCACAGTAGGACATCCACTGCATTTAAAAGCCTGTCTGCATTTATTCAGCCAGCTCAGCATCATTTGTGTGTCATGGCCTGCAACTGGATCTCAAATACAACCTCCACAGCAGGACTCTGATCAACAGCAGAACCAAATCCAACAATCCTCTCAAACAGAGGACCATGTCTCCTCGCCTCCTGCTTGGCCATTTCCAAAACTCAACTGAGACTGAATCCCACAGAAGAACAACAGGACGTTTATAAACTTGTCCGGGGCGGGAGGGTGGTAGCAGGGTGGGGGGGAGACTGATTTTGTTTCTCATCAAATATTGATTTGTCCAATATTTGTGAATATAAGGAATTGCTCCCCAGAACATACTGTGCAACAGCAGAAAGCATTAAGAAAGGAAATAATTTAGTTTATCATTTCAGAGGCCACTTATTTACATATCTATATATACATATGAACAACAGATATAGATATAGATATAGATATATATATATAACTACATATCAAGCAGGGAGAACACCTCTGTCAGGCTCAATAATGTCATTCCTTTATTTAAAACACCTCGAGAATCTCCAAAGCAATCCTGAACTGAGACTCTTGTAAGAAAAAAAAATATTGTTGGAGAGTACAGAAAACATTCCTGCTTCTTTCAGCTTGTCTGACAGAAGGTAATTCTACACACCTATGGATCAGCAGATCAATGACCCAGGAACATAACTCTGTTGAAATATTCTTGACATGGTGAACATTAATGGCTCAGAATAGGCCTGTAGGGTCTCACCAATCAGTGCACCTGCAGCAATTCAGAAGGCTGTAGCATCTCTAAAATCACCATCAGTCCATTAAAGCATAGCTCTACCAATGTACCTCTCTCTAAAGGAGGAGCAAGGGCTGATTTGATTTGGCAGACTGGAATAACCTCATCAGAACTATTAACTAAAATATCTTCAAAAGTGCTTATGGGGGCTTCAGATCGTGTTGAAAATCCTACACCTTTTAAATGCCATGAATGAAGAATTCCAATGGGATGCTCGAGTGGATAAACCACAGTTTCATTCATCAATTCATTTCAACACAACACAGCACAACCTCCCCAGGCAGCCCAGCCAACCTTCCCAATCCAAATCCATCAGGATCTTGTGCCAAAGGGAGGAGTCCAAAAGGGACTGAACTTCACCCATCAGTGCCCAATGCCAGAGCCTTGCTTCGAGGTGGTGGACGGCTGGTTTTGAGCAAAGATCAACAGCTACAGGTTCCCATTTTCACCCAGTTCAAGCCCATCAGTTTCTGCAGCTTCTCATTTTTCCCATCTCTTCCCAGTGCTTCTGCTCTTCTCTGCTCTGTCCTTGCCTATGTGTGATGTTGTCCATGGATGGAACAGAAAGGCAAAGCCAGGAAGCCAAGCATTGAGAAAAGAGGAGTGATGAGACACAAGCAATGTGTTGAACTCACCTGGGGGCACTGGGGACCACAGCAGGTGCACAAAAAAGACTTCAGACAGTCAACTTGCCCTGCACTGATCCACAGATCTTCATTCCTTCTTACTGCTTTTCAGGAAGGAAACCCAGGGTGAAGAACTTTATGGATATCTTTATGACCTTCGCAGAAGACAACCTGTCATAGTGAGTTTATCCTGGTGGGTGAGTAAATGAAGCAAGGGCACAAGGGGGAAAACACATCAATCAGAGCTCTACCCAACCCACACTATGAGAGTTTCACTGCAAAAAATATTAACAGATTTTGGATAAAACCTCACTAAATTTGAAACAAAAATATTGGTACATTAATCTTAGATAAACATGTTGTACCACAAATGCAGCTCTGTGAGCAGAGTCCTGAAAGATATTACAAACAGCTCAAAAATTTCTTCTTGCTTATTTTAACATTCCAGATCTGTTCTGTTGCTAGGCCTAACTTTCAATCATAGAGGGGAAAAAAAAGAAGAAAAAGCTTTTGCTAAAGGAATGCAGATATCCCTATTATTCATAAAAGAAAGTCCCTTTTTTGGCATGATTACCCTAATCTAATTAGAAACAGTGTTTGCCACATCTTGGAAAATTAACTGTCTTCATACAGTGCAAATGCTATCATTTGGAGAGGTCACAATAAATTACTTATATACAAGAAAAAAAAAAAAACAAAACAAATAATTCCTGCTCTAAGTACAAAACTCTTTACAGATGTAATTAAAGAATAAAAATCAGCATCCTGAAGTGACTCTGAGATGCCTCCCACTTGCAGAATAGAAGTCTGTGTGTTTAAGGGAACAACACAACACATTTGGGAAGCAGATTGAAAGCACCAAATGACTAATATAAAAGATGAGAGACGAGATTTTATGCAAATAAATTATTAATATCAATACACCCCAAACTAGAACAGTGAGTGCATCATTATTGTGGAAACTGGGGGATTGGTTTTGTTGTCATTCAATGCCAAAAATCAATGCTCAGTATCCTTTTCTCTTGACACTGTTACAATTCATAAATTATTAACTGGACTCTTTTGTAAAAAGTTCCTGTTTACAAGGTTACTCTGTAAGTTAAAATGTTTGTTTGCCCTCAGATCTCTACTGTAAAGCATCTGTGGGTAGATTTACATGATGAAGTTGATAGATTTGTATTTTGACAGTACATCTGTCATCTTCGCTTCACGTGTCAAGAGGTCAGGTGTGCACTTGGTGTTATCAGGTGGCTCATTAGTGTCCTGTGGGATATGCTACCTTGTCTGCTTCACTTGAAGTGACAAAAAAACGTTCTTTTTAGCCCTTGCTGCAGGAAAACACATCCCCCTCGCAGTTGTTTGTGCTTTCCTACCGTCAGAAGATTGGAAAGAATTCACGGCACACGTAAAGACAGAATGACTGGAGACATCACCATGTGGAGGGAAAGCTCAATCCTTTCACACATCCCCTGGTCAACCTGGGCTGCTAAGGCTGCACCCCCATGGCCAGTTCTTTACAGAACCTGAAGTGCATATTCAGACACTGAGCACTGTCTCATTACAACTTGTATGGTCCCTGTTTAAAACAGGCATCACCCAGAGCCAGCAAGCCCTCAGCTCACTGCTAACCACTGATAGACACTTGTGCTCTCTATAGGGGCATAGCCTAATCCTCAGGCTCTGGAAGCCACGGGATACTGCAGAATTAAGTAGTTTCCCTATTACTTTCCAAAGGCTCTGTAAAAGTTGTTAAAGGAGCAGTACGATTCCTCTACTCTTTCTGCAATATTCCTCACAGATTTGCCGATGTCTCCTGCTGACTGCGGGCGCATCTTCAAGAGACAGAGAGAACATCATTGTGCATTCGTCTGCACCCGTGTGAACTCATCAGCTCCAGGAGTTTCATAGGAATCCGAGTGACAGCAGAGTTTAGTCCTGTGGATACCAGAGCTGTTTTACAAAGCACCGATTTTATTTTGTTGGGAGTTAGAGTAATGCATTTTACATTGATTTTACCACTGTAGTAGATTACTTTGTGAGCTACTTAATTTAAAGTGTAAGCAAACAGCTGACAATTTTGCTTTCAAATCACTTGTTCTAGTGAATTTTAAACAATGGGGATGCTTGTCGAAAAATGTGGTAAAGTAAAAAAGTCATCATGTTTCTGCAACCTGGAAAGTCATTCAGTGCATGAGTTTGGGTGGATCTGCATGGTCCTGAACAGCAAACAGATTGTGTATCCAACTCTCTGCTACCTTTTGGCTACTTTTCCACTGCTGCAGTGTTCATCCCTTTCTCACAGTGGCTGATGGATGGCACCATAGATGTTTCTTTAAACTGATGAAAAATCATTTTTCTATTTATTGTGACTCTGAGGTCTCAGCCTTATGAAGGCCACAGGTCAACTGCCCTTGAAATGCCTATCGAGTAACCCTGTGTATCAATATCATGAAGTTCAGTAGGAACCCCAAACCTTCACCCCGTGCAAACATTAAAGAGAAGAAAGGACACCGGATTGCTACAATTTATATATTTTTGTGTAAAGTCCCTTACCAGCCTTTGGAAGCTGAAACCTCATGCCAGCACATTGCTATCAAGTGAAACACAACTTCAGTGAGTGAGCACAGTATTTGTGTTCCTATTTCTCTTCTGGGAAGTCTTCAATGCCTAAACACCAAGGATGTAAGTGGAGTCAGCTCTGCAAAATTTCACTTTCAAAGATAAAACCCTTTTATACTGCAAGATGAAAAAGTAGCTGCTAGTGCTGGATTATCCATTGTCCCTAAATAACCACTACTAGATAGATACAATGCAGGTCATGGCTGGGACAGAAAATGACACACGAGAGAGTTAAGAGAGCTCTAAAAGCTGCAACTTTCATAGTACTTTGAGCTACCTCCCTTTACTCCATAGATCCACAGACCACAAGGAATGATGGTACCTGCATTTCAGCTCAAGACCAGCACCTCCTTAAGATCACTGCTTAATCAATTCTGATGTGACCATGCCCTCAAATACCTTCCAAAACGGAAAACATTGGCTAGAAGGTATTTATAAGTCTCTGAACTTAAGTCCCAGAAAGGTGTGCAAAGACTGAAGGTACAATCCTTTTCTTCACGGTATGGAATGGGTGAGAAAAGCAAAGCCAGAGCTGCTTTCCCACTTCAGTCTCCCTCATGTCTGCACTTTTTACGAGTCATTACATCTCAAAGGACCAGAAATATACATTCATTTCCAGAACCCATCTTGGGCTGGTGAAATGCAACAGTGGCTATTCACAGGCTTGAGCCTCCATATTCAGTGTAGCCTGTAGTGATTTTTCTGGCAAAATTTCATTGACTGTCATTTTGTATAACTGATTGTAATAACAATATGGCACTGATAAAATATGCTACCAACACTGCTCTTGACTTCATGTAATTTCTATGTATTAATGAGAATGTCACACACACACAGAGCAGGTAGAATAGCCCCTAAAGTGTTCTAACTCAGTATTAATTTCTCCTGGTGGGTGACTTTGTCCTCATAATAATAATAAAGCTGTGATACTTTATGAAATGCAAAAGGTCTCTTGGAGGTTGGTATAGACTGTTATTCTAACCCAGTACCTTTGTGAAATTTCATCCAAATTAGAAAAATCTGGTAACTGAGAAACACAAGGTTCTAGACTTTAAAGTAATAGCTGTAAACTCTGCCCAGGCACCTTTTTGTCTGGTTCAATTTTAAAGTAACTTTAACAGGAAAAGACAAAAAGGAAATCAGTGGGAGATATGCTGCTAATTCATGAAGGTAAAGTCATAATTGGGGAAAGAAACTCCAGTTTTTATCATTGTTTAGTTAATCCTGCTCTTGCAAATGAGATTTTTTAGTTTCTCAACTAAGCACTAAGTTAACTGGAGGGGAAAGCAGTACATACTTGTTTTCATACTGTGAGAATTCCTGCAGCCATAAACTTCAAAAATCTGTCCTCCTGAACTGAACATAACCAACATCTTCCAAATTCCAAGGTGAGCAGCTCCATTCTAAGTCAGCCCAGAATTATTACCAAAATGCATTGCTGGGGGACACTGTGCAGCAAAAATAAGTCCTTTAAATGGCATTACTCCTGTTTAGAGGCATTAATTTATCCTAAATAGCTAAAAGTTTGTTATGGGATCATCTCTGTTTCAATAGATACAGAAGTGTCCATTGTTCTGACAGAACTCTTAGCTGTTTCTCTTACCTCAGGGTCTTTTCCATCTGCCAGCACACTGTGAGTCTTCAAAGCCATTGTTGTAGGTTTGTTATAAACTAACCCTTGAGAAAGTTTACAATGAACGTAAAAATTTATTCACTCTCTTTAGTTCCATATTATTAAAAATAAAAAAAATAAAGTCCTTGAAGATAACAGACTTAGAAGTAAATGGGAAATGGAATAAAATCTATCATGAGTTTTAGAGAGTTTTAAGATACAAGTGAAACCTTTCAGGGATTTCTATTAAGATAATTTATTTTCTAGATAAATAAAATTCCACCTATTTAGTTTAACCTATATATCCAAGCATTTATTTTGATACCAGAGATATTTCCTTATCTAATTGGAGGAGATAAGGGTGGTGATATGGAAATGGCTGAAGAGGGAACAGTGGCACAGCAAGATGGGATGGAAATCCTCACCAGTCCTGGAAACATTCAGCTGTGGCCTCTCAAGGAGGCACATGGAAAACCTCAGCACAGGCAACAGGCTGCACCTTCTGCCCTCAGCCTGGGAGAGTAACCATGGGTGACACTCAGCAGCACGAACTTGAGGCCACTTTTGAGCTGGGATCAGTAAGAACATACGCTATCAGCAAGGAGCTGAGAAGAGCCAGCCCAGGACAGCAGTGAAAGCCTTGCTGACTGAGAATTACTGGCATGATGCAGCAATGAAAGGCAGAAGTGACACGGGCTGTGGCAAGTGAAGTATTTACAGCAGAGACAGGGAAGTGCTAATGACACTCCAGAAAACCAGCAGTGGCAGATGTCAAATAAAGTGCATCATTCTCAGAATATGTTCTCCAAAAAAGATTCACCTGCACTGCAAGGAAGGCAAAGAGACCTGCAAAGACAGACAGAGGGGCAAAAAAATTGATGAAGAGGCCACGGTTATTTTATGCCTACTGAAAACTCTCCTGGGTGAAAGAAAATACATCAAGGTCATCCTAATGAGGGATGAAAAGAACACAGTTAACAAGATTCATGTATAATCAGGATATGAATCAGTTCAACTTGGTTATTAAGATAACATAACAGCAGAGAAGCGAGTGTCTGCAATAATCTGTGTTTGAAATTGCATGGCAAAATGGTGTCACTTTTAGACCAAGAGGATTACTCTCTGAACCAGAATAGCACAGTGTCTGTCCAAACAAAAGCCTGGACATGATGACCCATAGATTTAGCGATGCAGAAGCTTAACAGTAGGCTGCAAACTGAGGTTTCTGAGAGATGGCAAACATGCTGCTTACAGAAACTGCTCTTCTAGAACAAGTAGATAAACATAAACAAAGTCATTTGCAGAGAGAACACACCAAGAATCTGGAATGCTGATCTCTTCTACCAACAGAGCTGCTGGCAAAGACTTTGATTTTGCTGTCACTCAGCAGAAGGGCAATGCTGGTGTCAGATACCACACAACAGCATTAGAAGAAGCAGCAATTCTCCAAAAAGAGACAGGCAGATGTTACAGCATTTGTGCAATGAGCCAGGAAAAGCTGTAAATCACCCCCAGATCCTCTGGAACAAAGCTTCCTTAGGAATATAAAATCTCTATGATGGACTGAGGATCTAGGAAGGCAAGTCATTCATCTGGGCTGAATTTCCCATGGTACCAGGTTTATGTTGCCATTCCCCCTTCCTCAGCAGCAGCTAAAGCACTTTCCAGGTGACTATTGCAAAACACATACTATACTGTACCCCTTTGGGGTAAAACTTAATTAGACATAAGTACTTTTGGTTCTGCTCTCAATTCCACCACAAATTCACTGGAATGTAACTTATTTAATTTGTATTTATCTTAAAGAAAAAATATATCTTTTCTCTAAAACTCTTGTTTGTCCAATTAGAACATCTCAGCAATGGTTTTGTAGAGGCTTTGTAGAGCAAATACTGAAATAAATAACTAAATATATAAATGTCAGTTATGGGTCAACATTGTACGAATGGCAAATGAAAATGATCTTCACTAACGACACCATGAATATATACGCACAGAAACTATAGAAATAGCAAAGGTAATTTTGAAATTTAATCAGTAAAATCAAAAACAATGGAAAAATATTAGGAATGTAGAGCTCATTAGGGCAAGCAGAGTTCAGCTGTCCAAGCACAGGGCAGAAAATCTCTTGTTTGCTTATCACAGAGTACAATGACCACTATGATCCCAGCTGTAATCAAATCCATAATTGAAAGTGAACTAAAGCAGAGAAATCAAAACCAAAAAACACAGGGCCTGATCTTTCCACCGCTGACTCCAGTGGAATTAACTGGCTGGATGCTCCCACTCACTCCAGCAACCAGAAGTTAACAATTATTACCCTGAACAGCTTCCCACTGCTGATGGCATCTTTGCCACACACTAGAAAGCTTAAGCACAATGACCTATGTTAGCACAACACACTATTTTTGTTTTGCTTTTCTGTCTATATGAAACTTGGATGTGTATTGTTGCCCTACTATTTACATAAAGCATGACAATGAACTCAGTTGCTGGGTCACCAGCAGTTCATCTGCACAAGAGCCATCTGCATCATTGCATTTCAGCCCGTTGCAATGCACACAATGATGGCATGGGGAACAGACTGGCTACAGCTTCTCCTCTCCTCACTGTTCCATTTATGAAGACTGATGGCAAAAAACTGTAACAGGCAAATAAGGGAAACAGCATGAAATGCATCTACAATAATAGGGAACAATTATGTGTCTCAAAGTGTAACCACTTGGAAATTCAGTCTGTCAAGGAACTGGACATTTAATTATTATAATCATTCTAAACAAGAACTAATTGAAATTGAAGATTCACTTTTATCTAGAATTTTGCTTGTGAATTTTAAGTATGTTACCTATTAGGATATAACCAAAGCTATGAAAATCCAAACAAATTACTCTCCTTCCAGTAAGCCTCCCTTATGCAGTACAAGCCTGCTTTCCTTTTTTGAGGCATCTGAATGAATATTTCTAGCTAATGGCTAAATTCTTTTCCATATCTAGATTCAAAGAGGCAAGGAATATGTATACTTTGCTATTCCCCTAGAGAGCAGATTTATTTTAGGACAAGAAAAACTATGCCTGCTTTCAAATTTTGCCTCTTCCTCATGCTTTCCTGCCACCACTTATGAATGTAAAAGTTAAACTACCTAGAACTATCTAAGGAAATAAATCTAATTGCACAGCTATAACCAAAGTATGCCCTACCATAATTGCTACTGATTCTGTAAGTTCCATCTTTTCACCTTCATACAACCCTGATTATTACTAAATCACAGTTGAAAATACACTGACATAATTTATTAACACGGTCCCATCAACTGACCTAGCACCAGGATCAGATTCGTATTTTTATGTTGTACTGTGAGAAATACCTCAGACAAATCCATAGAATCATTCAGGTTGAAAAGATCTTTAAGATCAGCCATACCAGTCATAACATCAACATTTTCTTTCTATGATCGCCTTGGTTACATTCATGACTCATAAACTCATTTAAAACAATTTTACATATCTTAGTGTCATTAAGAAGTGTCCTTGATGCACCACAGAAGTTCAGGTGTGTGCTGCCATGAATGCCAGCCTCAGGTCCTTGGGAATCCAAGATGAATTTCAGGTAGAACCAAACCTCCTTGATTTTTATCTTGAGAAATTGTAATGTCCCACTGTAGAGTAAAATCCAGGTTCAGGAGCTGCAGCCACAGCTGAAGGGAGAAGCACAGTCCTTTCTGCTGATTCATTTTGCAAGTTCAAAGAATTAAG
>JAWWMO010000025.1:5064360-5122984 GCA_035047845.1 Dendrocincla fuliginosa | reverse complement strand
ATACCAGTCATAACATCAACATTTTCTTTCTATGATCGCCTTGGTTACATTCATGACTCATAAACTCATTTAAAACAGTTTTACATATCTTAGTGTCATTAAGAAGTGTCCTTGATGCACCACAGAAGTTCAGGTGTGTGCTGCCATGAATTCCAGCCTCAGGTCCTTGGGAATCCAAGATGAATTTCAGGTAGAACCAAACTTCCTTGATTTTTATCTTGAGAAATTGTAGTGTCCCACTGTAGAGTAAAATCCAGGCTCAGGAGCTGCAGCCACAGCTGAAGGGAGAAGCACAGTCCTTTCTGCTGATTCATTTTGCAAGTTCAAAGAATTAAGTCAATAACATCATGACAAGGAACAGTTCCACATGCCATAATTCTGGTAGGGACCCCCAGGTTTAGTCTTGGCTACCGTGTTACCTATAAGAGAAGAGGAAAGGGTTACCTACAGAGGACTCACCAAACCAGGATGACAGCACATGTTTGTTGCTGCAAAGAAACTGCACAGATGACACATCATGAATGAACTTGCCCCAGCCACACCTTTACACTGTGCAGAGAAGCAGAATCTCCACATAAATGTTAATTATACAGTTATTCAAGAATATATGGGAGATTTGCAGATAAAGAAACAGCCATTCACTAATAAAATTGCCACCAACACCTCATGGCAATCACCTTCTGTTTCATTTTGCTTCATGTCATTTTCAACACCAATGCCTACAGCACGAGTGTGCAATTTACATCCCAAAAGCCCAGTCTTGCAAACTGCTACCCATTCTCAGCAGTCCATCCTCTGGATGGGAGGGAACCAGGGGACAGACAGCACAGGGTCTGCAGAGGGGATAAATGGTTCTTGGAGAAGAAATCTCTCCCAGACAGCATTTCTCCCATGGGACCCCACAGTCTCTTCCCCTTCAAACCCAATGCACACTCGGGAGGGGCTGCAGGGACCTGTGTTTAATCCTTCACACACACACAGGGCACACAGTGAGGAGAGTCCTGCTGGATTTCCCACCCTGGAAATGGATGAGAACAGGCAGACTGCAGGGAGAGAAGCTTTGTCAGCTCTGCTCTGTAGTGTCTGGATGTGTCACAAAACTGATCAGACACTCAGCATAGCGAAGTTTTTATTTCCTTCCCTGAGGGGACTGATGGAAGATACGAGCTCCTCAGCTCCTCACATTTTAACTGTCCCACTCAGCCAGTAACTATTCATCTAAATACTGAGCAGCATCAGCAGTCTCTCGTGCTTCAGATCCTTCAAGTTACATTATTTTTACTTATTTTCACAGAATGAAAAGATAGAGGACTTAAAATTCATTAAATGGCATTTCCTCTTTCAGTATATAATTAACCTGTGGATGCCATTGTCCCAAGTAACACTGATCCCAGGGTTTTAGAAAGGTTTAAAAATTGATTACAAATTTAAATGGGAATGAGATCATTTCTGGTGCATAACAGAAAAAAATTAATATGGAAGGGATCTCAATTCTTGTGTTTTAGACATAAAGTAACTTTTACACTGAAAGAACTTTATGTACAGGTACATTTTCTGTAATTGTCTCAAAGGATTTTGCTGTGTCTAATTTAAGCACCCCAGGTGGCTGTACAGTTTGGACTACCAGTCTGACAGCTCATATACTTTTCTTTGTGTAAAATTTTAATAATACAATTGATAAATATTTTGTTGTCTGAGACAACCTTTGGTTCATTTTCAAAATAAAAAACTAAGTTACATCAGTTTCCTTTACCCTGTTTACAAGGGAAATATTCTTTCCACTCTGTTTTCCTTCCAGTTAATATTTAAGTGCCCCAAGCTTCTGTTAGGAATCCAGAGTTACCATTGCTCATTGTATTTGTGCAACAACTATATCTTGGTAGACAAAGAAAAGCACCCGCAAGACTGGCAAAATACCTGCAGAGGAAATATGGGTGCCAGGACAGACTCTGAAATATCCCTCAGAGAAATCTCCTGTTGTAATAAAAACCAATGCAAAATGCACTCCACATCGTAGCAAAATGGGAAGAGTTTAGTGGAACAACATTTGCCCTCTTATTGCTAAACCCTGCCCTCTGTTAGCCCTACACAAACTCACTGAGTTAATGATTTTGCCCAGGTCTAATTGCAGGCAGGATGATTTGTCCTGCTGCAGCTTTATAAAGACATCCCTAAACTCATCAGAATGCAATACCATAGTCTGTACTTCACTGGCTGTAATACTTGTCATGGATAATAAAATAAACGATCCATGCCAAAGTTACCCTTCTATTAGTAAACTCCCACTGACTAGGACTGCCTCTTTTCCCTGAGTAAGAGCAAAAGTCATAAACATGTGGTGTAGGACTCATGTGCTCAGCTGACCTCAGTGAACTAGAACACAACTGTTCACAGGAAGGAAGGGGCAGCTGCACGAATGAGGACCTGAAACCTCAAGCCTTCAGTCACCAGTACCAGCTCTTTGTTCTGCCCCTCATCCCTCTGGTATCTATTGAAGGCACCAAGGATGTTTAACCCTGGCTCACTCTTTTCCAGTAAGGTCCTTTTGGTATAAGTTGCCAGCTCTGTTCTGGTCTGACCAGAGATGAAGTTGTCCCATTCAATATCTAAAACTCCTACTTTGCCAGCCTGACCCTTCAGCATGATGATAAAACACTACCCCTTATCTACATGTGAGTAGTTAAAAGTCAGTGCCTGTGAAAAAATTTAAAGGCTGAGGGTAATCTTTAGCTTGCAGGAACTGACTGCCAGTTAGCCACCCTGGTTCTAGAGCATGGAGATCAACTTTCAGGTGTGTTATCCATCCCAGAACAGCAGGACCCAGGCACGCTGTAGACTACCTCTCTGGTACCTGATAAATAACACTTCTCACAGAATCACAGAATGGTTTGGGTTGGAAAGCACCTTAAAGATCATCTGGTTCAAGCCCTCTGCCATGGGCAGGAATGCCACTGCCTCTGATCTTCAAAACAGGAATAGGGTTTATGGGACTGGGTGAGTTGGTCAGATTTTCTCAGCCGCTGTGTCTGTAGCTCGGCTTCAGACCACCCATATCACACCAGAGCTGCCCAAACCTTCTAATGTTCTCTTTCATCCAGAAATTAGTGCCCTTTTCATTCCTTGGAACAGCCATTATTAAACAACATTTGGTGACAGTATTTGCTTATTAACTCAGACTGTAACCTAATCAACAACATTCATTCCCAGCTAGAATGGGCTGTAAAGGGAAAAGCTGAGCATATGTCTCTCCTTGCTACTGCCTGCTAAAGACTCCTGTTTTATGATATATTTAGACATGCAGTTTGCTGTGACTTCTTGAATTTCAATGCACTGAACTCATTTGAAGTTGTTAAGCAGACAGAGGACTTGATATTTACTCTCTGATGGCCATTAATTAAGAAATATGATGGCATAGCAAAGGGTTGTTTGGATTTTGGTTTGGTTTTTTTTTATTATTATTAAACAGTCCAACTACAGGATGGTCTGTAATTAGAAATGATCTGAACTAAACCTGATTTCCAGTAGTGCTTGGTGGCACAAAGTTCCCACTGCTATCAGTGCAGGTTCTCAATAACTCCCAAGCCAGGCTGGTACTTCAAAAGTTAAAAGGGCTTATCAGTAGCACAGTATTTTACCAGTGTCACCTAAGGTTAAAACCTTGGAGCCATGTACCCAGCCAGCAAATTGAAGAATTGATCCTGGAACATGATTATCCCTCTAGCACTGGTCACAACGGAGTAATTTCCTTGCCCACTGAAGTGGGGCCTTTCTCAGTTTGACTCCAGGAGTGAAGGGGCCATTCTGCCCCAGTATTTCCCTCTCTGAGAATAACTGCATTAATCACTGCTTTCCAAAACACTGAGAAGGCCAGTACTGGTGCTCACACCCACAGCTGCAATGCCATATGCAAGAGCCGTCAGCAGACTGCCACCTTTAAATATAGGCGATCTCTGTACTTGCCTTTGTGGTTTTGACTTTATTTCCACTGCTGCAAGACCAACCTGAATAGTCTGGTAGTACTTTACAGTCCTCTCCATCCAAACAGGGGTTCATATGACACCACCACTTCTGTAGGACAATGGAAGCTAGAAAAAGGCACAGGAAAGAGAAACAGAATTACCTTTTTAATACTGTTGGTTTTGGCAGGGAGGTTGTCTGTGCCACGTTCAATAGTTTGATTTCAAAAGGTATCACCAACAATTACTTTTTTAATAGTGAATCACACAGAGTGTGTTTGAGCTAAAAAGGCAGCTAAAACACTTCTCCAGCCCTCAGAAGGGTAAATGCCATATGCAAATGCTGAAGACAGGCAAGCAACACCAGAGACTGACTCCAGCATTTGAGTTGACCTCTGGAAGTGCCTTTCCATCTCTCCTGACTACAAAAATGACTTGCCTCCTTCATTTACATGCTTCAGTCAAGTACCTGCTGTAAGGTGGAATGAAGCTGAGGCTTCTTGTTTCACCCAGATATGCATATGCAAGACTGGACAGAGAAAGGCCAGTTTCTCCCTTCACTGGGTGAGAAAATGGAATTGCACAGAGATATAACCACATGAGGTCTGTCAGCAAATAGTGTGGGTAAGAATGTGGAAGCCACTGGCAAGCATTAGATTATCATCTAAAAATCTACTGTGTTTACGTTGCCACTTCTGCAGTACGTGTTGAAAGGCTACAGTAGGACAACTTAACTGGGAAAATTTACTGATTTTTCAACCCTTAAGCCAATTTCTAGTAATAAGACCATGCCTGTTATTTTTCCAAATGTAGTCATGAATTTATAAATCTGCTGGCAACAACAGATATACTTGCCAAACAGCTGTAAACATCTGCATGCATTTCTCAGTTTTACATCGTTCATGGGACTTATCAAATCCCAGAAAATTATTATGAAGTATATCAGTTCCCAATCCTACATAATCTACATTGGATTTCAAAATAAAATGTGGCTTAAAATGTTGATTTAGCTAGTCTGCATTATGTTATTATGTGCACAAACTGTTGAATTGCTTGCTTTACAAGATAACACACTCAAAAGAGATGGGTAAAGAAAAATGTAGTCTACTTCATGTAAAGCAGTTTTTTTCTTTTTAATTTTAAGTCATATTGTATTTCTGCAACCTTTAACAAGGTTTTTGTTTAACAAGGGTGACAAGCAGGCAATGTGACATCAGGATATTGCTGAACTGTTCGTTCAATTACTTTTGTTTTGCATTTTTACACTAAGCCTACATGAAAAGCACTACGAAAAAATATCCTTTGGAATAGCAGTTTGGCTTTTATAAACTAATCTTTCAGTCTTATAACATTATAAAATAAATGTATAAACCCGTATGAACTTTAACCAGACATTTAGGTCTCAGATCATTTGCATTAATGATTGTTTTTTGACAAAAGGGGTGACACTTGACTGTGCTTACAAGGTGAGGGATCATTCCTGCTCCAGGCATATGGTCCAGTCATCTTTTATCTCTGCTACCTTCCAAGTTGGTTTCAATTTCTATACCACGTTTATTTCAGGCAAACACAAGTCTAAAAGGCCATGATTCCAGAAGCCTGAGGGCACGTGCAGAGGTCCCTGAGGAGGCAGGAGATCCTGGCAGCAAACCAGACGAGTTTTCAGAGCTCTGGAGGGCTGGGAGGGCTGGCTGCATCACCACAGCTCTGCCCAGGGACCCTGGGAGAAGGGATGCAGTGACACACCAAGCTTTTGCCTGCACTCTGACATGGGAATGTGCTTTCCTAAAGCTGAAAACATAAGCTCAACTTCTCATCTTGAAGTCACCTGTCTCCTGCAGGTACCTAGAATCCCTTGTGCCTCAGTTACTCCAATAGCTCCTTTAGTTCCATGGATGTTCCTTGGATTCGTGAGGATCAGGCTGGCAAAACTCTGGTTACTGACTGTGCAAAGGTGTGTTCCAGAGACTGGTTTGTCCTTGGAATACTCACCAGCCCCACAGAGCTAAGGATGTGCTATCACTGCAACATGGGCAGCAGCAGGATTTCTGTCAGTTTGTTCTTGGCTTTGTTCTTTCAAGAAGAAAAAAAAAACAAGAAAATAAAAGCACTTGTGTCATGATCTGAAATAAAAGCCAGGGAATTTCCCTCTCTTTCTCCTTTCCTTCCTATCAAAAGCAGCTGAGCTGGTGCAGCTTGGAGGAACTTTCACTGAGAGAAAAAGGGAGGAGAGATGGGGCAAAGAGGCCAAGGAAAAACTTTCTCAGAGAGCCCTGCTTTGAGCACCTTAGGGATATCCCAGTCAAAAAGGAGGGTGAGGACAACATGGAATGAAAAATGCTTAGAGAAGATAGCAGCACCCAACAGAGCTCCTGGCACAGAGGAAAACAGGCACAGGAGAATGTGGGATGAAAAGAGTCACCACTACCCTTCAGGTGGAGCAGGAATGAGGAATGGCCACTGGTGGGCTGGGTGATCCAAGGTAGGAACTACAGGTGACCACAACCATGTGCATGAGCAGCAGCAGAGAGACAATTACTGACCTGATGTAAATGATCTCTACTACTGGATAGCGCTTGAAGTTCAAAGAAAATAAAAAATTCTACAGGCCAATTGCTCTATAAAAATCTTCACTTTTGGTTAGAAAAATAACTATGCTTTGGGTACATCCTCTCCTTTAAACTCAGGGCAAACTATGGGCAAATTAAGCAGGCCTGCATCCAGGAAAAATGTGCTGAAAAACAAAGTTAAATGTCTGTATCAGACTGTAATATGCAAATTCAAGACAAAAACCGTTTCTGGCTTTCAACTGTGTAGAAGCCTACTGAAGGATATGTATAGAGTGGGAGAAAACACATCTAATCCTGGGGCTAAGGAAAGACAGTTATAGTTTCTGTGCTACAGAACTCATGTAGTCCCAGATGCCTGCAAAAATAAACGCAGTCCGCTAAAGCATTACCCTAAGGGGTGAGGGGGAATCAAAGGCTTCTGCTTTAAAAATCAAAATCTTACATTCAGAATACTTTGTTGCATTTAATTTCAACTAGACTTGAAGAAAAAAGAGCTACTAAATTCCTATTGACAGAATCAAGCTTCTACAGCATTTATATGTTTCTGCCATAGAATGACAGTGTCACTTTTGCCATCCCTAAATGAATTCAAAATAATGCCTGACTTCTATTATCTGTTATATGCAAAAGCATTTCTGCTGTAAAAAGAAAACTCCTTACCAAACTGTACAGTTAAAGTTGATTGTATTCTTGAATTACAAGGCATGAAAACACTAAGCATATAAAAAGTAAAAAATAACAATCAGTTTTCTTAAATATCTGTTTTGATTTAGGTTAAAAAAAAGCTGGATTCACATGTACTTGGAGTTTTATGTTTGAAACCAAACATTTCTGAATGTTAGATTAAAACTGGACTTTGAAGTTTTCGTTTTATATTTAACTGAAATTGTTGCAATTTTATGTGCAAGAGAATGAAAACAGAAGGGTCTTGCTTATGAATTAATGAAATGGGATAGACTAAGGTGACTGAGCCAAATTTTTCCCTCCTCAGGTGGGTGTCCCAGCTCAGACACTGTGTCCTGTGCAGCAGTGTGCTTGCTCTACCCTCCAAACTCCAAACTGAGCAGACTTGGGGCATCATTGTAGCATTTTTATCCAGCATAAGAGCCCACCAGGCCCATCAAATGGTGAAATATCGGTCTAGAGAAACATCTCTCAATATCAGATGTCCAAGCACTCTCTGCATACCCAGCCTTGGGGTTGCATTTATTATCTAGTGAATTTTTAGCCAAGCTACTGTGTCTTAAGACATCTGGAAGAGCTAATCTCATAAACTTGAATTTCTTGGCTTATGCAGTTTTCAGACTAGTTTTAAAGGAGAATTCTTGTGTGAAAATCTTAAGGAGTTTTATTGGCACAGACATGAAATGGACGAGTACATATATTAAGAGGATTAATTACACCAAGATTTATGCACAGACTCATTATCACCAATGCACAGAGATGTTTCCAAAATTAACAAAAGGAAGGATTATGCTTTAGAGGCAGTGGGAAGTCAGACATGAAGGAGACTAAACTTCCCAAACAATCTTACTGAAGCAGGAGCGAGCAGGGGGTGCTTACCTTCCACGCAGGAGGGCTGGGCACGTGTTGTCCCAGCCACCTGGCCCGGGAAGCAGGAGCACTTCACCGTCTGTGAGCGCTCCTCAATGCGGTTCTTGTTGCAGCAGCGGTGCACGGCCACAACCTCACACGTCCCCTGCTTCACCTGGTGCTGGCCTGATGATTGCAGAGGCGAGGGATGGAGAGCAAAACGAAACATAAAGAGATGCTTCATACAGTCCTACAAGATACTGAATCTCCCCAGTACCAGCTTAAGCCCTGGGAAGACAGAGGCAAAGCATCCTGTAGGATCTGGCTCGTTCCAGAAGTTTACCCTATTCTAACTAATAAAGATTAGTTCATCCTAAGCCAATTTTTCAGTCTATCTTCCCTGGCCTTTACAAAGCCACAGGGAGAAAAGGAGGCTGGAGTAGTCAATTAGAAATGAAGACAAGACATGCAGACAGAACACACTCTCTCTTCCTTTGGTCTGTCTTCCATTAGGTTTGATATTTAATTCTTGCCCTTCATAAATGGACACAATGTACAGGATAATATTTAATGCAAGAGAGACTCAAGTAGTAGGGAAACTTTCTAACACAACAACATGCAAGCACTGCTTATTGCTTGTAGACAAGAACAAGGTAGGCTGGAAAGGTGCCATGGGTAGTCAAGTTTTGTCAAAAAAATAAAAAGTTCCCTCCTAGACCTTTCTGAAGAAATGTGTGATAAATATTCTGTCCTATTGCTTTGCTTTCAAGTGCATTTCCTCACAATTCACTGTCCCTTATTTCTCTGAGGTTATTTTCCCCTTCTTCTCTTTTCCTTGCTCTTGCCTTCACATCTTACCTCCCTGCTCCTTGCACCTGACCATTTTCCTTCACTGCCAAACTTACTCTGTCCTGCCTAAAGCCCTTTCTCAGAAACTCCACTTCACAAACCCCTCTCCTCTTTGCATAAGTCATTTCCATGTCCTCACTTTCCTGAACAGCCTTCAAGTGCTTCATCTTGCATTTGTCTTGTCTTATTTAGAGTAGAGCCTTGGAAGGCTCTTATCTCTGTTTGTAAAGCACCTTGTAAATTAACAGCACTAGAGAAGAGGGGGAGTTATTTCATAAGTGAGCTAGACAGAGAGACAAGGCTGAGAATAATAAAAACAGTCACCATCAAAGCCATACAGGCTTCTGATATGAGAAGAGATGATGGTACAGATATTGGTGTAGGTGTGGCTGACATTAAAAACACAGACTAAAGAAAGGCAGGGGAAAGGGAGATCACTCTTCAGGAACAGACAATCCTCCAAGGGGCAAACCAGGAGGATTATCCTGTTTCCTGTTCACTCCATGCTTGCCCTGTTCCGGGTTTATTGTTTGGGTTGGGTTTTGGGGGTTTATTTACAAAATCAGTTACTAATATCAGCCACATATTTATAAACAAAATCTTATTGAGGGATTAAGATCACTGTATTTTTTTGGGCAGAAAATTTTATAAGTGGGAAATCCAAATTTTCAAAAAAGTAATGCAATTTAGACTTCTAAGAAAAAGAAAGGGAGTGGGGGGAAGGAGAATATTCAAATATATATACATACAGCCTCTTAGAAGGTTGAATTCATGTGGTACTTTCTGTGTGTATTTTGGTTTCACATTTCAAGTATTTCAAGTAGAGCTAAAATACTTTTGAAAATACTTGGCTGCCTGACTTTTATTGCCAAACATCTTCAATAGACAAAAAAATTATGCATATTCAGGCTTAGAATGGAAATTTAGTCTTCTACTTGTGCACTCAACATGTAAAAAAAAAGATGTACAAAGATTTTTTGTTGGGTTTTTTTGTGTTTTTCTTGAGGAAGAAGCTATACTACTTTAAAACAGAAACATGATGCAGCAGAAAAATGCATAAGGTATTTCACTGAAAGTTGGCAAAATGTTCAAAACAACCTAAAAAGTACCTTACAGAGCTATTGTAGTAAGTTCACTGGCAGACTGAATTTTCATGCAAGTACCTAATATCTATATCATGATAAACATGGAAAAAATGAAACCAGCTCCTGGTCTGTTACTGTGTAAGTCAATATGGAAGCCAAATACACAAAAGAGAAAGGGAATTGCCCACTTCATTCCAAATCATTGTTACACAATGACAATGCTTAGAGATAAGGTGGCAGAAGGTTCTGACAGAAAAGATTTTGTAAAACGAGGTTGTTAATGTAAGAGGACGTTTATTTAATGATCTGTTCTTCGATCTACAGTCTGAGTCAAAACTCTTTGGAGTAAACAGGAAAAATTTCCATTGGTTTCCCAGTGTGGTGGTCCTGCATTCACCAGAGTCACAAACAAAATTCCTACTGACTCCAGGAGAGCAAGGTCACAGTCTGGAGTCCCTCTCTGCCTCTTGAGAGGGAGATTTTAGGAGGAAGGGAGGAAAAGCAAAAATTTTGAACTGCCCAGGCCACATATTTGCATTTGCCATGTATCTCATCTGAAAGACCAATTGGCCAGGTCTTCTTTTTTAATTAAAGCCATTATTCACCAGACATCAGATGCCAAGATAAGAGTAGAAGCCTTATTTCCAGAAGGTACATCATAAGGATGGACTAAATCCAGCTCCAAGAATCAGTGTATGTAGTGTCATGAATTTCTGTTTTCAAGCCCAGATCCTGCTTCCCTCAGGTGAAGAGTCCTGCTAAGCCAATACCAAAAGAAATCAAACAGGTTGGCTTTGAGCATACAGCCCCAAAAAGCTGGGGCTCTCGTTCAATTATGTTGTTTGAATTTTAAAGCGGTGACAGCTCTGCCCTGAAGTACCAGGAGCCCACAGACACACTGCTGTTTGCAGAAGGTAAGGTTAAATCACCACATGAATGCACCCTTTGGTTTAGTGGCTGTTTTGCTGTCACTTATTCGTGCTTTGCAGCTACACAGGCAGGTAAAGGTGTCCCCTCTTCATCTGCTGGCAGGGAAGGGGTCTGAGGTTTGAAAGCACTGCTGCCACTCGAAGGAAGACAGAGCTCTCCTCCCTTGTCTCCAGTGCCCAGCTCTCATGGAGTACAACAGCAAAGGAAATAAAAAGCCACAGACATCTGCATGCATCATCTGCATTAATTAGATTGCCCTTGTAAGAGTCTTTCCCCTCCCACATGCTCTCATCAATATTTCCTCCTGCTTGTGCACGCACATCTTGACACTTTTTATTCTGTTGAACACCATAAGCATTTCTTACTATTCACACACATCTGTGAACAGGTGCTGAACAAGTGCTGGGGGTTAACGTGGTGGCTTTTGGTCCTGTTTTTGTCAGTGTTCAGCAATCTAGAGGATAAACACTCCTATTTGCAGAGTGGCTTTTACAACTTGAGAAAACTCATAGAATATCTTAACCAACCATCAACTCAGCCTGTTCCTGCCTAGAGCTACCAAAACCTGTTGCATCTGCATTCAGATACTCAAAGGCAGCCAAAAGGAAGTATAAAGAATATTCTCCTGCACATTTTAATATTCATCTTGCACTAAATAAACCTTCATCTCAGGTTTAAAGTGCATTTAATGTACAGCTGAGAGTGTACTGACAGAAACACTCAAGAGCAGCCTTACAGTATTTCATAATCGATGGAGTCTCTGGAAGCCAAGTCATCTGAGGATCTGGGACTGAAGAGTTTTTAAGATTTGAAGATCACAGTAAGTTAATTCTATGCTGGACACATCAGGAAAGGCATTTCAGGGAGAACTGCAGCGAGAGAACAGGATAAAGCCAGGCTGTGGAGAGCAAAGCCCATAAATTCGTAGCTCATCACCTGTAAACCTATTCAGATCTGCAGTTTTAGGGCTGTCAAAATTTGCAGTTGGAATTCAGTTGTACCTTCACATTTAAATAAGAAAATTCTCCAAGAGAGCTACATTTCATCAGAAACCCTCCCAGAGAAAGGTTTCTGTCGTCAAACACTTCCCAAATAATGCAGACAGAATATCTGCCAGCCGGGCACAGCAGAGGACAGGGAATGAATTTTGGGAATGGTGGGGCTCTGGGTGACCTCTGATCAGGAGTTTGGCATGTGTGTTACTATCCATATCCCAGTTTCTGTGCAGCTTAGCTGCCCTAGAAACACCAGTGTTATTTTAGTTCTCTAAGGACACTTTCCCTCTCTCTCCATAGACAGCACAGGCAAAATGGGACAGGGCTCCCTAATGCGAGCAGTCTCCACGACAGTCCCTGCAATGGGTTTTGCTGCCTTCCATAATGAGATATCTACAGATAACAAGAGCCCTCAGGTGCAACAAGTCCAGAATGCCTCTTAGTGACCTCAAGGAGTGGCCAAATAAAGGTTCTGCAACAATTTCTTTGCTATCTGTGTGGATTTCAGCCCAGAAGAACACACCATGCAGAGCTATGAGACAGCTCACAGTCCTCAGAGAGCACAGCCATCACCTCCTAAGAACAAGAACAAGAACATACAAGACAAGAAGTTATTAGGCTTGCATATTACATGCCAGCACAAGTGTTGTGAGTAGAGTTGACTCAATCACCACTAAACTGTTTTTTCTCATTTTAACACTTTTTTTTCAACTAACATGTTTGACAAGACCTTATTTTCACTTTCTGCATAGGAGTCAGAGGGCAGATACTCAATTAAAGCTTCTAAAACTCTTTGAAATGCTCAGATGAGAAGAGGGAAATACAATTATTGTTAATAAAATATCAAACATCATAGTGATGTACTTCAAAACTGCAAGTAACTTATCAAAGAAAGAGGAAAGCTTTCAGAAAGTCACTAACCAATTCTGTCCACATCCATTTCATCTCTGTGACTAATCCTAATCACTCCCAAGGAGTGCTGCTTCAATGCAATATACATGCAGGCAGCATGCCTCTGTCAGAAATTCTGAGCAACCTCCTCCTTTTCTACCTTCTTGGCTAAGAAACATAAGGGAAAAACAGATTTAAAGGGAGGATTTTATCTCTGCTCCATAAGCTGCCACCTCTGATGAAGACAGCAACTATGCTGTGGAGAGCAGCCCATCTAGAGAGCAGGACAATATGAGCCCAGCTCAGCACATTCCTCAGAAAGCCTCAAAACCAACGAGCTTGGTCTGCACAAAATCAGCTGCATCATTTATTTTAAGAGTAAGAGGATGGCTGTCAATGGGAAGATGAACAGCCTAGGAACCAAATACTGCAGACAGCATTAAGAGAAAGAAGTGAGATTTGAAGTCAGCACTGGAAAAGGAAAGCACTCTAACATTCTTGGTGCCAGTTCATCATCTGTTCTGCTTTCACTTCGTGCTGGCTTTTGCTTCCAAATATATGAACCCACAGAAGCACACAGCAAAAGGCAAATATTGTTAGAAAACCACAAATATTAAAGGAAATAATATTTTCTATTTTTCATATTATTTACCAAACATATTTACGAGACTGTCTCCAGCTCATGGGATGGTATCTTTTTGGGGGTGGGGGGAAGCACAGGAGGGGTGTTTCTAAAGACAAAAAACTCTTCTCAAGATCAGAAGCTAGAAGTCATTGGGAGGTAAAATTAACACACCATCTTCTAGGCTGAGAATTTCAGCAGAGCTTTGCTCTGCTGCCATTCCACCAGCAACTGGATTTTTTTCATAGATTCACATTCATGTCGCAAGGTTTTGACTTATACTGTATATCCTTGAGGACAAAGAACATCTATTTTTATATACACACAGACACTCATAATTGTCTCTGCATATACAAATCAGTCCAGTTTCACTTTTCAAGTTTAACCTTTCAACTTGTTGGCAGTAAGGGACTGCTCAGAGATAGTCCAGACCTGCCACAGAAGCCCAGTTCCTGCTCTAGGAATAAACAGACAAGAAATACCTTCCCATAATCACCTGCCATGGTAGCAGGCAAAGTAAGATGTAACACACAACAACAAAGAATCAAGGAAGCCATTTCACTCTCCATTACTCTCCCAACCCTCAAATACAATGCAGTATTGTGATTCTTAGAGATACCATCTGTAACAAAAAAGGCAAGGAAAGATACAATCTTCCAGATGAAAGAATAGAATTTGGTGTGTCCGCTGCATGCAGGTTTCAAACCAAAGTTTCCTTCTCACAGCCCACGAAGTTATAGTTTTTGTTCCAATCAAGACATTTGTGCTTCATCCCCTGTGAAAACCAGGAGTGTGGTATGTGCAAAATCACAATCAGCATTTTAACTGGGTAAGAAGGGAACCAGCCCTGAACCACTTTAACTTGCGTAGGGCGAGAACTGACATCCGAGGCAAAAAGCAATTCTCAAAACAAGTAACTAATTAGAGAGGAACCCTAGAGAACATAGATGTAGCTGTATGTTTGAAAAAAGGTGAATGACCTCAAACCCTGATAATGAGACTCAAGGAGTTAATGAAATCAAAAGCAAAACCCTTCAGTGCAGGTGGAAGAACACGCTGACACAGCTGGAGAGAACCATGTAACAGTGAATTCTTTGGTGAGTGTCAGAGGTCACATCCATATGGAGATGGAAGTCCCCTGGAATAAGTAGCATAGGTGACCTTAGATCAGACACAAGCACTGAGACTTCTCCAAGGAACGAAGCATTAAATCTGAGCAGTCAATAAATCAAAACAGCTGAGAAGGTGCTGTAAATAGGGGAGGGAGGAGGGAAAAGCTGCTGCAAATGGAAAGGTGGATGAAGGGTGACCTGGAAGCAAAAACAAATTAAAACGTGAGTGTCTCTACCTGCCAGAATACTATGGTGAAGTCAATCAATAAGGACTGCCTTTCAGCTGGGCAGCAATATTCATCCCGGTTCAAGCACACATATCACTTGTACAAATGAAATCTAAGAGCCTAAAACCTCATAATGCACCTCAGAGTAGAGCAGTGCTAATCATTTCCTGCGGGGAACTTTCTACCGTGTGGCTATTTTAGGTGAGGCAGAGAAGAAAATACAAAGGAAAGATTTGGTTTTCAATCATAACTTGTAGCAAATGAGCAACATTGTGCTCTGTAATACAGAAGTATTTCCCATGTGCCCCATTAACATTCACTCTTGCTATTACATGCAGACCACTATTTTTCTCTCATTTGTTCCTTCCTTCACAAACTTATCATGAGAGAAAGGGTAAAAGAATGAAACTATTCCCTAGAGACATTTCTGCTTGCCTGAAGAAATCAGGTACACACACATCCATACAGGCCAGGCTTACAGTTACTCACCAGTTTGTAAGCAAAAATTCAATTTTCTGCCTCAACTATGAGAGCTGTTGGCCTCTGAAAATAGGGAAGCAAAAATAGCATACCTGGGACCACCAGCTGGGAAAGACTGACGTCAATAATGAACCAGTGCTGACCAAGATGTCACTAACACAGCCCTTGCAGGCACCAGGAGCTCACTGTCCCCAGAGCCCACTGCCATTTGCAGCTGCTCTCTACACCCACACTCAGAGCTGGGCTTGTACAGCTTATTCCTGCTCATCTATGGCATGCCAGAAGTTTGTTTAATAGTGCCATAATCTCTAAGAAATTAAGAAAAAAAAAGAAATAAAAACTTTTAAGTCTGTCTCATGCATGCAATAAAATATATTTTGAGGATTAGGTCTTGTGCCTTTCCAGGCATTCCTCCATCACCTGAAATGTCGAATGATCATTTTGGGCTTAGCTCTGTAAAACAAACATTTGTGAGCTACTAAATACCAGAGGTATTTTTAACCCAGTTCAAGGTCATTCATCATGTGGGAATGATATTTGTTTAGAGAATATGAAACACTAATTGTCATCTAAGCCATTAGGCTCTGCAGATTAAGTAAATGGAAGCTGCCAGAAAACAAAGTAGATGTTTGGGAAAGAAGCGTTCACTTCATTTAAAGTGAAAAATGAATCTTTGTTCTCCTGTCCAAGTAGAATCAGTAAAACTGGGGAGGGCAACCAAGGAAATGCGTGCTCTGTTCCATTTTAGTGCTCAAAACAGCCCATATTTACAAGGTACAAAGAACTTATGCTTTTCTGAGTTTGATTTTTTTAATACAAAAGGTGTGTTTCCCTCCTTAAATTGCTTTTATGGGACTGTAAAGTAAGAGAACTGTGCTTGAATTTGGCACTTGGAGATAGGTAAATAAATAATTATTCATTAGTTAACCCTCATTTGAGAATCTGCTCCAGGAAGATCCAGGCACAGCTATCATCATTAAATGCTGCACTTTACAGAGGATCTTCTGCTTGTCCTGTTTGACAGTCCTAATTGAGAAGACTGACTTTGGCAGTGAATCTCTTTACACTAATTGCTCTGTGTTTATTGAAGCCATACAGCAGCATTTGTTGCTACTGGAAGAATTGTCTTTTGCAAAATCCAAAACCAGCATATTAGTGCAAATTTGAATGACAGATTTCATTGCTGAAATGAGATAAAATTTTCATGCAATAGGCAAATGGAATTTGGAGGAACGTTGCAAGAAATCAGACCAGTTAATGCACTGGGCACCAGGCCATCAGCATCTCTGCTGGTCTTTAATCCTCAGAAAAACCCCTATGTCTTGATCACCACTCATTAATGGTTTCCAAAATTTGCCTCATTTTTAAATCTGGTTTTATACAGCTGTAATAATTATCTTGGGTTTATCTGGTGCAATAGGCAAGGAAAGCATCACAGCAGTGCAAGTACAAGACCCAGCTGCCAGTTAAGCAATAACAGGTCATAAAACTAAATTGCACAAAAGCGTTTTTGATTCTGAGTGGCATGAGGACTTCTAAGTGGTTTCAGCATGTGCAAACTGTATCCAACCTGGCTGAAGAGCTAATTGAACTTCAGCTATTTTAACTACTATATCCAAAAGTGCAAAGCATAAGTGAGGTTTCCAGAATATCAACAGGCATTTTTTAGGCAGTATTGTTGAAGGATGACAATATATATAAAAAAAAATAACACTGCAGAGTGCCACCACTTTATGCATCACTGTAATGGTGAAAGAGACAATAAATATATATAAAATATAGTTACGATGAAATAAAGTGAGAGTCAGAACTTGACAGCAGTTTCCCATAGGCCCACATTTAAACTCATGACCCTGACTTACACTGCTAATGACAGAATCATTATTTAAAAGGTCAGAACTCAGAAGTTGTGAGGGTCTGCACGTTTCCTAATTCATACTGATGACTTTCTGCCAAAGTCTGCCAAAGCTTCACCATTAAAACTTCTTTTCAAGATTCTGCAGATCTCTTGAGCCTGTCAACTTCTGCCTTTTAATCTTCTTTACCTAAGAATAAAGGTGCAAGGCTAAAATTTTAACATTTCAGTTGCAAAGAGAAATCCCGGAGAGGTGCAGTCCAAAGAGCCAAAGCTGGACATCTGTGCTCAATAACTGGGTGCTGCCACAACACGCATACTACACTGGTCTTTTACCTTATTTCCTCCATGTTATTTATATTATTAACTCTGATCTCACACAGCAAAAGGTGTTTTAACAGTCAATGTATGCCTTGTTCTATCCAAATTTAGCTTTTTTCATTTGGTCACCAGCAACAATAAAGATATTTCACCCGGAGTTACAGTGTGAGTTGCTGTGAAAAAGCTGTAGGAAGCAGTAAAAGAAGAGTGCTAACAAACCCTTCTCAGAAAAGGAAGAACCACAGGTTAAAACATTCTTTGCCCATCCCACACATCCCCTTCCAAGTACCCAAGAAGAGTAAGACTCTTCTTCCATTCTTATTAAAAATGACAGTCCTTAACAATTATCAGGTAAATTTTCTGGTTTAAATAAGCCATTCAGCTTGAAGTGAAAAGTTATACACTAACTTTAAAATGGCACAGAAGCCACTGACTCCTGTAATTTGTACAACAGGAACAAACTGAAGAGTAACATCAAAACCTTCCCTCCACACCATGTCATAACTCTGACAGAAAGAGGCTACAACTCTGGGAGAAAGTCCAATAGTTTGATCCTCAAATCATGTTCAATCCTCACTGCCATCACTCAGAGGACTAAGAAGGCTCTTGACTCTTTCAGATTATTGTATTTAAAAGAAGGTTTTCTACCATGAGATGGAAATTTGCTCCCAAATAACTGAGCACATTTCTTCTGTAATGTAGCAGCTGCAATAATAGCATGTCCCTACGCCTGCAGATAACCAGACAGACACTGGCTTTGCTCCAGGACACTTGACAAAGCATATTTAGAGTGGAGGCTCAAAGGAGGTAGAATTGAAGGGGAAGTCTCAAATTCCCAAGGGCTTTTAAATGTCCATCCAGTTTTTATGTTGGCAGTGAAATCAGTGGAAATAAGATGTTTAAATAGCAGAAAGACACTTGAATACATTTCTAGGTGTTGGCTAAAAAAAAAAAAAAAGTCAGGCAGAAGAGGGGACATACTTCATTCACCACAGAAGAGAGGGATTGCTCTCTTATCAGGAAGACTCATCAAAACTGCAGAAACAATGTAGTGAAATTGTCCCTCGAATGTATCCCAGCCAGCTTGTCAGATTTGACAAACTTTTACTCTTACCAGAAAACAACAGGCTTCCTCACTTGGTGAATTTTCCCTTGGCCCTAATGAGACCATCAGCAAATGCAGAGACGAATTAGAATAGTCATTAAGGAGGCAGAGCATAAAAAATGAGCCACAGGAAAGGTCAGAGCTATGAGGGTGAATGAAGAAGAGCACGTGCCCTGTCACAACCACTGCAGATGTGAAGGAAACAACCAGGGGAGAGAAGCAGATGTTCCTGTTAAAGCTGTGCAAATTTGATGGCTGCTTTCAAGGATAATGGAGCAGCCATAGGTGGCAGGAGAGGGCATGCCATTAACTTATACAGTGCTGGTTAGGCTCCCCCAAGAGCCATTGACTTTAACAGCAATGCTCCACCATCTCCCCTGTCTGAGAAAGTTTAAAGGTGACCTGGTACAGTTGTCATTAGTTCCACTCTTCCCACAAAGATGGCACTCTAATTAAACAGCTGGATTTTTCCTCTTGCAATCTGTACATTACAAACTGGAAACTTCTAACAGGTTTCTTCTGATCATATTCCCAAAAGAAATTCAAAATCAACACTTTATGTTGATTTTCTTTTACCTTTAAAACCTGTGTTGACTGTAACTCATTAGAAAACAGTTTCTGCTAGTGTGGTTGGTTTTTCTTGATCTCAAAACACACATTGACTCTTTTGCAATATAAATTGCCAGAATGGTAACTAGCTTTGGAAATCCACAGACATTGTGAGATTATATATAATGTCTTATATCTAGTGTCCTTCTGGCACTTTCTTCAGCTCAATGTCTCACCAGGGACAGGGTAGGGAGAACCAACAGGCATTGTTGGTGATAGCTGTCCTACAGAGCAGCAGCAGCTTCATAAAGGCACATTCCTCTGCAAGACTCCTTGCTTGAAGGTCCTGAGAACCCAAGAAAAGGTCAGTTTAACCTGTAGTGAATCACAGCAGCAGGAGTCGGTGACAACTGCATTAGTGCCACTGTCTATAACGAGCTGTGAGGTCCTTCACGGTCTGTACAAGACACTTGCTGGACATGCCATGGAAAAAGACTTCCCTGCCACCCACACCTGCTCAACTCAGGTTATTTTCAGAGCTTCCTAGAACACGGTGCGTGGTTGGACTGCCTCCCTCACACTGTCCTTTGAGCCTGTAAACATGAACCTCTACCAGCCCCTCCTTCAAACATGAACTGCTGTCCTGCTCCCACTGCCACCCGCCCTGCAGTGCCCACAGCAAAGGACTCGTGTCCAGCAGCACCATCAGTGCCCAGCAGCAGTGACACTAGCAGGGTCACATTAATCTCAGTCAGCACAACCCAAGGGACAGCAGAAGTTCTGTCTCCTATCTAGATAAGAGGGAAGGAGACAGGCAGAGAGAAAACCACATCCACAGCAATCCTTCTTCAGTGGGTACGTAACTACTCACAGCCCCGAGACCTCCAGCTAATTTCCAAAAAAGCACCTGTCTGATGGCACTTCCCAACACCACCAGGCAGATCAGGATCAGGAACAACAACCCTGAGGTAAAAACCTCTGTCTCTCATCACTAATCCACCGAGCCTTCCTGATCTTATGTGACTGCATCTTGTAATTATTTACAAGTGCCTCTTTTGAGCACAAGAAATGACAGGACTTTCTTTACAGTGACTATCCACCTTCTGAGCAGGCAAACCCGACCATTTGAGATGAAACAAAATAATTAACAGATTGGTTTCTGCATTACCACTTCCACAAAGAGAACTCAATTGGCAGCACATTGACGGTCCTGGCTAGTCTAGTTTAATTCTACCTTGGCAAACAGATTTGTTGAAGGAAAATAATTCACCCACTTGGAACTGCCATGACTTCTTTAATAAAACAGTCTGAGTCTTGTAATGTAAAAAGACCTACATTTCTGCATTAATAAAAATCTAAGTTTTGCCTAAAAAATATTATAAAATTTTGTTGTTAGGGAACAGGCATGGCGGTATTCAACATTTGGAAAATCTTGAAAAATAAATGGCTTTTCAAAAGTCTTTTGTCACTTTATATGTTATTTATTGCCTGCAAGCTTTCTGTTTAAATACTCCTAACAAAACAATTTACTTTTTACTTCAGTATTACATGTCAAATACGTAATCATTTTAATTGCACTTTCCAACAAGTTGTCTCTGAGAATGCAAAAATGGCAATATATAAGCTAAGGCAAAATTTCCCTTTATTTTTGGCCAAAGGTTAAAGGAGAGACAAAAAAATGTGGAAGACTTGAAAGATTCTAAAATTAGTATTAAAAAGTTATTTGGTTTAAAACACAAAAATATAGCAAAAGATACATTCTGCTGTGAATCTCTGGCTGTGATAAGGTCGGTTGTACCACGTATGAATATTTTAGCTCATTCTGAAATTGGTGGCAGATGGCCTGAAGTTCTCATAAATATGTACACTTTACAAGTAGCCTTAGCTGAGAAGGTATCCAGCTGCAGCAACATAACCCCAAAAGAGTTCACTTACAAACACCAAAGCAGCTTTCTCACTGTCATGAGAAGCTGCAAAATAATGATCTTTAATCACAACTCGAGACTACACAGCAAACTAGAGCTGTTCACTGACAGACAATAAATTCATAATTGCCCTGGCCAGTACAGAGTACTCCTAACTCTGAGTTATACAAAGCATTGGTTTACAAGGCTCAGCACCAGAGAGAATTAGACCATTAGATATTAAAACACCTGACCCTTTGCTTAAAATAGCCTACTTTTACTGAAGGAAATTTGCCATACAAGTTTCCTAGAAAAGCAGACAAGTACCAGAACACACAACCATGCCCAGCACTTACAGTTCCACAGAGGTGACTAAATGACACATTTCAGCATCACCTTTTCCTCAGGAACCATTTTAACTTTAACACATCCTATAGACAAGAGCTGAACAATTAAACCTTCACAAAGATGAGACTCCTCCAGGTACCATGAAAACTCCAAGGCAAGTAACATCCATGTGAGAGTCTCTGAGCCATGTGTTCTGCATTGGCTGAGGGTGGAACAGTCAAAGAAAAGTGGGAATCATCAAATTATAGAATGGTTTGGGTTAGAATGGCCCTTAAAGACCACCTCATTCCAACCTTCCACTAGACCAGGTTGCTCAGAGCCCCATCCAGCCTGGCCCTGAACACTTCCAGGGGTGGGGCATCCACAACTTCTCTGGGCAACCTTTTCCTGTGCCTCACCACCCTCCAGTAAAGAATTTCTTCCTAATATCCAATCCAAAGCTACTCTGTCAGTTTGAAACCATCCCCCCTTGTCCTACAACTGCATGCCTTTGTAAATAGTGCCTCTCCATCTTTCTCACAGGCTCCCTTCAGTCCTCACAAGGATTTCTCTGCTGCCTCTCCACAAAGCTCACTCAGGACTCAGCACATTGTGTTTTGATCACCCAGCTGGCAAACAATTTCCAGCAGAAAAACTTGGTGAAACTTTCAAGTGTGGCTTCCAACCTGGCTGCAGCAATTTGGTACCTGAAAGACATTAACCACTGTATTCAGTATAAATTTCATACCTAACGCTCAGGAAAGGAGTAAGTGCCTTAAATGTCAAGTGCCCTAGATATCAATAGTAAAAATCTCAGACCACCAACACCCTCCTGTTAGCTCCAAAGGCTGCCCTTTACCCCTCCTCTTGAAACCTATTGAGCCTGGGAGCTGGGTTGGATTTGCTCCCAAGGTGCTTTGGCTTCACATTCATTCTTTCACTGAGAGCACTGAATTGCCACCTGTAGGTACCTTGTACAATCGCATCAACAGCAGGGTGTGTCAAAAGAAGAACTCGGCTCCCTTCCTACTGAGAACTATTTCCTTTTTCACCTTGTACTCATTAAATTTAACTAATAGACATCAAATCAGACACATTATATGGCAACAAACCTGACATCTACTTGCAGTGGTCTAGAATAAAAGAGGGTCATTCATCTCCTTCAGGAATGCATTTTGCACTCTGCCATTAAAAGGTACAGTCTTGAAAATCGTAACTTGTTTTTCCTTTTATTTATTTTGAATAAATGACATATCAGGAACTTTAGTAATATATTGTTATTTTAAAAACACTGCAATTGGGTAAGAGAGAATAGATTTCTGTTTCTTCTAATGTTCCTGTTGGTTCAGAGTTGTTGTTTATTTTTTTATTTATTTTAAATTAACTTTTTACATGTCTGGTTTGTCCATCAAAGTCCAGTAAGAATTCCAGTAGAGAAGAGGGGAAATCTGTTCATCTAGACCCCATAAAGCCTGAAAACACTACAATGAAAAAACTGATATTTGTGCATGAAGCATGTTGTCAAAACTGGAACGACCTTCTTTAAAGAATTTCTCACCTAGTATTTCTCCTTCCTAGTACTATAAGAACAGTGTTATGACTGATCATGAGTCACTGCTTAAGGCACAGGTGAATTTCAGATGAGAAGTGGGTGGAAAGTGCTGGGATGAATAGATTCTATATCAGAGACTCAACATGCTGCCAGTGGAATACATGATCATTGTCAGATTTGGATAGAGGTGGATAAATAGGTAGTTTGTGTTTTAAGGTACACAGACCATTTCTGGGGACTCCCCGTTAGAAGTACGAAACAGCTTTGTTTGCAGAATTCTGTTTGCCCAGATACTTTCACACTGCAAAGCTGATGCTTTCACTGCAGCTGAGCAGGGTCTCTTTCTCAGCTGCCACCTCAGACCATGCAACAGCACAGGAATTGATGAATTAATACCTCGAAAACAGAGCCTGTAGCAGGGAGTGACCATTTCCAGCTACAGGCAGAGAGAAAACACAGAACCTGCTCCTTTGAATGAGCGATCAGGCCTTGGGTGTAAAAATAAATACAACATAGTTTAGGTTTTGTCTTCACCAGTTCTGAACCAAGACAGGCAATTAGGCAAAAAAGAACAGACTCAGGGGAAACAATTTGTTATTTGTTTATTATACACTAACATCTGATAGAGGCTCCACAGAAACAAAATCCCTTCCTGGAGGTCTTTGCCTTCCTTATAACTCATCACCCTAGAGACTACAGATAGCACTGATGCTGTTTTAATCCACTAAGCTGCCTTTGCTTTGCTATGTGGCAAGTCTTATAAAACTCTGCTTTGGACAAGGTGAAAATGTTCCCTCTCCTGAAAAAAGTCCTTGAACTCGAAGGTTTGAATCTATGGCAAGTCAGACTATGGCAAAATAACTTATAACAGTCATGCAGCATGATGCCTTCTATTTTCAAATTTTAGGTTTTGCTGTTCTGTATTAGTGCACATCCAGCAGCTCTTGTCACCAATAATTACTGTCCCACCGCAACTACACAAAAGTACTCACCAATTAACTAATTTCATTTTGACAGGTTTAGAAGCAGAAGAGGAGAAATATTGATGTCTCCCAAGCACAGTCAGCAGCTGACACACATCTTCTCTCTATCCAAAGGAGCTGCTGTCAAATGAATTGCTTAAAAAGGTGTTTCAGGTGGTTCTGTAGAACACAACAAGGATGTATTACAGAGCCTTCTGCAAGTATTAATTCTTGGGGCATTAAGACTGGTACAAATGAAAAATACTCCTTGGCAGCAAGAAATGACAACTTGAGAAAAGTACTATTTATGGATGGCCAGTATTTTAAAGCTGAATGAATTCCGAGAGTAGAAATTGTCTATAAAAAAAAATAAAGCAAATCTTGACTTTTTCAGCAATATAAACTAAATATTTAATAAGGGATCCTGGGGCTCAGGAAGGTTTAAGACACTGTGTTAGAATATTGAACTAATAAGCTCCTCCAGTAAGCCTCTAAATACGTACAGTTAAACACTACCTAGTTTATTTTAATTATTTAACACAGACACCTAAGGAGGTTAATGTGACCCAGCAGACTTGTTTATGTTGAAAACTATTGCCTCTCCTTACTCAAAAATCTGCATGCCAAGCTGCATCATAGCACAGAGCTACCAGGGAGCAATAAGCAGTTGAGGTTTACAGCTGCTTGCTAACATCCAGATGATGGTGTTTGCAGCAGGGCCATGACTGCACAGAGGCACAGCTCATAAACAAAGTCAGCCACATTGATTTTATTTACATCACTTGGAAAACTAATACATTGAAGTCAGAGGTATAGTTGAGAACATCCTTGATGATGGTGGATATTACTCATTTTCCAAAATTTAGTTTTAAAAATATTTAAAAAAAAAAACAAACCCACCATTTCCTATTCAGCTCACAAGCCCTAACTGCTATTGGTCCTTCTCTCTCTTCAGACCACTGATGACAAGTCATTTGGATCTTCAGCCTTCTCCTCCAGCTAAGACAGTAGAGAAAGCAGCCTTCCCTAAGCCACTGAAAACAAAGAAATAACCCAAACCTCTTTGAAAAACCCAAAGGGTGGAGGGTAGTTTCTAAAATAATGAGATAAAAACAGTTTTTCAGTGTTCTACATTGATTCAAATAGAGGGGGATGAAAGAAAGGTAACTATTCACAACCTCACCAAGGCAGGGGGGGAATAATTCAGTTTTAGGTAATGCCAGCTAAGGTCAAGTGTATTCACCTGAACATCTCCTCTTTGAAAAGGCTAAAAGCTAGAGTGGCTTGAGTAAAAAAGGACTTGAGTTTCATTTTAACTGTGCACCTTGTTTATCAAAAGACATTCAAAAACATTTGTCCTCAGAAGTGGCAGCACCAGATGAGGTTTGTCCCTTCTCATACATGGAATGCAAAACTGTTCCTCACGTTCAGCACAATGTGCCAATGAAAAATATAGGTTAGCTCTGCAACATCTCTATTTCAGAACAATGCTCAGAGTCATCACTTTGATTCTATGAGCTGGTATTTATACAACAAAGATTGTTAAAGACTAAGAAGAAAAGCCACTGAGAGCAGAAGGCATGGGACTCAGAGTAGTGGCAGAAGGAAGGTCTTGGAGTTCACTGTGCTAATGGAGTCATATGCACTCAGAAGAGAAATAATAAAAATGTTGCATATGTGTTTCCTAGAAACAAAGAATCTGCTGTGTTTGAGCAACCCTTTCAGCAGGTCTGTGCACAAACACAGCTCTGCGTTGCTCTGCCAGTGGAGATCTGCTGGTTTCAAACTGCACAATCCTGCCCAAAGGAATGATAAACACCCACTGCAGCTTCTCAGGAGACCAGCACTGGCACCTCAGCCCTTTGCCATTCAGTCTCTCTTGCCACTGCCACCTTCTTTGTGGTTATAAACATCAATGTGTGCAGCTGCACTTTGTTTCTAACTCAGCACTCTGCCTGAGTGAAAGGTGTGGTATTTCTAAATCCTTGCTGAGATCCAAGTGCCTCAATTCCACAGCCATTCAATTACCAGCATTTAAATAAGTCAGGGTTTATGCTTTGGAGCTTTGCCCTCTGGAGAAACAAAACTTCATGACAATTACAGATCTCCAGTAAAAACAACCTGATTTTCAAACAAAGCTGAGGTAAAACAATTCCAAAACCTCCAAGAAAGATCAACATCATCTTCAATCACCTAAAATCTCAATACCGGGGAAATCAGCAGGGCAGAAATAAAGACAGAACCTCATCCACACAAAAAGAACATTTAAAAATAATTAGTGATTCAAATTTTTTATCTGAGAATGAACCCAGGGGGTACCAGAGTCTTTTTTACCCTCAGTCCTGAATAAAAATAGCACACTTAAGTCTTAATTTTGTTGGCTGATTTTTCCTTTTCTGCAGGATTTTCATTAGTGCTTTCCTTTAAAGGTCTCCCAAGACTCAGTTATGTGCCCAGAGAGCTTTTAAAGGAAAAGAGCTTACTTGTTTGGCATCTCTTTTCAGGCCCTCTTAGCTCTAATTACAAGGTACAGATTAAAAAGACAAATGAGTTTTATCATTGCATCCTTGGCCTTTTGGAAAGGAAAAAAGACCCCAAAACACAAACAAAACTAAAGAGAAAACAAAAATCAGCACAGCTTCCAACCTCAGGTAAAATGTTGAAGTCAGCAGCTTATACTGGGAGTGGGGGGGAAGATGAGATGAAATCCAATTTACAAAAAAATTTCAGTACAAAGCTCACATGCCTTGTGGCAGCCTTGCTTGAGTACAAAGTCAGGCAGCATCCAGGTGACATAATTAGGTCACTGGGGGCAAGGCTTCTTAGAACTATTACATAAAGAAATCCATAACATTCCTCAAATTAGACTTCCTCCGGGTTTTAAGGAGGTTCAAGCCAGCAACTCTGCAAGCAACATCGAGTAAGTCCTTCCTAGTGACACAAAGCATTGCAGTTATATGATCTGGCTAACTAGTTACTTTCCATCATTATTCTGTTCTCAGTTTGCAATTATTTATGGGATCCTGCTAAATGTGCTTTATAACTTTGGCACTGAACATGAAACAAAATTAAACAGATGCAATAGGTGAGCTGCTACTGGTGCTTCCCCGTCATTTCAGGATGTGGAGTGACACTGCACATATAATAAAAGTGGTTAATAAAAGTTAGACTTCACAGATAGGATTTTAAGAGGTGTCTAAAAGGTGATCTAGAAGCACTGAAAACAATGAGCTTTCCTGCTCAGCATTTGTAGGTGATATCTATTGGGTGATATTTCAAATGGATGATGTCTAATAATCAAAATCTGAAGGAACTGAAACCAAGTGTGAGTGGACACTCACATGTGAGAACAGCAAGGGTCATGTTGGGGCAGAGGGACTGTAAAATAATATATGTCCTGCTTCCTTAGAACTTCTAGACCTTCAGGGTTAAGAGATGTCTGAAATGCAAGATGAACACCCAGCTCCCCGTTAGGAAAGGGCACTAAATACAGTAATCCACAGCAATCCACAGCCATCTCCTGTTCTCTGCAACAGTCCCAGTTTCCATTTACTCTGAAGCATTTCCTAATTAATGCAGAAAATGCTGGACTACTGGATTGACAAGTATCATAATATACAAGAGTAAACTGAAATGGAACTGACTAACTAAAGAAGAAGAAACAACTTGCTTAGGACAAAAAACAAAGCACTGTTCTTACCACCTACAGCTAATCCCAGTACTTGGAACAAGACACCAACATCAGGATATACTTAACAGGGGCCTTTTTTATACAACTATTACAGCGACATAAATCATCTCTTTATTACACTGTATCATTTCATAATGTATGTACAGGAGCAAATCCCAGGACACTTCTGTGTTGTGCCCTTGAAACTTCCAAACTCCCCTAAAGCTCCCCAATTTTATATGGATTATTTCACAGGTCCAGCTAGAGATGTTCTGTCCTCTCCATGGATCTTCCATCATCTGTCACCTGGAGCATACACAGCACATTCCCACAGGGGCAGTCACAGACCTAGATTAATAATGCTAATGAGTTTCCTTTCCTGAATGGCACAATTAACCCTAACTAAAAGATCTCTATTTCTCAAAAAATCCCTTTATGTGCAGTTTTTTCCTTTAGGCTTTCAAGACAACCACATAAATTCAACAGCTGGGACAGTCCTGTATATCAAACAGCCCCAATTTCCATAGCCCTGCTGCAGATAACACATTTGGCCAATGCACATGGCTGGTGTTGATAAGTTCGAAACAGGTTTGTGCCTCTGTATCTGCAAGCAAGTTCAAAAAGAGGTGAACAAGTTGCCAAAATCTTGTTTCACTCCAAGATTAAGGGCTGTAACAGAGGTCAAGACTGTACAGCTCCAAGCTTGCATTTTTCTCCATATAGTAATTTTCTTTACTTTATTATCTCCATATCCTTGCCCAGCACCATCACTAAGACCTGTGGCTGGGATTAAGTCTTCTACATATCCAAAAGGAACTACTGTGGAATTACTGTTAATAATCCACTCAGAGGTTGTCACTGCTACAGTGTTTATAGGCACTGCTGCCCTAGGAAAACAGTCTGTTTTGATCTCTTGTTTCCTGCTTACAATAAACAGTGCTCCCTTTATTGTATCCACTTAATACCATATTCACCCCTTAGTAAATACAAGTGTTTCCTCTTAAATTTAAAGTCACATCCAAAAAAAGTGGTGCTATATTTCCTAAAATATATCCTGCTATCATTTTAGCTACAGTATTTACTAATTAGCCAAGAACAATTAAAAAAAAAAAAAAGCATTGATTCTCAACATTTAGTTGGAGAAGACCAGATGCTTAAAAATTAAAAAGCTGTTCTGTTGATTGAAGTTCAGGCTCTGCCTAGATACCCCAAAACTTTACCATCATTAGGATTTCCATTTTTGTGGCACTTTGGTGCTGTAGAGCCCCTTACCTGACAAATCTCTTTTCTCTTACTGTACACACTCCACACACAAATAGCAGAAAAATCCAGCACTGACCCTGAGGTGAACTGCCCACACTTCCATCCTAATGGATTGTTAGCCTTGAAGGTGAGCTGGATCCCATTTAAATGCTGACACACAGACTATTGCAGGTCTGAACACTCAGCATAAAATCGTGACATTTAGTTATGAAACATTTAGTTATTATGTACCTCTACGTTAAAAAGGTACAATGCTGCACAAGATGCTGTTACAAATTTTAAGCAACATAATTTACATTTTAAATAGACTCAAAAATTCAGTTACTGCTTCAAGTAACATGAGGAATGCGGGACTGCTCAAGGTCAAACCTAATTACAAGGCCTGCTAAGATGAGGATCATTTTTTAAGCAGTAGGAAATTAAATTATTTGTCTGCACTATCTGGCAGTAAATACCTGCCTGTTTTAATTGCTGTTGATAGAGCCTAATAACACTTGGAAAGGAAACACTCATGCCCAGTTTGATTTCCCTTTCCAGGTGAAGTTCTACCTGGAATCAGCGAGCTGAGCTGCTCGTGGCTGCTGGGTGACCCTCACCAGCCCCATGGACACCTCACCTACCAAGTGTCCAACCTGTCCCCAGCTCTTTAAAGATGTGCAACAGCAGCAACATGTGTTCCTGGACACTGGGAAGAGGAAACTGGAGACCGAGCTGTGCCTCTCCTGGATACACAGAGGCAAAACCCAGAAGACTCAGTAGGGAGAAAGTCACATGAAAAGCTGGGAGAGTACGTTCTAACTTGGACAGTCCCACTGCTTCGACAGGGAAGGAATCTGTGGCTGCGTTCTGCTGCTGCCACCCAGTGGGGCAGCTGAGCAGAGAGCCCTCAGCAAGGATCGATGGCGAGCAAGGGCTCAGGTTAGGCACTGTCAGGCTGATGCTCGTTCTGCACCTTGCTGTCAATGCCATCCGAGACAAAAGTTTTCAGAGAAAGTAAAACAAAGCCGATGCTGAACACGGAGCTGCTGTAACAGCCCGCTTCTTCCACGTGAGGACAAAGGAGGCACCTGCACTCTGGCTCATTCCTGCTGCTGCCTGTGAAATCACTCTGTGGACTTGATCTGCTTCGATCCCTGCAGCTGTTTAGCTGTTTTAAGATGCTGGAGCTGACAGAGCAATGGTTACACAGCTCAGGATCTCAGCTTGTACCCACACAAATATAAAGTCTTCAAATCTAGAAATATTGCAGTTAAAATGGAAGTTCAGCAACTACCTTGCGTACACACATTTGAGAAATCCTACTGGCTGCTAATCTGCCGTGATAGGTATCTAAATATCTTGTTAAATCTGGCTTTAAAAGCCCATATCTGCTTTGTTTCACTACTTGGGAGCTCAGAATGTAAATGTTTAGAGCAAAATGAGTCTCTGATACTCTGCTATCTACTTAGCATCTCCTCACAGATAACACAGGGGCTCGGAATTCATAAATGATAGCATAACATTTTCATTATCAACATCATTACTTGTGGATGATGAAGCAAAGGCAGTGACAACAATTTAAATCCACCTCACATTGTCAGGGTGCAGTCTACAGGGCAATTTATGAACAAGATAAATTTCTGATGCTAATGGGACTCTACAGCAAGCCATCAATAGGCAAGAACTCCTCCAAATCAGGGGGAGCGGGAGGGAAGCAGTGGGAAGTGGGAGAGAGGAAAAGACAAAGCTTTTCTCAGCAGTTTAGCTGCACAATCAGCACTCTGCTTTGTGAGACTGGGAGATGCTGATGAGACTGACTCTTGGTTCTCTATGTCTGTATTTTTCATACCTTTGTATTTCCCATAAAATTACTACAAGCAACATAAAATGATCATTTAATCATAAACTTTTAAGTTAATCAATTTTTAACCCATCATTAAATCCCACTTCTCAGAGTTCTCCAAAGGAGCAGCAGTGGTATAGCAGTCAACAAAGAAGGGGATGATGTTTTCCTTTGGTGTATGGAAGGGAGCAGTGAACTGCAGCCCAATAAACATCACTTACCACTCCTTGACATTCAACTACACCACTGACAGCATGGAAAAACCATAATTCATGTTTCATCTGGTTTGACTACCGAGCCTAACCTTGATTATCTTAGGATGTGCATGGCAATTGGAAAGCTGGACATGCTGTGTCTTCCTTGTGCAGTTAACCTTCCCAAAAAGCAGGTCTATGATCAGAACTCCTCCACTCTCCAGCAGGGCCTGGGTGCTATGAATAATATTCTACTGGAATCACAGGCAAAACTTGGGGCTGCCCTGTAATTACACACTGCACATTGCACCAGGCACCAAGTCAGCTTTTACAGAGAACCTGCAAGTGTACCTACCTGTATTTTCTGCCATATGTTCAGCTCAGCTCTGTCTGAGCAAGACACCCAGCCCAGGATGGTCTCAGTGCTTCATTTCAGAAGGGCTGATTTAAGAGTTATGTTTTGTCAGTAAACAGTTGCTCTGTATTTGTCTCTGTACCAAATCACAAAAAGCCCATTTACCTGTTAAAAAAAGTTAAGTGTTGCACCAAAACTTTGCTAATTTGTACACCCATACAAACATTGCACAGACAAGACTTTCATAGCACCTGACATGAAAATAACCTGAGCCTTTGCACATTTCTAACAGGTTACTGCTTAACTGCATTTTGAGCTTTACCACTTGTTTGGATACAGGAGAGCAGACTTGCCTGAAAATGTACAATATATTATTTAATCTGATTCTAGTCAAGAAGTCATATAATCATTAGCATAGACCTATTTCTCTCCCTCTCAATTCATCACTCAGTAATTTAAATGTAATTTTTGAATCTCAATTGGCCTATCAAGAGCTCAATGACATCATGAGATACTGTCTCCACTGAAAGAGATTTCTGCCTTTCTTCTTCCTTGAAGATTGCCATGTCCTGTTCCCTCTACCAATCAGCCCTGTGTCATCTTCCTTTCACAAAGCAGATAGCTCAAGTCATCAGATTTATGCAATTAAAAAAACAGTAAGTAGCTCTCATTAACTTAGAGAGTGCTTGGAAATTGGATGCCCCTTCTTTACACACACTTATTGAAGTGCAGTGTTCATCCTTGTGTATTTCAAGCTGACTTATTTTTATATCAATCAATTCTTTATTTAGTGCTTTATTTACAGTGTGTTATTACATCAGTGACTCCTCTGCTGGTGGGCAGCACATGCTGCCCCTCAGCTCCAGGTACCTTGGTGTCTCCCCTGCTTTGCACCGACTTCTGCATGAAATGAGGATCAGCCAACTGGCACACAATGACTGCACCATCACACCTCCCACACCTGAGACAGGAGGATCCCACTTCTCTTCCCCATCCCCACAGGCAAGTGGCAAACCAGTGCTTAGTGGACATGCTATAGTGCTTTTTAATGCTATTTTGATGCAGTTCTTACTGCAGAGGAGAGGAAAAATAAAAATTATTTTGTAAAAACTCCTACTCAGGTCTTGGTCTTGATCCAGAATTAATCCAAATCCCTTGATACTGGGGAAGGGTCAGGAAAACGTTTTCCATCATCACTGCTGGATTAGATTTGTTCCCTCAGATGAGGACACATTTCCAGAGTAAACTCCCTTTTCTCTCTAGCTTGGCACAAACTACCATGTGATACAGTCTAATAAAAGGACATTTCATTACATTAGCATAGCAGACTTATTTGTCAGTTGTAGACTAATTATCTTGGCTCCTTGTTTGGGCACTGTGGCATCCCTTGCAGTAAATTGCATTTTGCTGAGGGCAGCAATTTTCTTCCATTTCTAAAGAATGTCGACACAAAGTTGTGAGCTTTTTTTGTATTTCCAGTAATAGTGTGTGTGGGGGGGAGAAAAACAGCACATCTATCACAATATTTTCAACTGAAATATCAAACTTGGGCTTTTTCCTATACAGTTCAAACAAACAAACGCATATTTCTGGTAATAGATTTTACTGTGTTCCCTCCCCATTTCTGAGACTTTGGAATTAGCACAAAATCGGAAAAATTAACTCAATGCAAGTAAATTATTAAACTCTATTATCAGCAGGCAGGCACTCACAAAACCAGACAACTCATTTGGACACACAGTCAAGCAAGTGACAGTCCTAAAAGGCAACTTCCAGAATGATGAGGCTTCTTTTTAAGCAAGATGCATTCAGAAACACTGAAAACAAAGTTATCAGTTACATTTTTTCCTCAGTGATCCAACAGTACTAACTGCAAGAGGGTGCATGCAGAGAGCAGGAGGGGACTCTCTCTACATTCAGAGACATTCAGACTCTCTTAGATGAGAGATTTTAGTTGATTTAGTTTGAAGGGGTTGTGTTTTTTTGGTTTTTTTTTTTTTGGTTTGGTTTGTGGTTTTTTTTCCAGTTTGAGGAATACCAGCATCTGCTGAAAGGACTCAAAGAGAAATCATTAGCACATCCATGATTTGTGCCAGACATTTGTGATGCTGGGGTGACTTATGACAATTGACATCATTTGCACTTATTATAATTAAATTCTGACTTGGTTTTAATATTTTCAGTCAATTATGTTTTCTAAAGAGGGCCTTAGAAAACTTTAAGAGCAGCAAATGCCAGTAATGATATACATTTTTAAGATCTTCCTGCTTATCTCTTCAAAATGGCAAATCAGAAGAGAACGGGCATCCCTCCTTTGGACAAGTTATTTATTGTGTCTCACTCAAAAGTGAGGCAGGGAGAGTGTTTGCACAACTATTGCTCATTCATGAAATGCAATAATCTGGTTTAATAACTTTCAGTCCCTCAATATACCCTTTAATAAATCATCAGATCAACAAATCAGTGGGATGGGGGAAAGCATGTCAGAAGACCTTGGTACTTCCAAATTCTGCATTGCATAGCACAGAATCAAACAGCTGTGAATACATCTTTGTAAGGAAAACAGATATTTCCATGCACTGTTTCAAGAGGGTTTGTATTTCATTGTGCTGCACGCTGGATTAGGAAGAGCACTGGATCCATTCTGGTGCCTTACAAATGTCAGAGCCATGAACGACGCTCCTCTCCCCTATTGTGCTGTTAATTGCCCAAAGACACTCCTGCTCTAACGAGTTGGGCTAATGCCACCTTAGAGTCCTCGAACCCCCTCATCTTTGTGTGCCATCCAGGGGCAGCACGAAGCAGGAAGGTCAGCATGTTCCTTATCAACTTTATTTCCTGCTACATAAAAGGAAATCTCTCAAGGTAAAAAGGAGCTACAGAAGAAGGGATAGAGAGAGCACAAGAAGTACTTGAAGCTTTTTAACCCAATCTGAAAATAAGATGCACACAGAACACTACCTTGATGCATTTAGATTTTGGTTTACAATTATTTACAACTTCATTTTTTGTTATCAGGCAAAGATATCTAACCCAATGCAACACCTTAGAAACAGCTGCTAAGACAATCCTGATCTGCTACATGCAGATCCTGCCATTCCACACCAGCTAATTTGCAACAATTTGTCTCTGTGCCAAAAGAAAAAAAAGGGCAGTAAAAGAATTCTGTTTATTCAAAAATATTAACTTCATCTGGAGATGCTACTTTAAGGAAACACAGATATAAACCAGAACCGGTATCAGGAAAATGCAAGCAGTAAATAACACTAAGAAAAATCCTGCCTCACACTTGTGTTCATTATGTCTTAAAATAACAACATAAATCAAAAAACTAGTGATCATCACTGGACTGCAAAGCATACGGATGATGTCCATCAGGGGGAAAAAAGCCATGGAAATAAAGAAAGGAAATAAATAAAGACAGGTCACACACTAAGCAATAGAACTGTTGATCCTAGAATTTTCTGCTCATAACTTTTGTCATTTCTGGAGGTATTGTTAAAGATTGCCATCCTGGAAGATAATGAATGTCAGGTATAGCTTCCATTTCCAGTCTGATGAGGAGAGATTACCTTGCTGAACCCTACAAGGCATCTTTAATCTCCTGATTTAGAATCCATTGTCTGCTATCCGTTGTCACTCTCCTGAAGGAATGCAAGAATGCTGACAAACACTGAAAAGGGCTACCAGCAGCAATCCAGAGGTGCTCCATCAACAAACCACTTAAATGTTAGCAAAAAAAAAAAATTCTATCTCCAGGTTCTTCCATTATTAATTAAACACTTTCTAGTTTCCATGGAGAAATGCTTGCTCAAACATGTCCTTGAAAAAAGACAGAACAATACCATAAAGTTTAAGTAGAGGGGCAGCTTCTCTGGCTGAGGAAAACACCTTGCTTGGCATGAGAGCAGAGCCAAGCACTTCTTCATGTGATCTGAGCAGACTGGCCACAGTTGGGACATGTTGGATGCTACAGCCAAGGATGGCAAATAATATCCTGCTCTTAAATACAGAGTGAATGTTTTGTACCCACCTACACCCAGGGAAAGGAAAACCACAGAGTGTCAGCATAGAACCATAGAATCTTCTGGGCTGGAAAAGACCTCTGAGGTCACTGAGCCCAACCTTTGACAAAGCATGTCCTAGTCTGTCCCTGAACCACCCTTCATGTGGTAGCACAGACAAAAACAGACACTGAGCCTAAATCACCCAGTCAACAGAAGCTGCTACTCATTTCCATGGACTTCTACTGAAGCCTGTGCAGCCACTCTTTTGGCAGAAAAGGCCTTCCAATTCCATTAAACTGGAGCTTTAAGTTTGGGACAGGCTCTGTGCTGCTATCACAATTAACACAATTGTGAGGCTGTGGCAGTGCAGCCCAGGCAGGGAGCACAGACGTGTCGATCAATAGCAGAACAGGCCCTAAAGCACTTTCCATCCCTCAAAATGGCAGTGATTTGCAAAGCACTAAATGATGAATTCTGTAAGAATGACTGGCTTAAGTGTTAATAAAATCATAACTATGAAGTCAAGCTTTTCTGCTGGGACCAAAAACCATATGACATATCCGGAGTAGGCTGGAAACTAAATCACAGAAGAATCACAAACTCCTGCTTCAGTAGGGTCAGGACTTCATCTTAGGCAGGTCTTTTAATCATTTCAGAGCAAAGAATTCAATGCAAGTCCTTTACATTTCAATCTGTTGCCTTCATCAGTGAAGCATCCATCCTCCCAAGGACTCAGCATGTTGACCTCCATGTAAACCCAGAACAGAGTACGTTCCACTTTCTGTGGCATCATTTCACCCAAGTGAACACTGAGGATAAGATGTTTTCCATTCTATTTGTGGATTTACACTTCTCCAACCACTCCTTTCTCCACACATTAGCACAAGCCTATCCATTTGCTACATAATATTTTTTTTTCTATTATCAATTCTAAGTTTGGGAGGGTTACATTTAAAAAAAAGACAAAAAGTAAAAAAAGTTTTCCTAGTTAGAATTTAGATCAATGGAATAAAAAAATTATCACTTACTGCAGATGGCAGCTATATAAAACAAATGATGCTGTCAACGTAAAACGAATAAAATAAAGACAGTATTTTCACAAGCTTTCCCAAATGCCTTTAAAATAAAGTCACTTTGGCACTGCAGGAAAGAGCTTGGTTTCAGCCTCCTACTCTACAGATTCATGCACTGGGCTTGACCATTTGCATTAAATGAGACTCCACCTTTATTTTATTACAGGCCTTTCCCCCACACTTTTGGAACATTGACATTTGATACACAAAACCCACACATTCACCAGTTGCCTGTAATTTCCCCTGCCTTGTCTCCCTGGACTATACAAATTTTTCATGTACAATCACATTCTATGCAGTTATAGAGCACATTCATGAAAAATGACACCAGAATCTACATTTTACCCTCTAAAAGATTTAATCAACACTGGCTTGGTGTGTCATATATATTAATGTTATTTAAGGTTAAAAAAAAAAGAAGAAAAATTATCAGTATTTCTTATGCTTTTTTCTCTCCTCAAAAATAAATATACCAGAAAACTTCACACCAAGAATTCTTCTCCTTTTTGTCTTAAGGAAAACCTATTGCTCAACTGAATTGCTTTCCCTACCTTACTACTTGAAGAGATTACAGTCAGGGCTGTATATCGTAGCTACCCTATATTTAGAAGCTGGATAATAAACCACCTAAATAGCACACTGAATAAAACATTAAGACATAAAAGGAGTTAAATAGAACAAAGGGCTAAAGCTTATTGTGCAGTAACCATGTCTGACCTGCTGAAATACAAAGGACTCATAATTCTAGTTAGCAAAATGCAGAGTTGGGGTTTAAATCAGCACGGTGGTTTCTTGCTGGAGCCTCTTCCACAGCCTTGCAGGGCCCTCTCGTGGAACTGGGAATCCAGCCCATGGCCACCCAACAGCATTGCTAGGAAGAATAGTGGTCTAGCCCAAAAATAAGGGGAGAACAAGAAGACTGGGTTTTCCCTGTTTCTTTGAAAGCAGTGATATTTCTAATACAAAGCTTCCTTTTTCAGACACACAGCTCTCCCTTAAGTAGATTAAATCCTGGATTTTGTGTAAGAAAGGAATTTTTTCCCTGGCTCCAAGGGGACAGAATCTGTCCTTAAAGTCCTGAAAGTAGAGGGGGGAAAAAAAAGTTGTGAAGAACTGCAATTGACAGAGAATATTCCAGTCTGCTACAGTACCACCTGGGAACAAGAGGTCTGAATTCCAGCTGGTGATGGCAGTTCACACTCAGAGTTGGAAAAAAAAGCAAGTTTGGAGGGTCTTGCAGACCAATCCAATGCCTGGTACATTCCTCAGCATGAGCTGCTATTTCATGCATAAAGGACCAACCTTCTCGTGGATGTTCCCAGAATCACAGTCACCCACCTGCCACTCAGCCCCTGAGCCCAGTCCAACAGCACCACTGAACCCCTTATTCATTGAGATTCATTGCTTCATTTCACCTTATGCCTGATTGACTGATAACACACCTCACACTGACAATTCATCAAGCTTTCACCTGTCCTGGGCTGCTGTTCCTCCCTCATTACCTCCAGAGGGCCATGAAGCGTGTACCTCCCCAGGGTGTCAGAAGGGTCACTAGGTTTGGAGGGGTCATGTATATTTGCTTGCCACTGCCATTTTTAGTCTTCTCCCTCTTGCCCTCTGATAACCCCATAAATAAAACCATCTGCAATGCAACAAGGGAAAAACTCCAGGAAACAAAGTTGCTACTTATTCCTCCAGATGGCTTAAAGACCAAGCTGTCCCAGTGCACCCACACACGGTGATTTATCCCTATGATGTGCATCATCCTGCAGCAAGCAAGTAAACCTTTCGGACTATCCCTGAACTCTTCACTTGAAATCACAATGAAAAGGGAAATCTGAACTGAGTAAGACAATTCAGAGAGCAATTTGGCTCTGCCTTAAGCTACAGGTGTGTGTTAAATATGTGGAATCCAGACATAATAACAATGGACTTTTCAGAAATCTAGTCCTTTCAACAAGCAGAAGGCAGGTGGAAGCATTTCAGGTGAGCATCATCACATGAAACACAGTCTCAAAAAAGCCAAGCTGCACTGCTAACTCATGGAAGAAACTGCTCAGGTGGCTGCACTAACTGGTGGTCTGCAAGTCCAAACCCAACAAGACCTAAAAGTGTCTTTTCAATGCTTCTTCATTTATGGATTCTGACTTACAGCAGTGAGGTGGAAACAAACATTTTCTGGTTCTAAATGTACATTGCTTCATCCAGCACAGCATGGAATTGATCATTATATCAGTATTAGGTGCTCCAGGAGCCTGAAAGACTGCCCAATTTTAAATAGCTATAGAAGGTTGATGTTTATGCTCCCCTTAACTATGTCAGTGGCAAAGATAAACCTCTTCAGAAGGGTCATTCAGAGCAACAAGGTCAAGTGAGCATTCTGATTTGTCTTCTCCACAGAGATATACAGGGAGGCTGCTGAAATAACCTGCATAACCAGCATCCTCAAGGATCCAATGGTAACAGAAGGAACATTTCTTCCCTACCTTTGCCTGGTTAACTCTGCCAGTCAAAGCAATTACAGTGTTTCAATGAAAAATAGGCTGCAGCCTCCAAGCTGGGCTTGAGATCCAAACTTCTTCAAAGCAATGACAGGATTGAACAGTCTCTTTCTCCCCTAACAGTTTTTTGATAGTGATGAATATTTCACAGAACAAAAGAAAGAACCAGGTCTGCCTTACACTTTATTACAGTGAAGAGGCCCCCTTTGTCAAAGGGATTGCTCAGTGGTGTTCTCTCCCATTTCTCAGAAACAGGATGGTTATTGGGTCCTTAAGATCTAGTCCTGTCCCTGCCTGAATATTGCAGAGATAGCTGTCAAATGTCATTCTTTCAGGCACCATCTAACATGACCTAAGTCAATAATTGTCTTTTCCCAGATTAGGCTCCTTAAAAATGGCAGTATTTTGAAAAGAAAAAGTCAATCCCCACTTTTCATCTTAAATTCTATTGTCTGCTCTCAGTTAATAAAGTTTCTTAGCTGTAGAGAGCACGCATTTTTTTTCTCCCCCAAAGGTGCTGATGATGTCAAGCACATCACTTGAAACACACTGATTGTCAGGAGCAGGCACAGCATGTTCTTAAAAACCACCTCCTCTTAAAGCATCCCAGGCTCAGCACCTCCTGCCTCACAAGCAGCATCCCACCTCAGCATGTGCCTGTCAGCTTACAGCTGCTTGGCCTAAGGGACACCAGACAAAGCCTTTGCCAAACCCAAAGCTGGAATTCATCCCTCTTGTGTGCTTCAGGACATTTTACTTTGAAAAATGTTAATGCTGCCTATTGACTGCAAGAATTTTATCATAATTGTCATAAAAGGACATGCTAATTTTATTAAATAAATGAAGCTAATTACTTGCTTTCCACAAAACACTGTGCTAGAAGCTCTGAATTATTTACTTTCCTGATGAACAAGGCAACGTCTTGCTCACCTAATAGATTCCACCACAGATTTGATCATATGTTAGAAGGTCAATTCAGGTGTTGTGTCAAACAGCAGAGATAAGATGATGCTGGGAAACCATGACCCCTAGAGGATGGCTCCTCAAGCCCCCTAAATGCTCTGTAGTGCCACAAACAGGGTTGGAGAATCAAAAATGAGATGACTCATCTACCACAAAGAATCCTAAAGTGGGGAGGGGGTCACTTTAGTGTCTCTAGGAGAGAAACTCACTTTTGGGGAAGAACAAGACACCACAGTCTAAAAATGTGCATGAAGGCTGCAGCTTCAAGGATGCCCATTTGAAAAATATATTTGGACCAAACCAGTCACAAAGAGGAGGACCTTTCTTTGGCCTCCCAGAGAAATCACAGTGCACAAATCAGCTTAGCAGTCAAGCAGCCTGACTGTGTTTGATGGTACCCATGATATGGTGGGAAGAATGCATGGTGTCAATTACAAGCATGCAGCCCAGCCTTCTGAAATGTTACGTAAAAAATATTGTCCTATTTACAAAACACATAATGAGTGTTTATCATATGAACCCACAAGATCACTATGGCCTTATTACAGGTATTTCCCTTAGCTACACATGCAAAGTGCATCTTGAAAAGACAAAAATAACATTCCTTCTGACAGGACTCTTCCCTGACTGGCAAAAGCTGCAGAAGGCTGTTCTCCAAGTTTTTATGTGTAGTCAGCTCTGAAATGCTTTGCTAAGCAGCAGTTGTTTACAGGAAAGGTCAAGAGGGCCTAATTAACTTGTCATCGTGCATAGACTCCCTTCCTCATCTAAGTGGTACAACTATTTTCCATAAGAGATCCCTGCAAAGCAGTAACATGGATCAGCCTCCAACTCTGCATTCCCTGGAATCATTCTTTGAGCTTTTGCTGCAACACCCAGTTATTCTCCATAATCTGTGACTGCATTTTATGGCAAGCACACACAAGTGCTGCACAGCACCTGAGAACACAGAGCTGGTGGTGGGGTAAGGCAAGGAAGGAGGTGGTTTTTGTAGCTCTCAGAGACACACACTGCTGCTGTGCTATGAACACACAGATATAGACACAGCATCTACGTGCAGGTCAGTCAGTCCTGCTTGCCAGGACTGAAGATGTTTTGGTGATCACATGAGGAGCCTTCAGCCCTTACCCAGACAACCACTGGAAGCAGCCAGGAAAGAGATCAATAGTTTGTCTCATCTGGAGGATGAAGACTAACAAATACGTGCCCACTTCCTAGCACTGAGCTGGAGTGGATGCTAACATTAGACCTGGACCCACAAGAGTCTGGCTCAGGGCTAAGAACATCACATATAGATTCTAGGATCTAATTTAAGAATGAGACCACATCACAAACAGCAACATTTGCCTAAGTCCCCAAGTCAGCATGAAGGTGTCTTTGGTGCTAATTCAGGCATCATCATGGTTTTGCAGCCAGACTCTCGGCCTCTCCTGAAACGCTGTGCTCACAGGTGGCATTCTGTTAACTTACCTCTCTCTCAGGATCAAAGGTGACACAGTCTTAGCACAGCTATCTCATTTTATTTAGGGTTGCACAGATACCTTTGCAGTAGCACTGGTACATCTCTATATATACCTCTTTCTGCTTTCAAGCTGATGTGCCTCTATGGTCCTAACACAGAGATGTCACTCCAAAGATCCAGTCTGGTATTTCTTCACAAAGCCAACCCAGCTTGTTCTGAGCTATTCCTGTTATTTATAATGTGATAACATGTTGTGCTTTGTAGATAATTCCCTACTACAATAGTACATCCCCTAAATGCAAAATCTTTGTTTGTCTCACTATGCAAGTTAGGAAGAGCAGGAGCATATCACAAACTGATCTATAGCACAGTGCAGAATTTGTGTTACTCAGTGAAAGAATTGGCTAACCTAAGGCTGAAGGCTTTGATCTATTGCCCACCAAAGCCAATGATACTGTTGTAAAGTCAGTTGATAACGACAGGATTAAGAGGGAAAAGATAAAGATACATTTCAAAATGTCTTTGGATAAGGATAAAGCAAAATGACACAAAGAAATCCCAGAGTCATAACAGTCATGAAGTCACTAAAAAAAAAAAACCTTGTCTGGTGAGCTTTAGTACATAAAATTATAGAGAAAAGCCATGAAAATTTACAATAACTCATTTTTTTTTTCTTGGTGTTGTGTTTTTAACCTATTGCACTGATTATAACATGTTGTCAACAACCTCATCAATTATCCATTGCTAAAAAGTGGGCTCTAGCATGCTGCAGGTGGTATTAATTGGTCTCAGTAGCACATAATGAGTTTAAAAGCTCCTACCTGTGTGCCCCCGGGGATGGTGGCTAGAGGCGGACAACAATTTACAGCAGACCATTAACACATAGACCAGAAAGAGCCAGTCAGAGAGAAGCATTGATTTGGCATAGAATCTCATCCTGGAGGCAGAAAAGGAAGGAGTTGAGTGAAAGAACAACGGGAGCGGGGAATAACATAAAAACATTTTGGGGAAGGAAAGCTGAGATGATGCTGAAGAATAAGCAACATGGCTTATTGCAAGGCAACACTGACAAAAATCATATTCATGATGTAGTTGGGATCAGTTCTTTGTTCAGGATGTTTCATAATTAGAAGCAAAACAATATCTAGCACATATCACATTACCCACAAACACATATTTACAACAACACATTATGAGTGCAATATACATCTACAAATCTGAGATAAGGGCTGGATTGTTTGGTTTTTTTTAATATCCATCCACACTCAAATCTAAATATACATATTTATAAACTGTGCTACTGTTTTTGAACTGCACTTGGCCCAATCATAGGAAAAAATGTCATTTTTACTTAACACTTCTCATGACATATTTGCTAAAGGTACCAACTCCCATGTGGCCTGGGCAGGAATCAGCTGGGCCTCCCAAGCCCATCTGTGAGCTTTCCTTTCCAGGAGGTTTGTTGAGGGTTAGAACCAGCACCTCAATCAAATACTCAAGTGCTCACTTCTCTGTCAGGGTGTTAAAAACTGCATTTCAGGAAACACTCAGTATAAAGAAGGTGTGTGTTGTTAGTTTTAGTGTTCGAACTAAGATCACAAATCCTCAGTAATTTTTCTGCAAATACCTACAATTAAATCCCTCAATAGCTTATGTTATGCCATTCATCATATAGGAAGGGAATCTAATCATCTTCTTAAAACTCAGTTATGATGATTTATTACTTGTGTGATACATAAAAGGGCATTATGTAGTTGAACCCTTAGATACCATGTTCCACACTTTCAGCAAATTCTGTAAGCAGGAATACATCAAATTAATTAAAGACAATTTATAGATTTGCATAAATTGAACTACATATACAGTGACATCCGTCTGCAGTGAATCAGCACAGCGGGATTTGGACAAGCCTGCCACAAGAATGCTTATTTGTATCAAAAAGTCCCTTGGGAACTTATTTCTCCTGTGGATCCCAGCTCTGATTCTTCCAAGTATATTCTAAATAATTTGTTTACCTGTGTATCTCTAAAATATCTGACACTATTCAGTTAATCCTATAGTCAAGTGCTGAATACACTGTTGGTTTTTAAAAAAAAGTAGACAAAAAAGAGAGCTCTACTATCACAGCCAAGCAAAGCACTTGGACCTGGTCTAAATTTGATAAGCATCTACAGGTGAAACCAAAGCAAAGGCCATGTTTTTTCATTTAAAAGTGCCTGCATAAGTTCCACTTTCACACTTCATAAAACAACATTATTCTTTAATTGTGAATCCTAATAAAGCCCAAACAAATCACAAATGCACTAATACCAAAACTTAAGAGACCAAAAGCCTACTGCATTTAAATATATTTTAGCAACAAATTCTGCTTTACATTTGAGAAAGAAATACATTGGTGCAGACTTCAGCCTACAAACTTTTTTAAAAAAATATTAACAAATATTGTTAATAAAGAGCTCACCATGACTACAAATCTCAGAAAACAAAGAAGCCACATTTTAAGGACTGATTTGGCAATATAGTACCTTTCTTAGCTTTAAGAAGGTGCTCTGTCTCAAGCCCAGTGTGTTGTCACCATGAGTACAAATGAACCAGTACAGGAAGGAGCACATTGAAGGTCTTTCACAGCTGTACATAAGAGTCTTCTGCAAGCACGACTCAAGCTCAGAAGATAAAGACATCACTGGTCCTTGCCTGCCCTAGGAGTGCCCTCTTATGGAGCACTCCCAGGCTAATTTAGAGCAGCTGAACCTAATTCACCTCTTGCATCCAGCTGAACCACATAATGCCACTGCAGCTAATGGGACTGAGTTACTGTGAAACCAACATAAATGTTATTATTGCTGGTGAGCCAATATTAGCATAAGAAAACTGCCTAGTAAGTTCTGAAATCAATGTACCATTTCTTTCTCAGGTAACTGAACCTCATTTTCTTCAGGAGAGAGATGAATTTAATCTTAGTTTTCTTGCTCTCTCCATGAGGAACATACAGCTCACAGCTCATGCACCAGTTATCACTGAATAGGATGTCATCATCTGCTTATCCTGCAATCCCATCCATCTGCTGTTCTAAATGCAAACACTGGAATCTGATCCAAATATCAGCAGAGACCCCAGCTCTGGTGTCACTCTGTGGTATCACAATGAAGGCAGGAACCCTCCTACAGGTTTCCCAAGGTGTGACTGAAAGAAGGATTTAACACATGGAATTACATACCATAGATCACAGATTTTGAATGTGCCATTACTGGCAGGAGTTGGTGGAAGGGACAGGTATTTAGTCTCAAATAAGGCACTGTATGTTCAACAGCTGCTATTTCAGCAAGGTGTTCCCACTGTTCCCAGTGCAGGAGCAAAACTGGTCTCAGTGGAAATGTTTGTGTGCTGAAATACTTTCAAAAGCCTTCCCAGATTATGAAGCCATGCTGTGATGTTAGACAGGGACTGTGAAACCAGGGTTCATCAGGGTAACAGGCTAAACTTCCTCCTGTGTAAGAACATTCAAGTTCAGGAAGAAGTGTATCAGTACAAAGCATAAACTTTGTTATATGCAAACTGAAAGGCTGTTAAAAGCATCCAGTACCATTCAAGTTACACATCTGCAGAATTTAGTCTGCCTTGCAGGTAGACAGCACTCAGGTTTTCAGCCTGCTAATGTAAAGAAATGCAAGAGGATCTTTGAAAAGGCAGGGAAAAAATGAAATTTGGCAGACAGATGCAGTGAGTGGTGCTGAGCCCTTCAGCATCAGTGGGCTGCCGCTTCCAGAAATGTCAAGCCTTCATTCTCCATTGGATTCAAGTGGATATTATAGCTCACCAGAACAGCGAATCTTCAGTGTCATTTGAAAGATAAAAAGTGTTCTTACCTTGGGGACTTTGCAAGAATTTTGTTCCAGTCAAACACAATTATTTCAGTGTGTTTTTCATAGTTATTCCAGATTCCCATTTGCGGCAACAAATAAGACTTTCTGCATTTCAGAATTTTTCCTTCACTTTGGGGACCTAGAAAGCAAGCCATATTACACTGCAATTAACGTCTGGAATGGTGCTGTAAAATACATCTTCGCAACCAAAATCATTGTTTCACAGTGCCATCTACAGTGCAATCCAGGGCAGCAGTTGTATTACTCTTTTCTTTCCAAGAACACAGAGAAATTGTGGTAAGGCAGCTCTGAAATATCACTACATTAACTAAAGGCAGAGTTCACTGTACCAGGAATTACAAGCAAAATGTGCAGCTTGCTGGGGCTTTATAACCATGTGCCCTCTCACCACCCAGCTGCTGTGAGAGCTCTAAGGTCTAAGGCTCCACCATAGCGCAAACACATTTCCACAGGATTACATGAAACCTCTAACAGTATGGACCAAGGATTATTAGAGAAAGGGGGAAAAAAATCTTTCATTGTCTTCATAAGGGTTTGGCCTAAGGCCCTGGAGTGGGGCTGCCCCAGGAGCAGAGGGTCTGTGGGGTCACATCCACAGGAGCGTGTCTGTGTGATCAATGCATTGTTGCACCCCCTGACACTTCTGTCCTTCTTTGCTTCCAGCATCACCTCTCACACCCAGCCCGCCTACACCCAGAAGTCACACTTTGAAATCCCTACATGGAGACACTCTAGCAGCAGTACTGACACACATTCCACAGAATGAGCTCAAACGCTCCCTTTTATAGACAGAGTCTCTTTGCTTTTGTTGTTTGTATTTGTTCTTTCACTTTTATCCCTGGGCGCAACTTGACCTTCTGCTATTGAAAACATGGCACAGAGCAATTTGTGAGAGTAATAATAATGTGGTCTTCACCTACGGAGTGATGACAATAACCTTTTCTCATCCTCTCCACCACTCTTTTAATTTCACTCTTCCTTTGATCAATTAGAAATTTGTTTTTAAGAAACACTAAATTACACCAACACATTGGAGGGCAAAGCACCTCTGGGGCCATAAAAGCATGTAGGCAGACACTTCTCAGAAGCTCAGGATTGGAAAAAGCCCCTGGCTCAACACACTCACAGAATCACAGAATGGTTTGGTTTGGAAGGGACCTTAAAGCTCATCTCATTCCAACCCCCTGCCATGGGCAGCAACACCTTCAACAAGACCAGGTTGCCCAAAGCCCCATCCCACCTGGCCTTAACAGCTCCTTTTTGTTCAGAATGCCATGAGAAAATAGAGTAATTGCTGGAATTGAAGAGGTGCCAGGCCATCAATTTATAATTAATCACATTTTACTCTCTCTTCGCTTTCCAATGTGGAGTTTCAGAGTGAGCCAAAATCACAGCAGAGCAGTTCTAATCAAAACAAAATGTGGCCAAAGAGATGTTTTAAGACAAAGCACTACCATCCTGTATTAATCCTTTCTTTCACAAATACATATAAAATAAAAAATAAAAATAAAAAACACTGTGCCTCAGAAGGCCTCTTTAAAAAGAAGCAAACAAACAGGCTTTTTGATGTAGCATTGACTGACTGAAATGATTATGTGGTAAATTTTTACCCATTTCATAACAGGACAGGTAGATAAATATATTCTTAGAGTGCTTTCAGAAATCAATACTGCAATACACTAACCTGGGTTTTAGTGCTTATCTGTTCCATAATTTTTATTAGAGAGGAAAATAAAACCCTGTGTAGATGCAGCTAGAGGTAAATACTAACGTTGGTGTAACCTGTTCTGTAAACACATGTTAAACACTGGTAAAAAGACAAGGAAGTATTGATTATTCCAACTGATTTTAATTAAATGGAAGCAGCAAAAGTGACAGATCATACAGCCACCAGCGTATCTTGGGGCTTTCTGATGCCCTCCAGACAGGGATATTTCTTTTAAAATTAAGGTTGTTTGAGGGGGCATTAGGACAAACTCCTGAAACCAAGTTCAGCTGGTTTAGTCAACAAAGAAGACAGAACAGAAGCAAGAGGCTCACCTGGTTAATAACAGTAAAAGGAATTCCAGGTTTTTCATGGTAAAGTCACATTTTGTGTGTATTTTGTGAACAGTGGATTTACTGCTGGTCCCTGGCTCATCTCAGGGCACTGCATGACTTTGGAAAGCAGAGCTGCTCCTTTGTTTTTATACCAAGATTAGTCAGTGGGCAACTGGATCCCACCTGCATCTCCAGTAAAACTATAGAAATAAAGGAAGAGGAAATGGGAGAGGGGAAGGGCTCCACTTTCAGTATTTACACCTGGGCTGGCCATGAACAGCTCCTGCTTTGCACGTGAATCACCCCAGAGGCTGCACAACTCTCCTGTGTCAATATTTAGGGCATCCACTTGCTCAAACAAAGATTGTGAGTTCTGGGATCTGATGATGGAGGGCATTGCAATGGTCAGATCTGATGTGCCTCAGTCTCAGCACAGTCTGTTCTCTGTGCCTCTGCACTCCAGTAAAATCAGTATAAGCAGCATTTCCCTAAGCCAGAGAAGTGTTTCAAGAACTGAAACAATAAAGGTCTAAAGTTATTCAAAAACTGTATAGATGCTGTATAATTCCTTTGACAGATGGAATAAGATAGCATTTTAAATTAGGTGCATTTCCTACCAATATTTACATGTTGTAAAATGCTTCTTAAGGCTACTTTCTGTAAAGAATAAATTACTAAGCCATTTTATGCAATCTTTTATAATAAGCTATTAAATAATTTAGAAAACCTTCTTCCATTAAATATTTAAAAGGCCTTAATTTCTCCATTCTCAGTAATTCCTCTCTTATAATACAACAGTGCATCCCTCAAAAGACTCCTCTTCTGTGAAAAGGAAGGGATGAGAAGAAAAGCAGTGTTGCACAGGGGGATTTGCCAGCCTGAGTTTAACCCCAATGTCAGCCTGGTTAAACTCTTCCCTCCTGCTTAATAAGAGACCAAGAGAAAACACAGCAACATCTGTCATTTCTTAGAAGGGGGAAAATGAGATCTAGTCTGGTCACTGTGTGTATTTGAAAAGTGATGCTATTTGAGTTTGGGGGGAACTAGAGACAAAAACATCAAGAGAAGAGTCAGAGTGAACATCTACTTGGCCATACACCCCACTACAAACTGGCTGACTAACACAGAGCTCCATTTCAGGGCTAAACCACTATGAACAGGGGGGGTGTTCAGTGATAGCACTTGAAGGGGGTTGGAAAAAAGAGGGAAAGCAACTTTGTACACGGGCAGACAGTGATAGGACAAGAAGGGATGGTTTTAAACTAAAAGAAGAGAGATTTAGACTAGACATTATGTAGCTGTGGCTGCCCCATCCCTGGAAGTGCTCAAGGCTAGGTTGGACGGGGTTTGGAGCAACAAGGGCTAGTGAGAGGGTGAAACTGAGTGATCTTTTAAGATCCCTTCCATCACAAAGCATTCTGTGATTCAGTGACTGTTCCCCCTCAGCCTGCAGCACTTTTCAGGCTGTGAGCAGGTGATTCGCTCTGCCAGGATGGAGTGTCATTATCCCAGGATGCAGGACCGTTATCCCGGGATGCAGGACCATTATCCCGGGATGCAAGACTGTTATCCCAGGATGCAAGACTGTTATCCTAGGATGCAGGACCATCACCCAGGGATGCAGGACCATTATCCCGGGATGCAAGACTGTTATCCCAGGATGCAATACTGTTATCCTAGGATGCAGGACCATCACCCCGGGATGCAGGACCATCACCCCGGGATGCAGGACCATTACCTCGGGATGCAGGACCATTACCTCGGGATGCAGGGCCGTTATCCCGGGATGCAGGGCCGTTATCCCGGCTCCATCCAAGGGCTCCACCGGCGGGCTGATGCTGCTCCCTGCCGGCCGCCCGCCGCCTCTGCGGCTCCTGCACAGCCTCGTCCCGGCCCCACCCGCCCATGAATAATTTAGACGGCAGCTATTAAACACTTCCATCTCTTGTCAGTCCTCGGAAATCTCATTAAATCTCATCGGTACAACCGCTCTGCCGAACCCTCTTGTTGCTCCCGCCCGGGCCCCCAGGGATGCTCTCCCCGCCCGCCGCGGAGCCGCTCGGCAGCGCATCCCGGTGCCAGCACGGGCTGTCCGGGGCAATCAGGGCTCGTCATTAATCACATTAACACGGCGCTGTCGCCGCTCAGTCTCCCCATGGGGTCTGGGCACCGCTCAAGGTCCCCCATCAACCCCCAGCAATGGGCTGATACAGGGAAAGAGCACGTCTGGGATTCCCAGTTTAGCCCCTCAACCCTCACCCAGTAATCATTGCATCGGGCCACGAAAGTTTCGCTTGATCCAATAACTTCAAGTGCCAGTGAATCCACCTCAGGCAAGTTATTCCAACAGTTAATTGCAATAAACATGGCACCTTCCAGTTTGTACCTCCTGACACATTGCAGTTGTTTCCCCAGCTAGCACATCCCACAGGGACATGTCAGGTCTCTAAAGGCTTCAGTTCTGCCAATCCTTACTGACACCAAAGGAGGGTTATACCCGGTAGGAAGGCACCACGCAAACTGAGGAAGGACACAAAGTTATCCATGTAGTACAATCATAGAATCACAGAATGGTTTGGGTTGGAAGAGGTCTTAAAGACCATCTTGTTCCACCCCCTGCCATGGGCAGGGATCTTCCACCAGCCCAGGTTGCTCCAAGCCCTGTCCAACCTGGCCTTGGACACTTCCAGGAATGGGGCAGCCACAGCTTCTCTGAGCAACCTGTGCCAGGGCCTCACCAGCCTCACAGTAAAGAATTCCTAATATCTAATCTAAACCTATTCTCTTTTAGTTTTAGTCCATTCCCCCATGTCTTGCCACTACATGCCCTTGTAAAAAGTCCCTCTCCATCTTTGTTGTGGGCTGCCTCCAGGTACTGGAAGGTTGCACAAGACTAATCTCACAGAGCAAGAAAGTAAAATTTTCATTGGGCCCAGTTCCTCTATCGTTTTACTCCCAGAGTCAACATCCAGTTTTCTGCTTCCCTACAGGTGTCTCTGAGGGAGGGAGGTCCTGTCACATCGAGCTCCATACAGCAAACTGAAGTGAGAAGGCTCTTTAGACAGCATGAAAATCAGCTAAGCAAGGTGGCAGCAGCTACAAATGTGCTTCCTCACTTTTGAGAAAGCCAGGCAGGTATCCAAAAACACACGGGGGGACTGCAGCAGTGCCCAGTACCTCTCAGATCCCAGCACACTTCCAACACGCTCCACGTGCACCTTTTGAACTGCTTTTTTATGACATCATATTCCATTTACGACATCAGTCTCTGCTGGTGGCAGCTCAGTCTGTCACCACTAGTCGGCCCTTCCCACAGGAATATTTCAAAATCTCACTTAACAGCAGCTGGGGAAGATGAAGAGAGAAAGAAAACAATACAATGAGAGCTAGAGGAAATAAAATCCAATCTCCTCAGAAGGGAGAACTGGACTGCTATTATAAATACATAGCATGAGGTATTGACCAGACCAGCAGCCAGACCATCCACACACAGACATCCTGTGTGCCATGTGTTTGGGGGGAACTCGGTCTGTCTTCAGCAGCATTTGGAGTTCTCTAGGGTATATCTGTCCTCAGCACCTCCTTTAAAGATGAGAAGAAACCTTCCTTCTGTTGCGGGCATATTAAAAAGATGCCCTGGGAGGACTGCAAAATATACCAGAGTCACCCTAATTCTCTGCTCCAGACGCCACAGCCTTCCTTAGTTAATAGTGCCAAAGTCACAACAATGACTTGGGTATACGACCTGTTGGAAAGGCTTTTCAGCTGGACTCGTTTTAAGTGAGAGTTTTGGGGTCCCCAAATTTGATCCGGTAGAGCTCAAGTCACACAGAAGCAGCAACAGCACAGAATCAGAAAACAAATTCAAGTAAGGGACTGGAGGTGAGACCTAGAGGACTGCCACGAGACCTCAAGCCCACACAGTATGAGGAGGAGTTTGAAATGGGGCTGGTTGAGGTCCTTTCCAGGCAAGGGAACAGCACACCATACTTTATATACACCAGCTCCAGTGTACCTTCTGGAGACCTGTGGTCACCAGAACTCACAGCTTGCAAGTGTATTTGCATAGCAAGAATTAGTCTTGAAAATGAAGCATATGAGTTGTGATACTGGCACAAATAACTGATCCCTTGCAGCCCAAAAGCATAATCTCTATGTGCAAGATGATCATCTGAGTGAAATTGAATCTCATTTAGAAATTGAATTTTGGGGCAAACATTTTAGAATCTGCTCTCTCACAGCGAGTCCTCATTTTTCTCCAGGAAAAGGTCCACCAAGCCCAACAGGACTGTTCAGAGAGTAAAGTACAGATATTCTGGCTGTAAAACAGAGGCAGAAGAAGCCCTTTTCTCCATACATCATCATTTATTATTTATCACCACCACACAAAGAACCATTCTGCCAAAATAAACTCCTGAAGAGGGAGGTATCACCATGAAGATTTAATTTTTAAGGTTGCACAAACTTACCAAAGTGGACAGCCAGCACAGGAGATCTCATTACAGCCCAGCATTTCAACTCTTTTCAACTATCTTTATCAGAAAGAATTTTTCCTTGTGATTATCCAGGTACTTTCAGTTCCTCATGGCAGCTCAAAATCTTCTTCACCCCTCAGTGCAAGGCCTGCTTAAGAGATGGGCAGGCTTCAGGCACTGTGTTCAAGGGAGAACAGGAATTGCTTCAACCCTGTTCAAAGAGGAGGCAGAGCAGAGACAGTGCCCCACTCCACTCCCAGCTGACCTCCCAGAAGCTGAGCAGTGCTCATCTAAAGCAGGCAGCACACCAAAAAAATGTGGAGAGAAACGTCTTTGAAGGAAATCTCTCCAGCAGGATGTTTCAGACACAGCAAGTATACCTTTTCCCCTACTGTAAATTTTGCCTGCCAGGTAGCAAAGCGCTGAAGTTGTTGCACAGGTTATTTTGAGCCATAAAACACTGTTTTCCATATCCTGAATTGATGGAGGAATTTAATTTCTCCCATGGAAGGAAAGTATAACTGACCTGCTATAGGACAGGTCACTCACTTTTCTTCCCACTCAGCAGGGCCCCAGGTGAGCTGGTAGGTTATTTGGCAGAGATCACTCAGGGGAGGGAAGAATGGATTGAAGGGATGGAGGGGGAAACTCACGGCTCTTTGAGCCTCTGGATGATGCACTGAGAGGTCCCAGACCTGCGTGGCCAGCCCAGGACTCACAGGCAAGAAGTAGATCATCAGTAAGAGTGGCCATTCAAATTAAGAGCAAGAGGCAATCCCAGGCAAGTAACATGAAAATTAAGGGCATCAGCAATTGCAAGCAGTAAAGAAAGATTGAAGTAGCTGTGTTTGTTTAGTCAAGAAAAGAGCTAACTGTCTCCTTGAAGAGGTTTATATTGAAGAAGGGTGTGATTTAAAGAAGTGGCTCTCTGTAGCTACCACAAATTGCATAAAAGTAAATTGAGTGTCCTGCAAAGATTAATTGGTGCATGCATCAGGAGAAATTTTCTGTGTCTAAGAGTGGAAGAGTAGTGGTTCAAGCCACCCACAATCTCATGGAGCCTGGTTTGTGGAGTTTTCTTAAGTTGGATGAAAACCTGTGGGGTAGCCAAGGCTCCCTTCTTCATCCAGAGGGTTGGATAACATGTTTGCTCAGGGTATGAAACAGGATTACATCTCCTTTATGCCCTGGAGTAAAAAAAAATCACTGGAATATGTGAATAGTCACTGTTCTGTATCCTGAATGCAGTCCTCAAATCAGAGGCTAGTGAGGAAAATTGTGGCAGAAAGAAACCAATACCTCCTACACATGATGGGTTTTTTTCATGCAGGCAGGGTCAGTGTATGTTGTATTTAAATATCTTTCTGCTGGTTTTCAGGGTCCTTATACAATCAAATTTGGTTCTTTCTGATTCTGCTGCATTAGAATGTTATATCTTCTTGTTATTCCCAAAAACATTTGCAGTAAATAGTGGCAGCATGTCCACTCATGCTTCCCTAAGCTGTGTTAGGCCCTGACTCCAGCAGTGTCTGTCCACTTCTGTGTCATCAATGTACCATTTTCTCTGCTTTTGTTTCAATTCCTGAAATGCTCCAAGAGGAAAGCACAGAATAGCCAGTTTTGCTTTTACAACACAAACATGCTATATGGGGAGTGAATGCACATTGGCTGATGAAGAATCCCAACTGTCTGGGTATATGAGATAATTGTTCCACTTGGGACTCATTAGCTAATTATTAAAAGGTTCTAAGGAAAAGCATTCATAAATACAGCACTAAATTTCCAGAAGTGTAATTATGGGCTGAACACACATTTTTTTAACACCAATGTTATCCACTACATAAGCCACTAGTGTGCTGTGCTGTCTCTTCTCTCTCTGTCAGGCTCAGGGCAGTATGCAGAGTAACTAGTCTCAAATTAAAAGGTAACATTTTTTATATTCCCACTTTGGTACCAAAATAACACAGCCTGGGATTGGTTTAAAATTCTGCCCCGTGCAGAATCTCTTGTGGCAATAACAGTGAGTAAAACTTGCACAGGCCAAAGTGCTTTAACCCAATGCCATGGGATCAGCTTTTTACTCACTGTCAGAAAACATCCTTTGCTTGTCAGAGAGTGCTGCTCAAGTTGTTTTAGAAAACCATTGCTCGACCGAATAGGAGAATTCTAGAACTGGGTTCCTGACCCCCCAGGTCAGGAACTGTTAATCAAAAGTAAGAAGTGTTCTATCATTGAATGACAAAGGCAAAATACTGCTCATAAGCTAGCTGTCACAGCTGAGGTAACAACATGTTTCCCTATAGGAGGCTCAGCCAGTTACTCTGGCTGAAGTATGACCACAGCCAGAGTGTGAATGAATAACAGCCTCGTCATGGCTAAAGCTAGAAACTTTCTTCTTTACTTGTTTTTTTTAAAAAAAAGAAAAAAAATAATCTTCCTTTTCACAAAGCTCAGAGAAGGCTGAACTTTAGGCTTTCATTTCCCAATCTGCCCAGAATGGATTTTGGTTCTTCTATTTATTGCCCCTTCATTCATGCAAAAGCCTCTTCACGATCATGTGCATGATTGATGGGAGGAGCAGAGGGGAGAGTAAGTGCTGTAATTTTGATTATGCCTTGAAATGCTCAGGGTTGGAAATGTAGCATGAGATTCCCCCCACTTTCCCTGCCTCACTTGAAGGCAATTATTATTGCCTTAAAGGTTTGAGATTTGTTGAAAATAACAAATTGTTGATTGTTTATTTTCAGAGTAGATAACAATCAGCTTTTAATCAGCTTCTCATCACCACTAGAGAGCTATTAACTCTCTTAAAAATAATTAGAAAACAGAAAAGAAAAATCTTCTCAAATTATTTTCATCCAGGAAACTGAGATTTTATGAAAAAAACCCTCAAGATTCATAGAAAAATAAAAGTTAACTTGGTGACATGTTTAGTTCAATCTTTTAACAATGAGATATTATTTGCCAGAGATTGAATTGTGCTTCCTGAGCTTGTATGATGTTATAGATATTGGCATCTGAATAAGAACCAGGATTTTCAGCCACCTTGGGTGGACACTCAGGTGTTCCTGCTGAATCTTTTTTTTTTTCCCCAGGAATGGGATTGCAGGAGTCTTCCATTTCTCTGATTTCCAACAATTGGCTTTCAGATCCCCACCATACACATTTTTTCCATTTTTGACTAAATGATCTGTGAATTTCTCTCCTGGGGGAAACAGTACTCAAACTTAACTACAATAGAGAGAGCAACCTCCAATTTTCAATTATATTAAAATTACCAACAGGCATGAAATGCCTCAGATATCCCCTTTTGTGATTTCAGATAGGCAACTGAGTAGTCACTTCATCTCCCATGCAACTTTGCAGAAGTTTTCCCAACCAATAATCACATTAAAACATACCCTCAGCATGCCCTGCTTACTCTTGCCATGTATACCCTTACTGGTATGCTGGTTGTAACTCAAATGTAACTCACACAAGATCAATCATGAGCACTTTGCAGGGACCTGAAGCAGCTGCTGCTCTCCTTTTGAGCTGCTGCCAACAGATATTTGCCTTTCTGGTGCTGCCCAGGCAGCGTCCTCTGTGTGTTTCTCAGGTGCAGGTACATGGTCAGCAGCCTCCAGTGAGAGACTGGGGGACAGACATGGTTTGTCATTGTCACTTGGCAGGGAAACTGCTCTCCAAGCCAAGCAGGAATGCTCTTCTTGATGGCAAGCACTGTTCAGAGTTCTCAGACCCAGGAAGAGCTAACTGAATGAGAACATAATAGGCTGCAAAACCCCGATCACACTGGGTTATGGATTCCAAGGCATGACTCCCTAAAGAGAGTGTGAGGGCTGAGCTAATTAAGTTCTCCCCCCTCAGGACCCCAGTGGCTGCATCTTTTTATTTTATTTTCTCAGTTGCCCATTGGAGATGAATTGTGATTACTTTCAAACGGGATTTTTCTTGTACATCGATCACTGTTAGACCCATTTGACCTACTAGTGTCTCTTTAAAGATTCATGAACTGGAACAAAAGTGAAACTCTCTTGCTTTAACTGTTCCCACCTGAGTTTCCTGCACTGTGAAATACATCTTTTAAGAGGCCCATGGAGGGGTTGCATCATTGATTCAGATTCTAGGGGTTTTGCACACAGCATGTCCAGAGCCTGGCAATAGGCAGGGCAGTCACAAAGGCTGGGGGAGGCCATTGGCAAAGAAAGTCACAGCACTGGGTTAGATTAAAAACTGCTGCCATTAAAAATGTGCTACATCTCAGGGACCAGAGCAGGAATTTAAGTCTTCTACTTTAATACTGGTCACTAACTAAATGCAAAATGGCAACCATAATTAAAAGAAAAAGTAAAATATCACAGAATGTGGTCAAAATTCATTCCTCTGCTCACAGAAACTGGTGAGCCAAACCCAAAGAACATTTTCAGAGAGTGCAACCACCCTTATTTTACTCTCCTGGTGCTTTTTTCCTAAGTTAATGGCTTTGGGCAAATAGGATAAATACTTGGGTATTTATTTGTTCAGCTTCATTCAAATTGTATGATCTTGAGGAAGTACTGGTGAGTATGAAGCATCTTATAGCAACAGTATGTCAGAAAGACAGAAGAACCTACTTGGAATACTGACATTGCTGTGTAACAGAGAATAAATGGCCAGTGGAGGGTGTGGTTTATCATTTTAAATTATTTTTGCTCTCCAGCCAAAGACAGTTGGTTTCTTAAACCACAGTTTTGTCCTTTTAAATTTGACTGCTCAATTGTACCAGAATTCTTAATTATTTCTCTGCTTGCAATAGCACCATCCAATTTTTTTACCTGAGAATAGCAGTATAGCATAAATAATCTATTGCCTTTTTAACCTGAAGGTCTCAGCATCTGGTCTTCAAGACTATGAGAAATTTCTTACTTCATAATGGAATACTCCTATGACAGTTGCCCTAACTGGAAAGTATTGCCTTCTGAAGCCTTCTGTTCTCCACTCAGCAGTTATCATTGCTCTCTGAATAGAGCTCAAGCCTGGCTTAAGCTCCATTGCAACAAAGCCTGGACACAGCTCTAGGTTATCTGGGACCCCTTGGAGCTTTTATCCACCAGAGAGCTCTGGCCCACTCCTCTCCTGAGGTGCATGTCCCAAAACACAGAACAACAGCCCTGTTCTGTCTGTGTGTTGTACAGTGTGGAGCAAAAATGATGAATGAAAGGGAAAATCCAGAGGTTGCTCCCTCAGCACAGAGGACCAGTAGCAGCATCTCTGCTGTGACTGGGTACATTTTAGCTGGATTTGCACAAGGAACAGGAGTTTTTTAAAAGTATGTCCCAGAAAGATCTTCTGAGCACCATGTGATAAAAATACAGACAGACTAGGCTTGACAGGTTTGCAATTAATTTTTCTTGGCTCTTATTTACTTCTCTAATTCTGACAGTCTTGTTCCCTCAACACTTCAGTTTGTCAAGGCACTGCTGGGTAGAGTAGGCAGAGTAAAGTTTGCCTGCCCAAATCACACACTGTATTGTCAAACCATCCCATGGAAGTTCTACAGAAGCATCCTAACAGACAGCTCAGCTCATGTCCTATCGACCAAGCAATGCCTTTCCCAGAGATTTCATGAAGTCTCTCCTCAAGCCCTTCCCATTATAGGTATGGTCTACCTTCAACAAGCCCCTTTTGTCATCACCCAGCTGAGTCACTTCAAACAAGACAACCTTGAGTCCAGAGAGGAAAAGGGAAATCTGAAAATCTTTGTGAACCAGCTTTTTCTTACCCTGGAAAGCTAACAGAGATGTTGAGAGAAAAACAGGAATAACCAAACCTTCAAACCAGCCACTGGACAATGCATTTGCAACAGAAAGGCAGTGACCCAAGGACCTGAGGCAGAAGCTCAGCCATGCTTGTCAAATCATGTATTTGTAGCTTCACTGAGGTTTGAGATTCAAGCTTGAAAACCAGAATGACTTGGGAGTCACTTAGAATTTAAGCATGAGAATCGTGAAAGTTTTATTCAAGGCACAGCACTGCACACATAATTATTCCCATCAGAGAATCCACTAGTGGCACTGGTGTGGGTGCCTGCTCCATTAACGTGAGACCAAAAAACCCACAGTGTGTGACACTGAGGAGCCCTCCCAGCACAAGGCTGTTTATCTCCTCCTTTAATAAGATCAACTACCATGTCTTAATAGAGCAGCTCCTCCTCACAGCTCCTCCCCTACACTGTGTACCCCGATGATGACTACTCGGTATTAAAAGCAACATTGGATGAAAGATGGATGCCCGGAGACGACCCTTTTTTATCATGTATAATTTGTAAAGGTAGTCAAAAAATAGCAAGCAATTCAGCCTGGAATTTTGCCAGCTCAGATATTCATAGCACGTGTGATCAAAGAGCAGAATTTGCCAGTCACTGGAAAAACAATCAGGCTCGTAACCTGACTTCCAGCGCTGGAGATAGAGCCTGTAAACATCACTATTGATCAGAGCAGAACTATTTTCATCAGGCTGCACTGCTCTGGACATTCAACATCCGCAGAGTCAACACCTACACAAGCTGAAGTTAGGGCACAGAGTTCCACGAATTTACCATTCCCTATACATGAGCAATTTTCAAAAGAATAAGCAACTGAAGACACTATGAAATTACACTGAAAATGGAAGAAAAAAAGATATCATAAATGGAATTTATTGAAAACTCCAGGTTACGTTGCAGCATATTGACATATACAACAAATTAAAACAGCTAATTCATCTTACTAGCTTCCACTGATAATTTTTTAATTAAGTTACTTATCTTTATCTACATATTTAAGAATGTAGATCTTTCATTATTCATCTCTTAAAGAAAATCAATGTTGTCCTGATTTGCTACTGTTCAAACAAGGGTGCAGTATTATCTACAAAAAGACTGACTAATAGAAAAATAATTCATTAACTTTATTAGCAAGCGCTCTGAAAATGCCATTGGGCTCATTTTCATACTCCTATAAGTCTGAATTATGAACCAAAATCTTCATATTGTTCAGTATGACTAAAGTATACATAATGATATATTTTAAAAATGTTTATAAATAAAAAAGGAAAAAGAACATATAACAAG
>JAWWMO010000025.1:5015797-5064260 GCA_035047845.1 Dendrocincla fuliginosa | reverse complement strand
TATAAATAAAAAAGAAAAAAGAAGAAAACTATTATAATAGTCCAATGAAATGGTTTAGAAATTTCAGCCCTAATATTGTATTATATTATAAACATCACTATCAAAAAAGCTCTATGTTCTGGTTTTTACTATTTATTGCTTATTATTCAGTATTTTATTTATTATTGTGAGAGTGGAAGCTAATCTGCAGCACTGGTTAGATGCAAGAGTCTAAATGCCTATGCACTACACAGTGTTGCAGTATTTGCACATCAAAACAGACTCTGCTTTTACACTTGGGACTCTAAACCTTTATAAAAGACACTGTGAAAAGAGTAAACTTTGAATCTCAGTTTCTGGAGGAAACAGACTTTTTCTAGTCATCTTAAGTGTCCTTTTCTTCTCAAGGTGACCTTAACTTTCAGATTTGTAAAATGGTTTCCTCTCGTGTTCAATCCTACTGTGTAATAAGTTTTAAAAATGACTATTTATCTTCTTTAATATATTAGTCATATACAGCAGGAGAAGCCTCTGTGGGAATTTTGGCTATTGAGTTTGCTGAAGCTTAAGTCAATGCTGATTTAGAAAATATAACTTACACTTAGTAACAAACAATCATGGATATATTTATTGGAATAACATCATTCCATTCTCCTCCAGCAGCATATTTCGTTTATCAGTCACAATGCTATAGATTGGTGGATATTTACAGTGACCGAGGTAATTTGAAAGTAATGCTTTCATGTTGCCCATCTGATTGTACTTTTACAAGCCTGAATCACTGGCATTTGGGAAATAAATAAAACTGATGGTTCTGAAACATGTAAATGAAATGCCAGTTAACTGGGCAGGTACACGTTGTATTTATTTCTGAGAAGGGAGAATCGTGCATTGCTCAGACACTGCCCCTTGCAGAAGTTATATTTAAGCAAGTCTAAATTTTTCTAGATTTTGCCTTACTAATCATGACCTCAGCTGCCTGCACCATGTAATGACAATAATGAATAAACATGCTGTGCTTATGAAGAACTAGAACCTAACAAGCTGATCAATTGTTAATTCTATAAAGTGACTCAAACGTGTCTCCACTATCAATAAGTAAATCAGCTTCTATTTGCAGTACTAATGCACCTTGTGCATACCCTCCAGCTATCCTGCCCTTCGCTGTAATAATGTAATTATCAGTTTGGTCATATTTAAGTACAACCTGAATGAGATTTGATATTATTTTGGTCTTGAGGATGGAAAAATAGGAGGCAAAATTGTTGACTATTTAAAGAGACACTGCATTTATTTGGAGGATGCGAATTTTCCTTTTGCCCTCCAATTAGTCATACAAAATTATTTCTTTGGAAACCAACTACTTTACAGCATTATTTTAAAATCATACAGGCTATTATCAGATAGACATTCCAGAGAAGAAGGCCTTTCTATTATTAATGCCCTTTTGCTCTAAGTGTCTGTAACAAAGAATTTAAACAAAAGACAACAATCCTCATTAACAGTAACAGAAGATGTTTCTACAGTAAGGGGAAAAAAAAAAGCCATTTAAAATAAAACCAATTTGGCTTTATTCATTCTTTATTTTTCCTCTTGCATGAGGAAAACACAGAAGGTACATCAGAATTTTAGCCATAATACAATTAAGCATATTCCATATATGCTAATTACAAATAGCTGCCTGTCTCCACCACCTTTCAAGCAAGATTTAACAGTAGTAGTTTATTCATTGCTGAAGAACCTGTTCAGGAAAAAAGAATGTTTAATACTTCCAAAACCCAAGAATTTTGCTTAAATTATCTGTTTTCTTTCTCATTCTTACAGCTGCCTGCAAAGACACTGGGTGAATGCAGCTACCTGTTCATCCACCCAAAAACACAACCCATCTGGGGTGCAACCTCTGAGCAAACTTCACCTGGAGCATTTCGTGATTGATGCACTCTGGCAGGGTGAGTAATTGTATTTAGAGTGCTGAACCTTTTCAGAGTTATAAACAGTAATTATTCTTAAAGGTTTATGGCTTCTGTGACTATTCTTCTATTGTTAAACTGAAATATATACCACAAAAATACATTAGAAACATCTACAGGAAGGAAACGTTCTGAAGGGAAATGCTCTTAAGTATGTGGATAAGCTCAATACCAATTAATTTCTAACACTTAATGAACTAAATGAACCTATTCATTTCTCAGGTGGAAGGTTACACTAATTCTGGCAGAAATTGTCCCACTTCACCTCAGAGCCATCCTTCCGTGTCAGTTTGGTGTAGAAAAGGAAGGATAGTCCTTTTTAACTGGTACTCTCTTAATATAAGACAATGAGTGCAGGTTTTTAAAAGTAATTTTATCTGAGAACATTTTGTTCTTTTAACGGTCCCTGAACAGAAGCAGATCTGTTACTAAACAAAAGCAGAATTAATCATTTCAGGAGCACACCAAAAATATGGGTATAATTTAGTACTAAAATAGTTATTTAGCCTTTTCCCCCCTTCAGCCCGAGTTAAGCCCATACACCTATAGCTGGTATTTAGTACTTAACAATTAATCTGGTACTCCAGTAGTAGTACCTTTCAGCTAAACAAGCCAATGTCAAACACTCTCCCACGTGCTTCCAAATAATGGATATTAACTCAAAGGTTCAGGGACGCTGTTTAACTGAGTAATGTAACAGGAATACACACATACGACAATATTTCTATATTCCACAAAATAACTAATCCTTTTTTCAGATTCAATGGCCTATTTTATGTGCAGGTCCACTCACTGCTGTAGATCTGTGTTTGGGGAAATTTTATAGCACTTGACTTCTAACCATGGTGCTTCACAGTCATTAAACTAACAGGGCACAGCACATATAGCAATGCAGTCAACATGAGCCCGCCAGTCAGGATCAGGCTTTCACAGCTGCCTGTATTCTTGCTGGGACAATTCCAGTGAAACCAGTAAAACACTCATGGAGTGAGGCACAGCTGCACATATACAAGGACAGAAGGGTTTAGCCTCATAACATCAATGCCATCTGACCAATGTTAAATCCACTGGTGTGTTACATCCCACACCACCTCCTTGGGGAGGAAACAGTGCTGTGGCCCCAGAGCAGAGCAGAGACAAGAGCCTTTTGTCACGAAGATTTCCTTCATACTCCCTTGCATTTTCTAGGAACAGGGCACACGGATATCCTGAGTACAGCCCTGGCACTGCCACCGTCCCTGGCAAGGCCAGAGAAGGAGGTAGCAGCAAAGGGGAAGAGAAGACCCCTCATCCCTTCCTAGTAACCCTGCTGAGCATTTGCCAGGAAACTGGAAGTAAACCAGCAAGGAATGTGGGCTGCCTGAATGCCCAGTGAGGGCAGCAGTCACCAGCAACTAGAGCGTCTCTATTTTCTTTTCAGAATTCTCATGGAACAATATGGGCTGAAAGGGACCATAAAGTTTCAACTGCCCCACCATGGGCAGGGACACTTTCCACTAGCCCAGGTTGCTCCAAGCTCTGTCCAACCCAGCCTTGAACACTTCCAGGGATGGAGCAGCCACAGCTCCTCTGGGCAAGCTGCCTCAGTAGCCCCACTGTGAAACATTTCTTCCTAATATCTCATGTAAACCTGCTCTCTTTCAGTTTAAAGCCATTCCCCCTTGTCCTATCACTACATATCCTTGTAAATTATAGGGAACACAGTCCCAAAAAATAATTTAAGCAGGGCATATTAACCCCACTGCTTGTGTCATAGAATCATACTTCCATTAAAGAACTCAACCATACCTGTTTAATAGTTTAAACATAACAAGAACTTTCATTCTGGAGTCTAAGCTAAGTTAATTTTGCCAGGAAATTGTAATACAGATGCATTATATTAATTTCTGGAATACAACATTTTTCTTCCTGTCTCCAACATTATTAGCATCTTACAGTGGCTTGAATTAAAAAAGAAACATTTATTTTATCACCCTGATATCAGCTCACTGCAATATAACATTTTTTGAAAGAGGAAAATATCACAGCTTGGCATCATAAATTCAGCACTGCAACAAGATAAATCCTTCCCATTAATGTAAACCACTGTACTTCACAATATATCTGCATCTGCAATGCACTTCTGTTTGCTGATCCAACTATCATAAACACACATAATTCTCATTGAATAATGGAAGCAGCAAAGAAATCCGAGGGTAACTGCTCTCTAGACTAAACCAGCCACAGCCTGGTCCTTCAAACAGATTCACTCATGCAGGGATGTTCCTGCTTTTATATGACAACATAAAATACCATCATCCCCACAACTGGAATCTACATAACACAGCAAATGACATCGAGGGGCAGTCACTCCTTAATTACACATGCACAGAATGTGTGCTGGAAGCTTTATTAACTTGCAATATATATAAATCCCAGACATCCACAAAGGAGAGACTAGGTACCCTATCAATTAAGAGTTTCTGAATTTCTCACTGAATACCTGAGGTGACACTGAAATGACTCAGAAAAATAAAAAGAAGCTCAATTAATTTTGTTGAAAAGAAAAATCACTAACCCTTCTGTGCTTCCTACAACCACTCAATTTCCACCTTTTCCCCTTTACACTGAGATTAGCACTCAAACTTGCTCCAAATGGGAATTTGACACACAGTTTAGGAAATGCAAACACATGAATTAATAACCTGAATTATGCAAATACGAACCTGAAATTCACAATTTGTTTTAAAAAGCTGAAAGAACTCCTGTTAATTAGTTTATCCATGTCTAGGCATTACTCACATGCCTCTGGTTTAGTTAGCAGCTTCTTGCAGGCTGGGAAGAGAAGCCTCTAAAGGCTTTAAGAGCTAAAGCACCAGAGTTCTGCTCCCTCCTTTAGAAAGAAAAGGTTTACTGCTTCCAGAACCAGTAAGTCCAGGCTGATTCAAGTTACACCATGTCCTCCAGCTCAGGAGGATGCAGCAATGGCTGAGTTGTGCTTGGCAAGTGACTGGAGAACAGAAAGGGGCAAGAGCTCTGCATCAAGGGTTGGGGACTAAATTCTTTAACCATCTTCTACCGTGTAACACCGAGGATGGGATTGCTGCCCCTTAATGTATTTATCCTTGTTATGTCTCACAGTACATGGAACACAACTCTGACTTTAAAGGTGGAAGGGAGAAAATTTGTACTGATGCTGTGAAGAGGGAAATATCCTTCTGGGAGAAAGGTCTGACCCTACCAGAGTTTTTATTCCATAGATCTTCCCTGTAAAGTGTAACTGAAATTGAAACACAACAGAAGGGGCAATAAAAACAACAGGTCACCTTTGGAGTCACAAATACCCAATACTACTTTCCTTCATTTGAGCTTTACTCTGGCATAGTTGTACCTAGTCCCAAAAAATCAGCATTTCAGCTCACAGCCTTCCCAAAATAACTGCTGGAAAATACAAAATAGAGCAAAACTGGTGAAATCCGCAGTGCTTTGTTCCTCCTGACAAGCCTCTTCAGAATAGCAAAGAGAGAAATCCCCACTGCTTGCAAGTATTCAGAATGCTCTGCCACTGCAAAGCGGCTCAGCTCGGGCTGCCTGACCTCAGGTGAAAGTATGTGTGATCTTCTGATCTGCAGGGCTGGCACTGGCTTCAAAGCAACCGAGTGCACAATGGTTATCACATTTTTCAAAGGGAAAAAGAGATGCTGAAGGAGTTCTACTAGACCTTGAGAAGGGGCAAGGAGTCCCAGGGCCATAAACTGTAAGAGTGAGACAAGGGAAATCCAATACCTTGGATGAAAAGTATTTATATAGGAGAGATTTTTATTCTGAATGTGCTTCCAAAATCCAAGACAAAATAGTATGTTCAAGGCTTTCCTCAGGGGAGTGAAATGAGGCTTAGCACTCCAAGGCATCTTGTTGATTCATATTCATAGTGATAGAGAGTTTAAAACAATGAAAGATTGGTCTTAGAGTGTTATTAAAGATTAATATTCCAAACAAAACAATTTTTGAACCCACAAATTCAAGTTTAGTTCTACATTAAGAGTGTATTTTTGCAATGGCCAACACAGGCGGCAGTATAAAAACACAATAATTTTAAGATTTCATAAGAGATTTTATTATGCATGAACCTGAGAATTAACTGCTTTTCATCAAATATTTTACTGTTTACCTCTTTATGTACTTTTTTTTCTAATATTTGAGGAGTACTGGCCAAATTCTGCCCTTTTCACTCGGAGCCCAGTCCTTAATTGGGCAGCTTTGCCTGAGAGAGAACAGCAGGTGCTGGCCTTCAATTGATAAAAAACTGGCATGGGGAGATCAGGACAAGCACCAGCAACTGGTTGCCAGTTCATATCTAATCCAGAGCAGTCACATCTGGAAGGCAATACCAGGTCATACCTGCACCTGAGCTGTGTGACCAGGGGAACTGGTGAATTTAATCTAGTTCTTAGGAGTCTCAGTGAAGTCACTGTGAAACTTTTTATGCAATTAAAATAATATCCCGGAACTACCAGAACTGGAGCAGCCTTCTAGGCAGCTGAGGAAAAGGGGCATGGAATAAGTGGCATGAACCCAGACAATCTCTGCACCCTGGCAAGGCAGAAAGCTCTTCAGTGTTGGACTAAAATCTATCACCAGGGCTCTTGTTTCATTTTGCCTGCGTTTTTCTTCAATAATTAGGAGCCTTTTAGCTATCAGAGTACATCAAACCTGTACCTTCCACAAGCACTGAAGTCACTCAGACAAATATATCAAACATCAATATGAAACTGGAGGGGAAAAAAAAAAAGAAATCTTCTACAGCATCATCTGAAACATAAGACACTAAGTAATAGCATTAAAAAAATCTATTTCACACAGATGAAAATCATTACAGTTCTCCAGAGACCCCCTCTCTCTGCAGCAACCCGTGTCATTTCCTAGCTGGAAAAATGTGCCACAGGATATCAAAAGATGGTAATGTTCTTCTAATTTTAATATTCCTCTAATCCAATAATTGCTTGTTTACTGCTTTCTAATTTAAAGGTAATTCATTAGACGTATCCTGTCACATCTTATTGGCAATGAAGGCGTAAGGATCGTACACAACTCTGAGGCCTGTCAGTCATATTGCTGATGTTCTCTGTGGGTCCCTCCATGTAAAGGCCTATCAGTGCAATGGCACTCATAAGGGACTGTGTATCTATATATAAATTATAACCAAAAATATTGAAAGACTTCAGGGATGAAGTCTGTACCCAAAAATTTGCTTTCAGCATTAATAATTTTAACGAACAGAAAACATTTAAGCTAATATAAGTGGTTTGCATGCAAATATTTGTGATAATGACACAAAGGGTCTTGCACAGCCTGTGGGGAACTCCCGACTGGCCTGCAGGGGACTGGTGTGAGTCTGCTGCAAATGATGGCTAAGGAAACACCAGGCAGAAGAGGCAGCCTGAACTCCAAAATGCACATTTCAGGAGCCAGACCATGCCAGGCAACCTCTGTTGCAATTCTGCCAAAGCCACCCAACACCGCTGAGTTTTTGAGTAACCCTAGAGCAAAGGAGCAGGAACTGAGGCCAAGGGCTTCAGACCTGCTAGACCTTGGCAGCACGGAGGGGCCGGGGTCCTGAGGTGAAGGTGGAGTGCTACAGGAGCCATCAGCACAGCGAGGGAACACACACCCTCGTTCCTCGCCAGGCACGGCAGCATCCCCCGGGCGGCACGGCTTCCCTCCCCGCTCCCCTGGCACCACCCTGTGCCCACCTCCACCTGAGCAGCTCTGCTCCAAGCAACAAGGCAAAGGAGGCAATTTACTACAGGTGAAACCACTGTGTGCTCAAACACGCTGTTCAGGCAGTTCTCCTGCCACAGGGGCTTAGAACGCTCGCTGTTTATACCCTGCCAGAAACCAGCTCAGCCACCTTATCTCTCCCTGTGCTCGGTAATACGTCCCTTTTCAACAATCTCTTCTCAAGAAGTGAAACCTTTAACCGACCAGGCTAACTACACACGTGTGACTGTTTAATGATCGGTGACTGTCTCGGAGGAGGACACCAGCACGAGAAACACAGTGACCCTGTGCTAGGAAACCACCGAACTTGCGTTGGTCCCCAGGAGCACGGCCGGATCACCGCATCAGTTTGGGAGACAGTTTGGGTCAGTACGTGTCCAAACCCATGCCCTCATTGGCTGCCGGTGATGTCATGCCCGGGCATTAATCCCCGGTGACTGCAGGTTTAACATCACACGTATCTCCACATCATCTGCTAACGACAATGACCGAGCGTCTTGGAGGAAATTACTCGAGCAGAGAACAAAGCAACTTGTTGAAACGGGGAAAGTCGCATCTCTAAAGTCAATACTTCCAGCTTTTCTTTTGTCAAAGTGAAGTTGCTGGGGTCGAGAAATAACTCGCTGAAAAGAGGGGGTATTGTTGGAGCTCTGTTTTAAAGAAAGTAAATCCTCGAGATCTCCCACTCGAAAAGGTGAAAGTGCCGCTGGTGAGAAACCAACTGATCTGGGAAATAAAAGTATTTCAGGAGCTATAAAGTCGGTATCTGAAATTATAAACCTTTTTATAAAGGAGAGGTGGGGGGGAGAAAGTAAGAGTGATATTGCAGAGCAAGCTTCCCCCTTTACTAGCGACACCGTCATCACCAAAATAACAGTGGCAGTAAATGAATTGCGTGCAGACACACTAGGACAGAGATCTATTTAACACCAATACCTGGAGTGTTACAGACTGACACACAAGCGCCGGAGCCTGCCCAGCCCGCGGGGTCCGCTACACACGTACTGACAAGAGCAAATACCCCAGACACTTTGGGAAGAGGGGGTCCCCGGAGCCGGGGATCCCGCTGCCCCCGGCCGCAGCCCGCCAGACCCCACGGCCTCTCGAGGAACAGATAAGTCAGTGCCGGCCACCGCACCCCCTGTGATTATTGCACGCCGAAACACAAGTTACACTGCAGACGAAGCGGTGCTACTCCCCGCTGCCTTTCCCCCCAGGCGCGGATCACACACACCCCACCCGGGACGGGCAGCACCGAGGAACAGCCCGACACAGCCCCGGCCCCGCAGCTCCCGCACCGAGCTCCAGTTCGGGCAGCAGGAGGGATACCCGGACATTTAGAGGGATGCCCGGACAGCCGGAGGGATCCCCGGGCAGCAGGAGGGGATGCCCAGGAGGCCGAAGGGATGCCCCGGCAATAGGAGGGGATGCCCAGGCAGCAGGAGGGATGCACGGACAACAGGAGGGATGCCCTGGCAGCAGGAGGGGATGCCCGGGCAGCAGGAGGGATGCACGGACAACAGGAGGGATGCCCGGACAGCCGGAGGGATGCCCGGGCAGCAGGAGGGGATGCCCAGGAGGCCGAAGGGATGCCCGGGCAATAGGAGGGGATGCCCGGGCAACAGGAGGTGATGCCCGGCCCCTGCCCAGCCCAGCCCCGCACCCCGTACGGCTCACCTGACCGCCGTCTGGTCCGAGGAGCGGCTGCGGAGGCAGGAGAGAGGTGCAGGGAACGGGGAATCACCCAGGAGGGAGCGGGGAGCGCACCCGGCGTTCAGGCTGCCAGGAGGATTCTCCGCACAGACTCCCGCACGTAGCGGCGCATCGCCTAAAGTGGCTTTGGAACTCCCCTCCCACTCCCACTCCTCCTCCTCCTCCTCGCAGACGGGCTTGGAATCAGAGTGTCACGGCTTCGCTGTCTCTCCCAGCTCCGCGGGCTGCCTCCCTTCGCTCCCCCCGTTCCTGACCCCTCCGCTCACGGTAAGCGCAGAGCCAGCGCTGTTCGGGCAATGTGCCCTCTCTCCCTCCCTGCCTCCCTCCAGGGAAGATCGTGCTGCCTTCCAGGGGCAGAGCCTCCCCTCAACCCGGGCTTTTAGCCGCCTGAAGGAGCCCTGACCTTATTTCAGCATCCGACTGGTCGCTGCTCAGCCGAGGGAAGAGACAGGAGATGTTTTCTAGCTCGCAGCCGGGCCGGAGTTCGCAGCATCTTTGGGAGACAGCCGCAACTTGAGAAGGGTGCGTGGGGTCACGGCAGCAACATTCCCCCGCCTCTTACCGCATGTCTGATCGCTGCCGCCCCTAACCCCCAGTCCTGCGGGTTATCAATAAATCATCACCTTCGCAAATTTAGTTTAAATGGAAAAAATAAAAGGTGGTGTTTCCCTGGATACAAAGCCGGGGTCACTTCAACAGCCTTTCCAGCAGCCACTGGGAAACGATTTCTGTTTCTTGCTCTGCCTCTGACTGTGCAACCTTTATCACCTCCCTTTGCACTCTCAGTGTCTCCTGTAGCTCTGGTGCTCGCCTGAACAGTGATTTCCAAATACGTGCTTCTGTGGGAGTCAGGCATTTAAATATGTGTAGGTAGGAGTCCCATTTCTGTGAGAGAGGGCAGTGTCTCACCACAAGTGACCGAAGGGCTCTGTGCAACAGTAGGTTGATCTCGGCTATATTACCTAAATCCTGGTGTAATACAAACCATCATTCTTCTGGACAAACATTCCTTAAATTGGAAGAATTGCTGAAAAAAGTGCCTTGTGGAACAGGGCAGGCTACTTTCATCACAGGAAATCACTCGGTGGCTACTGCTGTGGAATTGCATATTGTCTTTTAAGTTGTCTTTGTGCAACTTCTCTGGTGCACGTGTGAAAAACAGTAAAAATCTCAGCAGCTTTCACAGTACCATTCATTGTAAGTTAACAGTACAGGAGCAGACTCCCATATCCTGGATAAATTCATCTGGCCTGAAAGACAGGATCAAAATCCCCAGCCTTAGCACTCCCTCATCTCATGTTAGCACAACTCAGCTATGCTCTTCTAATCAACAGGAGTTATGATACAGTCAAATATCCATCTCACTCCTTACATGAGGAGCTGTCACCTTCTTGCCTGATGTTCCTGACATTTAACACCCCTCCAGACCATTAGCGACCCTAGAAAAGGGGGTAAAGGAAAAGCAGAGACAAGACGGAGCTACAAGGTTGCATAAAGAAATGTGAGAAGTAGATCTAGGGAAAAGGGAGAGAACTGGCTGTACTGATGGGAAAGGGAAATATTTAGAGGACAGAAGACAAAAATCAGCAGAAAGAAGAGTCTGTTCTTGCTGCCTGGAGTACAATTTGTTGCAAATAGGCTGGTCAGGACATTGGACAGGGATTACATAGGATCAACACACCTTGGTATGTGTGGATGGAGCAGTTTACCAGCTGTGGGTGCTCTTACAACTGGGCTGTTGAGCCACGAGAGACATGAGTTCACAGCTCTCTCTGGTGTATCCTGTGCTCACATTTCCTTCCACACTCACTGCCTCTTAGTCTCAGTTTTCCCCTCCAGACAATGGAAGCAGCCGCATTTCTTGTGCAGGGTTGCTGTCAAAATGAATTAAGAGGTCCAAAGAGTACTTTGAAATGCAGATATTATGCTCGCTAGTTTTAATGCCTCCAAAGCGGTCTCCAGATATCTCTAAATCCTCAAGATATCCCTGATCAATTCCTGTTTTACAGATGAGGAAGCCAAGCAGAGGAATGGATGCTTTAGTCCACCTCTTTTATGTCGCGTTCTGAGGATCCCCCTGACCTTGCCATGTCTGAGGTTCCCAGATGTTGGCCCACAGTGTCCAAACCCCATCCAAAGCCATGTTTTGCTGGTGATATAGAACAAGCACACCTATGCAGAGCCTTCACAGCTGGTTACTAATGCCCTATAAAGCTATTTCCTTTGACAAGTCAATACCCACACATATTTTGGCATCCACTGTGCCCTGCGGGACCCCCTGAGAAAGCTTGGGTGCTGTGGGGCTGAACTAGATCTCCCCCCGTATTTTCCTTGTCTTTCCACGTGTACTGGGAAGGAGCAGGACACAGGAGCTTCTAGTCTCCAGGCCTGTGATCAAATTATCTCTCCCTCTGTCACACATCCTAATCACCACAGCTGGCGGTCATTCCAACAATATTAACGCTGCTGAGTAGCTTTCAGTTTTGCAATTAGCAAGGTTTTCTTCTTCCCTCAAATAAAAAATAGGCTTGTGCTTCTTAACGCTGCATGAATAATACAGATACATTTGAGGCCCATGTTACCGCCTTGTTGAGATGAACTGACACTAGATGTGCTGTAGATATTTTAAATCTTTTGAAGATTAAAACACTTACAAAGCTTATTATTTCTAAACATGTTTATCCTGCCTCTCTTTTTTGTTTGCAAAATTAGGCAAAGCACAGTTTAAATAAACAACTATTGTACTATTAAACATTGATTAAAGAAAAGGGTTCCATTTAAATTATTAAGTGGTAAGATAAAAAGCATCCCTTCCCTTTTGCAAGCTACTTTATTCAGAAGTCAAACTTCTGTAGTCTCACTGAATGCTAATGAGCAGCATAATAATGCACAAGGGCAAGAGGGGGCTGAGTAATTAAAAACAGAGGCCAGAAATCAAAGGGCTTGAAATACACTTACCAAAATAATTCAATTATACATTAGAAACCTGGGATAATCAAGACACATCCCACAGTTTCATTCATCATTATGCCCCAATTTAATATCTCTGCTGGTTTGCTGTACACGGGAAGCAGCGATTGGGACTTTCATGTGCAATGCTTCAGCCAAAGAGACAAAGGCAACGTGCACTCAGGCCCCATCCTCATCTCGAAAATGGCTTCACTTGACTGAGTATATTCTCAGTTATCTGAGTTGGGGAAATATTTTTGGTCACAAGCTATTTCTGTATTGGTGGAACATTCCTTTTTTCTGTAGGTTGGCAATTAATTAATACAAATCTCCACACCCACCATTTTATCTTCCCTATAAATCCATCTCCCACCTCTCTCCTTGGCTTCACCTCTTCTTGTGGCTTCAGGCTTCCCTGTCTGCCCACAAAAACCTCTGCCAAGCAAAGCAGTGGGTAGGTTTGTTCAGCAAACCATGGATTTAGCTGGGATGGCATCATGGGACTCTGAGGTTTCCATGCAACACAAGCTGGGTCAAAAACTCCTGATGTAGCTTTGCAATGTCACCACTTTCATGAGCCAAGGAGTCCCAGAACAGCTTCTAGTCTCCAGAACAGCAAAGGGGACTGTAACATTTTTAGAAAGTTCCAGTGCTATGTGATAAAAAAAGGAAAATAGAAACAGCTCAGTGACTGGAGATCAACAGAGGATTTATGTTATTTTGCCTTGTGCAGTGTTGATGCAATAAGCAATGATCAAACTTAGCCCACTGCACTGAGAACAGCTTAATGGAGGGAACTGTAAGTGATGCATTGTCAGGAACCACGGAAAAAACAGAAAAACTGAACACGAGGTTCCAGCTGACAAAGGAGAGCACTGTATTCAAAAAGTTCTCAGATGCACAAATTGTGTACCTCAATTCTAGTGCATAATTAAGGCAACAACAGGTGAAAAATGTTGGAAACAACCCATTTCAGGAAAAAAAAAATCCAATATTTCAGCAAACCCAATTGCACTCAGCTTCCTGAGGAATCAGAGTCTCATTGTCTTATTATAATTTTAAAAGATTTAAGCATAGGGGCTACTAGTTGTCTCTAGTGAGCAATGAAGTCAGATCAAACATTGCTGTGCTCCAGGGGGTGAGAGGAGCCTGTAGGGCAGCTCAGGTCGCAACATTAAATGGCGAAAAAGGGAAACAAGAATCTCAGGTCAAGTTTTCCAGAACTAGGGGTCTCAATTAAAATGAAGGTTGTGAATTCAGCTCTTTAGTGGAGTCCCAGCTATTACTGAGCTTTGCTGCATCTTCTATTCAGAGCAAAACAAAGGGCTGCATGTGAAGAGTGAGGGAGCTTCAGCCAGTGTGTGACAGCAGCTAATGTGGATGTCCCCAACTTTCCCCAGCCCTATCAGCCACTTCTTCCACAATAAACATCTTCCTAAATAAAGCTCTTTTGGAGATGATTCTGTTTAACCCCACAGAAAAAAAAAAAAAAGAAAAAAAAAACACACAAACATGTTAAAAAGGAGATCATTAAGCCAAACAATCCAGTATTTGCCAAGGGAAGGGAGGGAAATGTGCAAGACAGATATAATTTCAACACATAGTGAGTTAGAGAGCAAAATACCCATTTCCCCCCATTTTTCTAATGAGGAATTCATTTTTAGAAGGGAAGACATACATGTTTCTTGATTTTGCAGAGGGAGTGACTGAAAGGGAGGGGAGCTGTAAATGGGGGCAGAGCCCGAGCAGCTCGGGAGCCCCACTGCTCAATATTAATTTCTCAAGTTTGTGGTTGAAATACTCTAATAGATATCTTAGTGACATCCTCTTCCGAGAAACAGTCCGGGGCAGTAATTCTGACAGGACAAGTCAGCTGTAATGAATTTCTTTCCTCAGCGCAGATGGGGCCTCACTTTGCTCACATGCATAGCTCGTTCCACTTCCTAAGACTACGTGGAGACAAGAGAAAGTAGCTCTGGCCTCTTATCTTACCTGCCTTAAACAATATAGTGGAAATCAATAAATGAACTTCATTTTCTTTAAACATGCAATTACACAGAATAGATTATAGAAGTGACAAAGCCCAGAACAACTCCACAAACACAGAGCTGGGCTCTGATTTCTATCAATACGAGATGAAAGTTGTGTAGTTGCTCATTTACAGCTCAAAGCTGCATTATTTTCTCTAACTCGGGCTGTATTGGTAGTCATCTGAACTCTATAAAGTAGAAATATCAAGCCATCTTTATATTCCTTCCTCAGTAAATAACGATTTACAAAGGAGGGGAGGAAATCTCCCTTCCCCTCCCTCTTTCAATTCATTAAGTTCAACTGTGGTAACCAGCGAGGCATACAGGAAAGGGTTAGGTATCTCTGCCTCTGAATATTTAATTTGGAACTAAATGTAATGCACAGCATCCTCACACCCTTGGGATTTCAGCAGCCAATATGCCAATGAATATATCCTGACAATAGTGATTTTTTCTGCACTTTGGAGGCATGAGTGACATTTGCTCACCACATATGTTACATCGGATGCTGAGGTCTACACTTGTGAGAAATTAATCAGAATCCATCTGTTTCCTTCTCATCCTGGACAATTTCATTACAACTTAACCAAAGATTATAGGATTCCCATGTCTGTGTCCCCAGCCCCCAGCCCAGTCTTGGTGTTTCCATACTGAATGATTAAAGCTGCTTAGTTTAAGTAAGGTCAGAGTCAATCTTCCATCCTGTAGGGAAAGGCATAATGCTCATGAGCAGGGTCCAAAATCTGCTCAAAATTACATGTAGGTAAATCCAGAATATCCCTACTGAACCACAGGGGCTTTAGGTTTATCATGGAACAGAATGTGAACCTTCATCTTTCAATGCATGCTTGTGGTGGCTGATTTTGATTGACATCAGGCTCAAAATGGCACAAAGTCACTGCGGGTCCCCGGTTATGTTTTCATTTACCTGCCCAGGTGGTGAGCAGAGAGATGGTTCACCCCTTCTGTGGGGCTGGGACATACTGTGCCCCTGCTGGGAAAAGAAAGTGCTCTGTCTTAAAATACTGCCTGTTCTTACATAGACGAGTTCTTTGCATAATTCTTGTTTATTAATACTTCCTTAATTCAATATAATAGCAAGGGAGAACAGGACACAAAGATTGCTTGGACTCTGATTTATGATTTATGATTTGGCCCCATTTTGCACAATGATGGATGAATAGCTTAAAAGTGCAGTTTTCTGAGTGCATCCAGACTACACCCAGGGATGGAAGGTCCCCAAACCTTTCTGCCACTTACCTGTGACTTCTTTTGCTGCTTGGCCTGGGTACTTGGAGGGTACCTGGGGACACGAGGCTTTCCACCAGTTTCAGCAATTCCTTTTTGGAGCTCCTCTTCTAGTGGGGGCTGGTCCCACGGTGCCACTCGAGCTCCAGATCCCAGCAGAGAGCAGGTGCTGGTCCCTCTGAGCATTGAGCTGCTGGGCAGGAGCAGGAGGACCCCAACAGGGTTAAGGTGGTTGCCCCAAACTAGACAAACACCTGCCCAGCACTGCAGCCTATGATGGGGACCAGCCCCAAAACCTGAGCAGGAGGGGAAGGAGACAAACAAACAAAGCTGTGCAGGACTGGCTAGAAGGAGCAGCTATGAAAAAAGGGTTGTGGCAATGAGACCTCAAGCAAAGAAATTCATGCAGCAGTGGGGAGATGAAAGCTGAAGGCAGGTGAGATGTGCAGAGCAGAACAGCACTGAGCAGCATGAGATGGGAACCACACGAAGCCCCCTGACCCCGCTGGGAGCGGCACTGCCTTCCCCACTCCTCACAGCCATTATTCCAGCTGACTTGCGGATACCCAATAGTTATTTTTGAAATGAAGGTGCATTCAGATCAGGCTGTCACAGCCTGTCTTTTCAATCAGGAGTTACTTGATCAGATGCTTTTTTGCTGTAACATAATCACATGATGCCAGGGCTTTAAGCAGGACCCATATTCCAGCTCCAGTGCTGGAAACTTCCTTGCCGGAAAGATATCGACACATTGGGAGATAGCTATAAAAGAAAAGAGAGATCTTGCATAAATTAACTTATGCTATTTATAGACATGGAGAGCAGACTATCCATGGGACCATCTGCTAATCTATGTCCCATGGCAATTAAAGTCAACATTTCACCATATCTTCTCCATCAAGGGCTGAGATTATGCAGTGAACTCTTTTTCTTGTATAACACCAACCTTACATCTGTGCTGTTTAGGGTCTCTTTCCAACTTTCCATGACACTTCCCATAACCACACTCTGAGTGCCTGCTACAAGAAAGGAAAAACTCAAATGGATCATTTTTATTAATATATATACTATTAATATATAGTAAAAGGGCCACTAGGTGAAAAAGGCTCTATTGCATTTATTGATTCTTGAGAACTTCTCTGTCTTGATAAAAAGAAAAGAGACATTGTGCACTAAATAAATGAATTTATGTATTTGATTCAAAGTGATCTTCATACAGTTTAATCTTTTCAGTGATCCTTGTTATAAACAGACCATAGAGATTTTCAGAAGTGACTTATGATTTTAGACCCTATGTTTTTAATCATCCAAACCTAGATGATTCCAAAAATTGTCAAAAACCAGTGAGCAGAACTCTCACCATCTCATTTTCTTTGGGGAAAGCCTAAAAACTATGGCATCCAAACATTTTGCTTTAGAAAACATGTGAAGACAAAATCCAACTGTACTTAATGTGTAGTTTGTCCATATTATAAATATAGAGAATTTTCTGAAGTAACTTAAAAGCTTGAGTCCTACTCTCTTGTTCTGCATCTTTTTATACACAACACATTTCTATTACTCCATGCAATTTTAATAATTTATACTGGCACCATCACTTTAGCCATTGTATTCACTACATTCAGCAACAGGAGTTACTATAAAAGCAAGGATGAAAATACAGAATATTCGATTAGCAGGAAGATTTGCAGAAAGGTAACATTACAGCAGGACTGAAGGGCTCTTGATCAGGCAAAAGATATTATTTCACAGAAATAATTACAGAAATACATGTTTCATGGACACTAACACATTTGGTTAATTAAAAAAGAGCTAAAGGCTTTCTTAGCTACTGAGCTGACCAGTTACACAAATAAGAACTCAAGCAACCTTCCACCTCTGTCATAGCTGATACTACAAAAACCTTCTTTTCTTTCCAGCTGTGTGGGGATGTGTGTGAGAGAGAAAGAAATGGAAACCCTAACCAGGGATACAAACAAACATTATCCTTTTGCTGGCCTGAAACTTGCTGCAGTCACAAAACAATTAGAAGTTATGTGAGCACAGAGCTTTGCACAATTTATGCTGCCTGAGCTGCTCCTTGTGGGAATGATCACCTCCCAAATCTTCCTTCCACTCTGGTTTTTGCATTCCATCACAGGATACCAAAACTCTGAGAATAGAGGTGCTGGGGATGAGATTCACATCCATGACTGTCTTCCCAAAGGTCCAAACTCTCTGCTCAAAACCTAAAGGTTATTACTCAAAGTACTAGAGGAGAAAAATGGTGTAATATCTTCCCTCAGTATCTAAAAAGACATAACAGACCATTACTGACTACGGATATAACATACACAGGGTATACCAGGGCATAGATGTAAGTATTTGTGGAGAGGTTTTAAAGCCATTGTTGTCCATTTTTGCACATTAAAACCCACAAAGTGTTTTATTTGGAGCACTAAATCCTTTCATTTCTCTCTGGCTAGATTTTTAACTATTAAAATATTCATCATGCACTCCAAGAATCTCAATGCCAAGTATTTATTTTATATTTTATAACCTTTTAAATAGTTTCTTTAAAATACCTTCAGGTGTACATATTGCTCTTTAAAAACCACTGAAAATAAGAGTTTATTGTAAAACAGAGAGGAGAGAAATGAGGCATCAGGCACGGCTGAGACCTCAGTACAACAAAGGAGTGGATTCCATGAAATTCAGTGCTAAGGATAGACAGAAAGGGCATGTTTTCAAAGTGAAAATTCTTTGGGTTCCACATAAATAGATGTATCTTTCTACTACCATTGGAGGGGGGGGGCAGGGAGGGAAGCTTCTATAAAGGGGATATTTATGTCCACACCTCCTATTTAGGTTTCCCTGCAGATGAACAATATTTTTTGTAAGGTGGGTGGCTGACACTGAGAAAAATCACTATCTTCTGTTTGAAAATTCCACCCTCATCCTGTTACCCTCTTTTGCCTGAGAGGACAGCCCTGACCCTGAAACGATGCTCCCCCAGCTTGCAGGCAGGGGGCTGGAAGTCTTTCAGGCCAAGCTGGATGGGGCTCTGAGCAACCTGGTCTAGTGGAAGGTGTCCCTGCCCATGGCAGGGGGTTGGAACAAGATGGAACAACCCAAACCATCCTGTGATCCTGTGATTCATTCTCTGATTCCGTGACCATCACACAGTGATGCACAAGGTGTATCCCTGCAGCCAGCTGGCCTTGCACACTTGGCACAGGAGCAGGAGGGGTCATGTGCCAGCAAAGGGGATCCCACAGTGCTGGGATCTCCTACCCACAGCGATGGGGTGAACAGCACAGATGCTGCAGCACCATCAGTGGCAGCAGCTGGGTCTGTAGCTCTCCAGCTCATGCCAGCACTGGTTTCCCTGGACAAAAAGATCAGCAGCAGCACCACCACACAGGCTCAGGCCACCTTGCCCTGTAGCTTTTGGGATGGTGGCAAATCAGACATCTCTGCATGGAGCCTGTGACAGAGAACACAGCCAGGGCTGGCTCAGATACCTTCACACCCCGTGTTCCTCACCCTGCAGCCTCCTCAGCTAGAGATGTTGAATATGATCAAATGCAATTTGGCAGCTGTGAAGCTCGGTTACAAACTGCCTGGGAAGAGATTACCTTTGGCTTCCAGAACATTTCTTCTAATCTGAAGAGAAGCAGACACCTCCCCTCTCCTCTCTGTGAAGCCTCTGCTTTATGCTTGGAGTCAGCCTCTTTCTCAATACCACATTTTGAACCATTATGTTCCCCTCTATATTCCCACATGGGATTTAACTTTTTCCATGTGGAAAAAAAAAATGTTTTAACTGTCCTTCCTTCTGTTTCTGCTCACAGAGGAAAGAGTCAAAGAGTGAGGTGCAAACCTGAAATATTATAGCACGCTTTCACTGACTGCTTCAGCATCCCCTCCAACACCCCTCTGGCCACCAGAGCTCCTCAGAGGACACAGGCAGGCAGCATCTTCAGGTGATTTCACACAGAATTTGTGCCATTGCTTCTCTGTCCAAAGGGCTTTCATATCAGAAGATAATATTTACCAGTTACAGTCTCCGAGGAGCGAAGGATGTGCCTGCACATAGTTATTCCACCTGTCTTGTTCTCTCTCCCAGACACCAAGATTAATGAAAAAAGGCAAGTCAGACTGCATTTGTAGACACTGACTACATTATTACTGAACACAGAACTTAACACCAAATGTCTGGGTCATTCAAAAGGTGACATGCATTTGTGAGGAAACACATTTAGTTTATTTATGGACAACAGAGGGACACGGTGGATCCACTATATCATAGGCTTCCCAAGAAAAAAGCTCCAGTCAAACTAGAGTAAGTGAAGACATCCCCCAACTTGGGAGGAAGATTGTTCTTTTTCAGCAAATTGCTGGTTCTATGGCATGTTAGGTATCATTAATGGATTAAGTAATTTTTGCTGTAACATGACCTGCTATTTCCACAAACAAGTCTCTTATTTTTACCACATTTATTTCCTAAAAACTATTTGATTTTCATTTAATGTCTACCTAAAAGGCTAAAGACCCAGGCACTCCACTCAGTTGCACTGACATTATCTTTTAATTAGCAGAGGTCACTTAATGCTTTTAGTACAATCAACAGTTGCTTTCTTTCCATGATCAACAACAAGAGCATCACAGTTAATGCAGACTGATTAAAACTTGAAAATCCTTTAGCGTAGAAGTATCTCAGGACAAGTATAATCAAGCAATTGCACATAGATCATTTCCCTTGACAGCTTTGATTGCAGCACCACCAGGAAGAGCAATCCAGGATCTGGGGAAATGGCTTCTCTTATACCAGGGGTCTCACCAGAGACCTGAAAAGCCATGGGTGAAATTAATCCCCAGGGCTGTCTCCAACTGCATGTGTTTGACATCCACTGAGTGCTTCCAAAATTTTTTCTCAGAAGAGATAAAACTAAAATTAGGGATCTCATGTGGTTGATAAGTGATGGGTAAAGCTCACATTCCAGAGATTTACACAACTTACTGCTTGGCACTGCAGTTGAAAGCACATATTAAAAATTGAGACCAATCATATATTGCCCTGCAAGTATAAATCAGCCTCCTCATACATAGATGAAGCTGGGATCCTTCCCTGATTTCAGCACAGAAGGACCTATTGGATGCTTGGTAGGGAGAGATTTGACTGAAGTGAATGAGTTTTTTGAGAGTGGGGATCACTTTCAGTACAAGACAGTGGCAAGTCTTCTTCTGCAGTCACCTGCCCTGTTCAGAGAGAGATTTTAAAAGCTGGAGGCAAACAGACGGGGCTGCTGCCTCCAATACCTAACAGTTTTGTTAATCCTTATCCTTTTGACCCATGCACAAAGAAAATTATTCCAGGAAACCAATGGTAACCACTCCTTTATAATCCCTGTATTATATCTGCTATGGAGGCTACAATGTAAATAAAATGAGAAGAACTCTTACAATGTCCATTATAAATTAACAAAGGCTTTTAATCTTGTTAGCTTTTTACTGCTAGACAAGGAGCATATGACAGAAAACATATCACAAACAACAAAACCAGGATGAACCAGACCGAAAAAATAGAGCAACCATGTCCATTTAAAAAACAATTACATAGAGCTCCCTTGGAATGGCCATATACATCCCCAGACCAGCTGCTTTCATCTCCTCTGTTGCATTTAGGTTATGAAAGGATTTAGTTTCCCAAGAAAAGAATTTGAGACACAAGGAAGGCAGGGCAATTTTAAATTAAACAGCATGACTATGGTAACGTCTGCAATAGATTGGATGCCCTAAACACAGTGCAGGAGAGATCTATCGTCTTATCTACGGTGTGGTAAATAATTTCTCCTACCTCGAGGGTCATTACATCTTCAGCTCTTTCTGTCATTTGTGATTCCACTGAGAGGCTGAAGAATAAAGTCTCTACAGGTGCTTATGGTGCAAGTGAGCAGCTATAAATAACATCCCAGTGTTCGGCTGCGCGGGATAGAAAAACCTCATTCGCATCCTGACGGCCCTTCATTAGACACCAACTTTCAGCCCTACAGATCTCAGCATCTCCTGACATCAAATCTGGCAGGTGGTCATGAAAGCAGAAATATGAGCCCTTAGGGAAAAGACTTTTTGCTACCCTACATCCCCAAAGCTCCACAGTGCTCTCCTGAGAGAAATGGGGATTTGGGGTGGGGGGAAAACCCGTCAAGTGGCACATTCCCAAACTGCTGATTCAGCACGAAACCTTTCCTCTCCAGTCCTGGAGTCTGAACTCGTTAGGTGGGGGATAACATCCCAGGAGGCAGGAGAAGATCCCCACTGTGGGGATGCTCTCACATGTCTCTCCCCAGCTGTCACTGGGTGTTTGCTCCAGCAAAGTGGAGCACAAGGCCCCCTCAGAACCACTGTGAGCTGCCCTGGGAGCCACAGCTACAGCTCTATTGCAGTGCTAAAATAAACCCGTCAGTCTGTGGCTGGAGACTGTTTCTATTACTGGGGAAGAGATTTAAGATCAGGGCTGTTGCAGCAGCATCTCTGTGCTGGTCCCCAGAGAGACACGGGCTCGGCGCTGCCTGTGGAAGGTACCAGCACAAAGAGGAGTTCAAGCATAAGGGCAGTGAGGGAAGCTCATTGCATGGGTGCTGGTTTTTGGAGAGAGCCAAAAATAGGAGAGTCACCTTAATTAAACAGAAGGGGGGAAATCCCAACAAGATTTCACATACAAGATATTAAAACTAAAAGAGCTGAGGAGAAGGTGAAGGGGCACTTAGATCAGGCAGGCAGAGCTAGACACGTAAGCGATGCACAGAGACCTCATGGGACAAGGTTAGGACAGAAGTGACAGCTGGTATGAAGAAATAGCGTATTAAGATCCAAACCCTGTCAGGAAAACCCAACCGTGCGGCCGATAGAGAAGTTCAATAAAAAATGGGCAGGCAGAAAAAGGACACAAGGTACATAAATACATGCTTATTCAATAAAGCAAGAAATGGAACAGCAAAATTGAGCAAACAAGGCTGCCCTGTGGCAGGAGACAGCCTGATTTATTTGCCTTGCTGAAACACGGCAGCGTGGAAAACACAGTGGGGAAACTGTGTTGTCTCGGTAGGAATTATTCAGCAAAGGAGGGTTAGGTCATGGCTGGAGCACCACAAAGAGCCTCTGGAAGCCAAGTTTCCACAGGAAGAAAAATCACACAGACAATGCATAATTGATGCAGATGTTACCAGGAGTGTTGAACGCTCTGGGGACAGAGAGGAAAATTATTTAAAAGAAAAGAAAAATCAACAAATAGTTAATAAAACAGCAGTAGTGACTTCTAATTACCTGTACACAACTGATTACAGCCCATGCCCCAGTGACAAGCTGTTTCTTAGCAACTCAGAGGCAGCTTTTGGAAGGGCTCCTTCCAGGGAGGGAAGCTCCCCTCCTGAGGACCAAAGTTCAGCAGTAAACTCTGCCTGGACCATTCAGTTTTAAGGGCTGTGGAACATTGTAGTGATGTATTTCATCTCCTTTAGGAAGAGAGCACACACCTCCCCCCCAAAAAAAAAAAATATATTTGGGAATGTGGGAATCAAGTAGTCCTGTAAAGGATATTCAAATCCTGAATTTGGCATGGGGGATACCCAGGAGTTTCTGGCAGAAAAGAGATGCAGCATCACCTGAGTCAGCAACACAGGAGAAAGCACAAATTCTCAGGACCAGATGGCTTCTCCCTAAAGCTCTGCAAGGACAGAGCAGTTGAGCCTCCAGCACAAAGATCCCTTCCCATTAACATCAGGTGTCCCCCTTCTTTAAGAAATGCTCAAGACAAATCCATTTTCCAGTCATAATTTTTTTTAACTTGCCAAAGAATCAATTATTTTGAGAGGCCAGTAAGTTACACACACCTTGGTGAATAACATATTTCTGTAGAGAAAAACTGAACATCTTCACATGCAAATCTAAAAACTAGTAATGGAAACTCAGATATAAATCACAGGATATTTGAAAATTCCTCAGGCAAAGACACTGGCAAAGGTCTGTTGATGAGCTGAAGTATCCAGGAGAGAGGGAATATTTCCATGGCCCTAGAACTGGCTAAGAGACAGGCGTAGGTGGTTAATTTTTAAGAGGATCAAAGACCTGCATCACCGCTGATGTTTAATAAATTAATGAGCTGGAAAAGCACACAAAGAATAAATGTCAAATACCAGAGAGAAGCTAGGAAAACTCCAGGGGTTCAGGAAATCTGCATGAGCAGGCACACAGAGAAATAAACACACCCAGATCACGGTGCAGCCCCACTGCATAGACATGAGGATTTTAATTCACTGGAAACTCCCTCCAATAATAATTAATAGTAAAAAAGAACAAAATTAACTCGCCTGCAACAGCCGTGTCAAAACTTTTCTCTGTGGAGAGCTGGCTGGGAGCGTGGCTGGAACGAGTGTTCCCATGTCCAGTGACATCAGCCCCCACCTCTGATGCAACCTTAGTGCCACTGAAGTCCCAGGAGGGGCGAGCTGTGGATTTCAGTGCAGGCAGTGCCAGCCACACCACCCATCTCAGACTGGTGGCAAAAATCCAAATTATAACAACAACAAAATGGCCAAAAAGAAACAGTCCAGAGTTACTCTGGAGTAACACCATTACTCCAGAAGTAAGAGAATATACCAGAAGTAAATTGACAATTGCCTCCCGAAAGAGAAACTTGAGATGTCTTCCTAGCAAAGAGAAAAAGGAAACAAAATTTTTAAAAAAGAAGTATTTAGATTCCCAGAATTTTTAAAGTGGTGGAAAGATAAGCTGGAGGACAAAAGTGCTGCATGGAAAGTGCTGTAATTGCTTCACAACATACAAGACTTCACCCACAGTGGGATTTGCACAAGGATCTCCACAGGATCCACAATCACATTCCTTTTTAGCCCTCTTCATTTAAATGTTCTAAAATTTGATAAACAGGTCAATGTCCTGCTGCATTCAGGAGTAACTTTTCTCACACAGCAGTGCTCTGACATGCATCACAATGCAAATATTCTCATGAAAGAAGCTTTAATAAACCGCTCTATTAAAAATAATCTGCCAGCAGAGGAGTATCGACTGTGCAAATACGATATTGGAGAGCTGGCAGAGAGTAAATATGAGAACAAGTAAACGCTGTTTTGTCAGGAGGGGGCAAACCCCAAAAGCCCTAGAAATAACTAAAGTTGTTTACTATTTACAAAACATAAGGCAAAAATATTTAGCCAAGTACTGAGTCAGTGGGATCTGGGACGTCCTCAGCCAAGTCCCTTCTGCTGAGAACAAGCTCCTGCCATGCAGACAGGGACTGTGCTTCCTCCTGTTGTCCCCAACATGACAATGGCACCCTCAGCCAATGTCATTGCACAAAGCTAATATTGAAGGCTTTCAACACTGATCAATGAAAGGCAACTTACTTTAAATGACCAGAAGGCTATCAGTTTTGGTTTTTAGTCCTAGGCTTTCTCATGAGTTCCTAACTCAAAATGAAAACACTGTGGCTATTAAGTAAGTAAAGCATTCAGAAATGTTTTCTTTGAAGCATGCATTACCAGGTCAAATAGTCCCAACTTTTTCTTTGGGTGGAATGTTAAAAACACTGAATAAACAATATCCAGGGCAGTTCTGCAACCGAGAGCATAAGAAGAAGGTTCAGAGCACTTGTGTTCCTCTTCATTTACTGAACCTGTTGTTGTTGTTGTTAAATGAAGTGTTCTAATGTTCTGTGTTGAACCAACTACGCAGTTTTCTTTTGTTGGGGAAAAGCAGTGCTGTGAACATGGGCTCACCGTGCCCGGATGAAGACCCGCCTGGCAGGCACCGCACACGGAATCTGGAGGGGTGGAATGGCACATCTGGCAGAGATCCCAGCACCATACCCAGGGAGCAAACAGATTGCTGCAAGAATTCAAATCAAAGCATCGCTCAGACTTCACAATGTACAGACACGTTTTTTTTCGGCTGCAAATGTTCCTGTTGACAGTTATCCAACTTTGTAATTAATGTCGAGACAGGGAATACTTTGTGCTCCAGGTGCACTTCCATCTAAAGGATCCCCTGCATCTCACCCTCTCTAACTCAGCTGCTGCTGCAGGATGGGATGTGCTGGGGAAATGGATTTTCATGGAGTCCCAGGAGTGGGACTCCAGGTCCCAGCAGGAGTGGGGGTTCCACATGGAACTGTCTGGGTACCAAGAGCTGCAATGTCCTCTCTAAAGTGCCACTGAGCCACTGCCTCTCTCAGGAGAGCTCCCAGGCTTCAAAGCAACACACATTCAAGCATCACTTCAGCATATACTTGAATGTTTGCTGGAGCTGCAGCACTCGAGCTCTGGCTGCCCAACTGCTTTTGCTGCTGAGCCCTCTGCTCCTCACCAGGCAGGACAGCTCAGTTGGCATGGGCAGAGGAGGAGAGGGCTGGGGGATCAGCATCCCACCCTGCCCTTTCCCTGCTAGAAAGCCACTGACACGGACACACAAATAACTGGTAACGTTAAGGTACTGGGGAGGAGGGGATTTTGTAAAGCAGCATGCAGGCTGCTTAAATAATGAATTAAGAGGCATCAAAAATGCGTATGTAAAAGGACGGAGAGGGAAGGTCTGATATTTTAGACTATGTTAGACCACAATGAATAAATTATAAGAAAGGCTGAATCCTTTACAAAGTATAAAGACATCTAGCAAAACAAAAGTTCTTACTATTCTCATCTCCCACTGAGTCCCAAATCGTGACAGAGCTGAGAGGGCTCAGCTGCTCCATGAGAGTTTTTTTCCATGTGCATTTTCATCTGGACTGAGGCATTTTCATTTAACAGCAGCCATCCCATCTTTAAGCCTTTCACACCAGAGACAGGCTTGCTTATTTTTCTGACGCCGCTGAAGTTCTCCCAGTCATAACAAGCCAAGAACACCCAGTCAGTTTGACAAAGATGAAGTGATAGGTAGGAGGCACATTTCATTACGCCATCGAGGCTGCGGCGCGGTAATTGGGGAGGAAACAATTCGGAGCTGTCAGCTCCACACACACGCCTTCGTGCTGATGGATGCTCCCAGTCCTTGATGGGGTAATGAATGATGGCCAGTGTGGTCACTGCTGCCCTCTTACTGGTGCCAGGATCCTCACGGAGCCCTGACCAGCGTGACCAAGCCTGCCCATGCCAGCCCCCTCAGCCACCTCCCAGACATCCCAAGCACTGGGGAAGGTTCCCACACCTCGAACATCACCACGATGAGGATTTTTATTACCTCCAGGATGCAAAAAAGTCAAATTCCAAACAGGGATAATGCCTGTTGCAGTCTGCACCAGAGCTGCCCACACTTCACTGCATGTTCAGGATCTGTCCAAGTGCCTCACCTGACACAAATCCATGGAGAAGGCGAAGAGATGCCAACTTGTACTAGTCAGTTACTGTCTTTCACTGTCCTCTTTTCACAGGGTCTGCCTCACCCTGCACCACTGAAAGAAAAATTATAGTTTTGAGGCTTCTTCATGCAGGGAGACACCAAAGAACCCTAATTCAACCTAATTCAACCATAAAAGGTGACTGTCACATCTCCCTTCTTTCAGTACTTCCATCATATTACAAAACTCACCTGCTTTCCACCCTTCTTGCACAGTAGTTCAAACAATTATTATGCAATATTAACATTTAAAGTTTATTTTTACTTTGCCCAGCTGTTTAAAGCTGTGGATCAGATGTCAGGCAAGGAAATCATCTCCACTGGCTTTAACCACCGTGCAGGGACAAGGCTGGACAGCAGAGCCCTCCCTGCATCAGCTCGAAGCTTCCCAGAGCTGCAAAGAAAAGTCAGTCAATTCCCTTCTTAAAGACCAGCTGTGGAATTAGTTTGGAAAGGGGGCAGTCTCTAAACTCTTAAAAAGTCAAATGTCTTTATGGTAATTGCTCTTTCGCTGAATAGAATCACAACTCCATCATTTACCAGTATTTTCTTACTATTTTCCAAGTGTCAGTGGATTATATTTTCACGACACCAGATGCATATGCACACACCCCACAGTGAACTACATGAGAGAAGTAGTTAGGCAGTGGAAGGTGCAGGATATACAGCACAACTGGGTAATGTGTTGCCTAAGTAGAAATCAAGATTTTGCAGCAAAACAGGCATTTCGTTAACTACTAAAAAGTGACAATTTGGTTTAAAGTGCTTTTAGGACAAAATGAGAAGCAGCGTTTTGCTACAAAAGATTAACTGAAAATTTTTACTGAACTGAAAAAGAAACTGAGATGATTTTCCAACACCAACTAAGTTGCTTAAAGAAAAACTGATGAAAAATACACCGATGTTATACCATCTGAATCATCCTAGGCTAAAAGCTAAAATCTCCCTGGATTAATTTTGCTTTGCAGGTATTTCCTTCAGCAAACAGGAAAGGGGGAAACAAACCCGTGGCTGCAGGAGCAGTTGCTTTGTTGTGCTCCTCGGACAGAGCAGCTCCTGCATCTGAAATGAATTCCCTCCGAACTTTGGAAAGGGCTCTAGTGACACCTACTGCACTCTGCTGCAATAGGTGGTGTAGGCTCTGCCTTACCTGGGAATCGGATGTCACTCCAATTTCCAGTCTGCAGAGAGCACTGGGACCAGCAGGACATCTCCTGGCAGGGCACTGGATGCCAGTGTGCTCTCCAGGAAGGCTCACTGAAACACAATGTACAGCCACATCACTGACTGGGAGAGCGTGAGCAGCAAAAAGCAGATTTCAGGTTCTGAACTGGGGTTAATCAGCATGGAATCAGAGAGTTATTTAGGTTAGAAAAGACCTTTTGGGTCACTGAATCCAACCATTAACCCAGCACTGCCAAGGCCGTCTCTTAAAACACGTCCCCAGGTGCCACATGAATGTGTCTTTGAAATAACCCCAGGGATGGCGACAGCACCAGTGCCCTGGGAGGCTGTGCCAGTGCTTGACAACAATTTAGGTGAAGAAATTTTTCCTAATATCCCATCTAAACCTCCCCTGGTGCAACCTGAGGCCATTCCCTCTTGTCCTGTCCCTGTTCCCTGGGACAGAACCCAATCTCCCCCTGGCTCCCCACTCCTGTCAGGCAGTTGCAGAGGGGCAGAAGGTCCCCCCTGAGCATCCTTTTCTGCAGGCTGTATCACTGGTGACTGATTTGATAAGGTTTCATTTTTCCCCATATGTTGCTTTTACTGAGAGTGTTTTGTATTCGACAGCGACACTATTATCAGGACAAAGTGGAAAATAACTGATGCATGCTGAACTTTTTAAATCCTCATTGAACAGCATCTTTTCTTCAGTTTCCAACAAATCCAAAGCTCCAGGACCTGGCAACCAGAGTTAACATTCCTGACACTGCTTTGTTTCCAAGTGATCGGGGAGCTGAGCTCCAGACAATTGATTTCTCACCCACTACTCAAAAGCTTTACAGACTTTATGTACTACATTAATAAACACTTTTCTAAGGGCCAAAAGCAGATCTGATTTTAAAAAAATACCCAAGGTAAAAAACAATGCCATTGTGGAAGTTTTACATCTTCAAACCAAATTTATGCTCTGTAACAGTGTCATTTTTCCTTTTTGCTACTTCTCCTTTTTGATTTGCCATGGAATGATTGGAAGGGGAAGCAAAATCAAGAAACCATAAATGAAATTAAGATATAGTTTGCTATTTATTTTTGAGTTAATTCATTTATCCAGAAGGCAACAGTAATAACAGAAATAGTTAATATTATGTATATTTATATATTATTTATTGTATTTCATTTATATATAAAGGTTATTGTATTTATCTATATTATATTTTTAGATTATAAAAATACTTCACTCTTTTAAGACAGGACAACAGCCAGTTAAAAATTACAAGCTTCTATGACCATTTCAGGGCCAAAAGCAGAGAGTATTTAATAGTAGTTCATTTGTTCCGGACAAAAAGCCCAATCCATGAGAAACGTGTGTTCAAAGGAGTGGAAGTAAGAGCTCAACTTAAGGCAAACACTGCAAATTGAAACCATTATTCAGTGTTGAAATCAAACATTTTACACTTCTGAGCACATAAAAATCTCTCAAGGAGAATGTTTCCTTCAGTTTTTCTCCTTAAAAAATTACAAGATTAAGATTAACAGTACGGGTAAGATTAACAGCAAAAATTAAACAATTCCATTATTATTTAATGGCTTTTAAAAATGTATTACCTTAATATTTATAATTGTACTCTTAAGATTAATAATCCTGATTTGCCACCCCCCATCACAAACCATTTCTCACACTTACCCAACTTCCACAGACCTTCCCAAAGAAAAATATTGAAAATACATCTTGAAGCCTTCTCAAGTAAGAAGGAAAGACACAATAGGCATCCATAAATTATTTTTATTTCAAATCCAGCTCCCAGTTCACACTGTACATGATACATAGGCAATCCCATATATGTTCAGGATTGGCAACATTATGTGAAATCCCAAAATTCATCGTCATGCTGATGCCAATGTGCCAGATAAAAACAGGCTCTAAACTTGGGCAAACTGGAGACCAAAAAAAAAAAATCAGAACTAGCAAGGAACAAGACTTTCATAGTCTGTTAGAAAAACATAATCCAGAGCTCTATCCTGCCTAAAGAATAAGTGGCCCAAAAGTCCCGTGGATTCCTTCAAATTCCAACTTCCACATAGACAGAGATGGCCCAGACCCTCTGTAATAAAGCCACAAGCCACATCTTTGCTGTTGCCCAAACTCTCAGGATTTATTTGCATCAATCCAACCAAACCTCCTTCTGCTGCCCAGATAATTTTGTGACTACCTGTAAAGTTAATCAACAAACCCAGCATCTTCATCCCAGCAACATTAAGCCATAAAGGCTGAATAATAAGTTGGCCATCAGCTGTTGATGCTGCACTCCCATTTGCTGAAAGTGGTGCATGTTGGCAGGCTATTCTGCCCTTGGATTCAGCCCTGCAGCCTCTCCTCTGTGCATATGTTCAACCATTTGCTTTAGTCATCACTTGAAAGAGCAGCTCCTCATTAGCTGCTTCTGCACAGACTCAAGCCCCCTCCTGCACTCCCACACCGCCTTGCCCAGCATCACCTGCACCACAGAAGTCAAACATAGACATTTTCACAAACCAAGCTTCAAAGGCCTGGCACCAAAGCCATCAGAGCAGCATGGCAGCATCACCTCTGAACGATTCCCAGACAAAGAGGCCCCAATGTCACTTTGGATCTCAGGGCATCAGGCCATCATGGAGGAGAAAGCAGACACATGACTCACGCAATTAATAGTGTTTAAAACATTTGCTTCTAAAACCTGGCAAACTATAACCAAAAATTTTACACTTTTTTTTTAATTAAAAAGCTTTTTATTAAAAAACTTGTGCGCGTTTCATAATTAAATGTATTCTTTATTTTGACTTGGTTTCACTCAAACTCAAGCATTTTACTGACTTCAGTTTCATACACTTTTTTTCTCTAAAAATCTCACAAGGTAAAAAACCCACACAGACACAAATACAGGAAATTGTATTTCTCAAGGGCTTTTTTTTTTTTTCCTTATGTCAAGAAGTGCAATTTTGCTTCTATGGTTCCTTAAAGTGAAACATTTTCTCCCTCAGTAAAACAACACACTGCAGGAAGGATTGCACCAGATATATGAAGGTCTCAGCACTATCCAGCTTTCCCTATGCATCGCTTAAGGTCATGAGAGATCTATATGGAAATTGTGCTTACAGTAACTCATCCCTTCCAGCACAGGCAGGTCAGTAAATGCACCCACACTCTGTGAAATTGCCTCTGACTGCTGGAGAAGGGAAGTCAATAACATCTACAATTAGACCAGAGAAATGTTTACATTTACTGTAACTCTCCTGCTTTTCCATACAAATGTGTGCTCTGCTTTGTGCCACCAGCACTGCAGGACTGAACTGCAAGTCTAGCATGGGAATACATTCCCCCCAAAATCTATAGTTTAACATAGAACTCTGATTTGTATCTCACTGGATGTGGTTTTTCCACACATCCTTCTGGCCCCGCTTAAGAGAACATCACTACTCCCTTTTCTTCCCCCACCAGCACAAACATGTCAACTTTGGGGGAGGATTCATAAAGAAGTCAGCTTTGGCTTAGTATTTGCTTCACTGAAAACAGTGAACTGTGCTACTGGCTTTGGAAAGATTTTAAAAAGTTTTCTAGATTGACTCTTGAACATTTTGAGGAAACAAGAATATTAACAATTAGGCTCTTAATGACTTGAAGAACAAGGTTCCTCATGAATTCCTTTCCTTTCAGCTGCAGCTGAAAGACATGGCATTCATCTTATCATTTGTCATAAAAAAATACAAGTCCATTCCCCTTGGTATCCTCAAAGAGACTCAAGTTTGATTCCAATTTACTCAAGTTTTCCAATGCAGCATGCTGGTTTATGTGAAAAGGTAGGAAACACCCAGTTTACCTGAAGTTTTAAGTATACACCTAGGAAAAGATTTACCTGTTCTGAAATAGAAGACTGACTGAACCTACTGCTATATTTGAGCATTTATAAATAAAGGGAGGGAAGATATAGTTTATATTTAAATGTTAAAACACAAGGCTGTGTTCCCTAATGTGAAAATTTTTCTAAACTTAAAATAGAAGTTTGTAGAGTCTGTTGACACTGTATCTACCCCAGAAAACCTTACATGAAATGGATGGACATATCTTTGTTTAAGATGAGTATTTCAGAACCTGGAATGCAAAAACACAGTGCAAAACCCAAAAAAACAGTCCTGAAAAACACTTTTAACATATCAAAAACACCCAGACTAGAGAAAGATTATAAAGTCAAGGTATGGGGCTAAGGAGTGGTCTGACAAATTAATGATGGGTTATTTCCCTCATAGAGGTTTAAGCATTTCACAACAGCACTTTGCTTCATGTTGCTACAGTATTTTTATGGAGCATTCTGAGGATGGATGAGGATCTGGCTGTGTGGCTGCACTCAGAGAGTTGTGGTCAATGGCTCGATGTTCAAATGGAGATCAGTGACCTGTTGGAGTGAGTCCAGAGAAGGGACACACAGATGATCCAGTGATGCTCTGCAGACAGGCTGGGAGAGCAGGGGAGTGTCCAGCCTGGAGAAGAAAAGGGTCTGGGGAGACCTTAGAGCCCCTTTCAGTGCCTAAAGGGGCTACAAAAAAGCTGGAGAGGGACTTTTTGCAAGGGCATGGAGTGACAGGTCAAGGAGGAATGGCTCCAAACTGAAAGAGAATAGGTTTAGGTTAAATACAAGGAAAAAGTCCTTCCCTGTGAGGCTGGTGAGATGCTGGCACAGGTTGCCCAGGGAAGCTGTGGGTGCCCCATCCCTGAAAGTGTCCAAGTCCAGGTTGGAAGGGGCTTGAAGCAACCTGGGACAGTGAAACATGTCCCTGCCCATGGCAGGTTGGAACTGGATGATCTTTAAGGTTCCTTCCAACCCAGGCCATTCTGTGATTATTTAAAAATAGTATTTCAGTCAGAAATCTAATTTAGAATTCATCATGTTTTACCCTAAATGGCCACTTGGAATGCTGTGAAACATGATTTGCAGCCAGAAGCACCAAGTACATAAATTCTTCCACATCAAAGGAGTAGTTTGTAAATTTTGGATGTTCTCCCAGTGTTGGGTGGTGTCCCTAGAAAAATGAGATAAGGAATTTTAGACAGAAGAAAAAAAAAATCAACACATCCTCATTCAAAAAAGCAAGAAAAAACCATTGAGGATCTGACATTTTAATTTATTATTTCTGATCCAGTAATCTGCTCTGAGGGAAAAGAATCAGCAAGGTAACTGCAGAACAGCCATGCTATGGATGGCTTGGATTAATGGCAAATTAATTTCATTTCTCTTTTTCCCTCAGCCATTAATATCAAATGATTTTGTAATCATAACAGGCAAATTATTTCGGTCTAAAAAAGGAAAATCATATTTCAAACACCAGAACACAGATAGGTAAAGCAAGATAACCCTAAAATTGTTCATTTACAGCACCTCACCCTCCCAGCAGTGACCATCCTTACCCGATCTTGTGGGAATACTTTATTCCTTTTCCTCCAAGTGATGTAGTGAATGCCTCTCAGCCTTGCCAGATCCAGGTAACAACGTTCATCTTCACAATTGTATCTAGGGACAGGCACAAAAAACACATTTACCTGCACAGATTGTGCTGAAGTTTATCAGGGCAGAACAGGAAAAAACTCTGTGCATTGAAATGTCTGTTGTTCAGTTCTAAGGCATCAAAACCATGGACAAGTTCTGCTCAATTGGAAATAACAACTGCCTGAGGAGGCACTTTGAGGCACATCTGCATGTCAGACATGCCCCTGTCCAGCTGCAGCAGCTCCTGGACATGTGAAAAAAACCCCTGGGATTCTGAACTTCTTTGGAGACTGGACAAAATACTCTCAAGCCAAGAGTAGGCTGCAAAACAGCAGCTCTCTAGCCTTCCCACAGCAAAATTTCCCAGGATGGAGCATTCAGTGCTCTTCTGACCAGCATTCTGCACTTTTGATCAGTTCCATTGAGCTGGAGTGTCTGTTAACACCTGCACTTTGTGACATAATATTTTTAAAAGGAAGCTACAAGAGAAATTTTGGTAAAACAGAATGACACATGGCTGGCCAAGGTCAGCAAGCTGGTGCTCATGTCCTGAGCACAAAAAGGATATAAAAACCTTCAGGGGATCTCTAGCACCTTGGACATGCACCTCATGCAATCAATTCACCTGAGTCACCATTAGATCTCAGACACACCTGCAGAATCCGAGTAGGAAGAATTTCTTATTGTTTTCTGTTTTCCCCAAGCAATTTCTGACTAGGCTGCATGATATTTACACCATAGTATATTAAGAAATCACAGGCTAAACCTGTATGATATAATTACAGTATATTTTATAATGAAGGCATCCTCTCTTTCAATCCCCAGAAGAAGAGGCTGCCAAAAATGAAGTCCAAACAAGGATGCAAGACAAACATCCATGGCCAAATACTAGCAAGGGAGAGGCTTCACTGACACACAGGAACAGATATGAGCAGTTGTGAGTCTTGCAGAGAGGAAAGAGAGACAAACTCACAGCTCAAAAACAACAGCCCAGTCTGGTAGGAAGAGCAGATGGGTCAGTCCAGCTCCGTGCATCCCAATGAATATATCAGAGTTGTGGGTAATTCTCAGCTGCTCAGAAAATTCAAGTTCCCTGCAGACAACACAACAAAACTGGTCATGTGGCAGGTCTATCCATAGCAGTGAGGATCACACACACAGAGGAAGTACAAAATTAGCTTAAGGGAATACTGAAATAATTGATTTTTCAAGGAACAATACTGCAGCCAGCAATAATCAGTGTGGAATTAAAAGAAATGCAGACAGGTTTCAAAAATTCACAAGAATCTGTTCCAAAAGTATTTTCTTTCAAGTTAAAGTTTTTGTAAGTTTGGGGTTTTCTTTATACTTGCCTTTAAAATAAATTGCATTGTTCCTTCTAAAAGAAAACTCATAAAAACAAACAAAAGAACAACACACAAAAAAAAAAAAAAAAAAACAACATAAAAGACTTAAACTGCTTCTGAACTGTATTCAATGTAATGTTGAAGTACACAGATAAACCTCACAGTGTTTCTGTTTTGGTCAGAACACTGAAGGAAACTGACAACAGAGACACTGTGAGGAGGGCAGAAAAAATTGGCAGAAAGGACAAAACAGAAAGAAAAGTGATTTCAAAACTTATTACTCATTTAATAGCTTTAATCTGAACCTAACACTCTAGAGATTCACTCCTAAGCAGAGCATCATCAGATGAGAGCGCATGACTAGCTCACCCAGCACTCCCTCAGTAACACTTCCTCCCCAGTCCCTGGATTTTGCACAGGTTGGATGTGGGCACAGGTTGGATGTGGGCACAGCCACAGCCCCACCTGCAAACAGCTCCCACAGCCACGGGCAGCACGAGCTCACACCAGACTCCCCCATCAACTTACGTACTTGTATTTGTAGTCCACCACTTTGACCTCCAACGTTGATACTGTTTTCAAAGCATTCACAAGCTGAGGAGGAGAATAAAAAGACAATGATTTGGCATTCTCCTTCAATTAATTGCTCCCCTGCCTTTCTGACCCCTTCACACACTGCTCCTCCCCACCAGGAAATTGGTAACCAGAAGGATTTTCAAAAATCAATTACTAGGTCAGACTCCTACTGACATGAGAAGTGAAACCAGGTTGGACCTGGCCTTCAGAGCTAAAGGGTTTTCAGAGAGTCTCAAATCCACAGCCAGCAGTAGAGGGAGAAAGAGACAAGCATTTTCTTTTACAGAGGTGTGGTAAAGATAAAATTAACTTCTCCCTTTGCCATGTGCACTCTACCAGAACACACACTCCATGCAGCAGTGAGTCCTGAACCGAGGACAGCCCAGCAGATAAAGCACAAATCCTTTGCTCTGTCTCTTATGTCACTGAGCTACTGCATCACACAAGCCCCAGTGTCCCCCTGCATAAAGTGGGGATGGTAATCCCAATTCTTTTTTGTCAGTCACTAACAGGAAGAATGAAAACAGGTATGAAAACATTAACTATTATCATTTTACCACAAAAAAAGCTACACTGTAAGTCCACTAAGTTGCATGACTTGAAAACATGAACCAATATGAGTCTTCATTAAGTTTTCAGTGCACATACTCAGGTACAATGGCTTTATGCATTTCAATCTGCAGACATTACAAAGGGTTTTGTTAGACTTCAGCACTGGGGATGCTGTAAATAAAAGAAATAATCTGAAAGCAAAATAATTTAATTTTATCAGAAGCTCTGCAGTGTCTGTTTGCTGAGAGGAAATACTTTTAGTATTACATTTGCAGTCTCCCATTCAATATTTAGAAAGGGCAGCAAGGTTCAGTGTCTGGTGTACAAAAATGGAGACTGGCCACAAAACACATCAGAAGAAATTAATGTAAGCACTGGACATATTTGTCCAAGATTTGTCAGTAAATAGATGTCTTGGCTGTACCTGAGGAAAAAAAAATAATCAATCCAAAGAGCAAAATTTAACTTCTAATAAATCTGTTTTAAAAATAAAAAGGACCACACCTCATTCTGGTTTAATATTTTCCTGTAATCTGTACTGCGTGCGAGTATGGTGACTCGAATTTTCCCATCCTGAGAAGAAAGAAGGAGCAGTGTGTTAGCTAAGAGGCAGACCTCACAGAAACAAGCCCAAACACTTCCATATTTACTTTTGGCAAATATCTGAGCAACAAAATATGTTCCTTCCACATGTAATAAACAGATGATGTAATCATCTCAAAATTCACACCACATTTTCCAACAGATTCAAAGTGTCAAAAACTTTGTGAAATTCCGATTATTAATCAAGAATGAAATATTTTCTGAAAGGTTTATTTTATTCAGTACAAAAGAGTCTTTGTATTACACATTATATGGCAGTTTTGAAAGCAGGAAGGCAGCTTTCAGGATGGCTTGTGCACAAGATCCTTGGGAAAAAATATTTTACTTCTGCAACAGTTCCTTCTTTTACCTCTCTTAATTAATTGGACTCACAGGGGTAAGCGTTCCAAGTGAAATAAAGAGATTTAACTGCATGGCTCCCATTAGTGCCAGCAGGAGAAGCATAACTAAATGCCTGTGCAGAGCTCTGAATGGTGCCCCTCAGCCACAACGCACAGGCTACTCTGCCAAATCCTTCAGCTAGCCCAGAACTGCCTTGCCCATCAATGCCACGTGCAAAAACCACCAGTGTGTACAAAGTTCTCTGCCCAGGGCCACACAGATGGTGCTGGGCAAGGATGGCAGGACCAGATTCCATCATTTCCTCCTCTGATCTGAGCTCAGCAGCACCCAAGAGGATTGATAAAGGGCACTGCTCTGAGGGATTCCTTCGGCTGGACCCAAGGGCAGCACCTTCTCAGACCATGTAAAACGTATCTTACTTAACTAGGCATGACACAAAGGCCTTGGGCACAGAGAATGGATACAGGGGTGAGACCCTAGGGCTGGAAGGAGAATGTCTAAAGCCTGTCCTATGGAAAAAAGACAAAAGGGAAACCTTCACAAATAAACACCAATGTTTGTTGAAGGCCTTTACAGAACAGGTTGACTTATTGGGAAAAAAAAATCCCAGGCATCACAGGAAAGGACAAAAATTGCACAATGCACCTTCATTCCCCACTGGATCCAGGTTGCTAATGCTGTTTCTCTGGTAAGAGCCATCAGCTCCATATTACAATGGAATTATTCAGCTGTCATACCTTGGGTCCTTCTTGTGTAATATTCAACCTGTGTAACACATGCTGAGAAAACGCTCTGAACAGCCCCGTAGCGTGGCAGCCAGAGATCTGAAATTAAAAAAGCAATTGTTCATATACAAAGTTGTTTTGCTCAGAAAACTGTGCTTTGTGATAAGTTTTTTTGCCATTCTTGTGGAACAAAAGCCCAGTATCATGCACTGCACTAATCATGTCACTATTCACTGCAACACAAGTGGCACTTTCATTTAGAAAGAAATATAACTCTCTCCAGTGTTAGAGCCTGAATGCATGAGCTAATACCCTCGGGGAAGTCTGACTGTGTTCAAGCTCTTGTGCTCTGCAAAAACACCAGGAAGTTCACAGTGCCCACCCACTAAAGAGGAGTAATATGCATCTCCTGAGCTGTGACACAGGACACTGCACACAACCAGCCAAAGCCACTTCAAAATCTTAAACTTCAGGGAAGATCACTCCACTTGGGAATTGTGGTACATTCCACAACTCAGCTGGATATTGGAGGGATTCATCAGCTCAGGCTTCACACTGTCTCACACACATCCAGTTAACCCAGTGGATGGACAAAGGGGACTCACCAGTGGAGTGTTATAGAACAAGCCATATCGCATCCGAGGCAGCAGTGAGAACACTGCTTCTTTAAAGCACACCTGCAAGGGAGATCACAGGGAGTTACACCACCCTGCTACCCTCCACTGCCTCATTCACCTCGATCCCTGCTTGTCAGGAGCGAGCAATTACTGCTCCCATCAAGAACATCCCCACTTCCTTGACTGTGCAAATGAATAGAACAAAGACAATCCGGATCCCAAAAGAGCTCTCACTTGGGCTGCTACAGATACAAGTGTGAGAAGAGGGGAAAAAACACTCTGAAACAGAAGTAACACGATCAACACAGAAGATAACCAATTAATGAGTTTAAAACCGTATCTAAGAGACTAAAACAGAGCTCTGGTTACAATTTTTGGTGCGAGTAAAAATTTTTTAAGGATGAGCAGCACATATGTCAGTAGTTACTGGAGAAAAGCAACACCTCAGGAGAATCAGAAAACTTAGAAAGACAGTACCATTTGATAAGCCCTAACTTTAGTCGTGGGTCTTGCAGAAGGAAAACCCACACATAAATACCACCTCTCAGGACACAAAAGTTAGGCCTATCTACATAAAGGACAGACACACCACAGAATTAGGTTACAGCTCTGACTCTTGTTTCTGAGGTAGAATACTCATATTACATAGCATTAAACTTGCATGAGAAGTATTAATGCTTTCCTCTGAAACACCCATGACCACAAGCAGCTTGAGGAGTTGTCATATTTGCTCCTTACTGGCTATGAATTAAAACAAAATATAAAATGCCATACCCTTTTAGAGTCAAAGGTTTTCAAGTGTATTATTTCGTAGTCAGTAAATGCCTTCCATGTCTCACTGAACAGGTCGCCATAGCCATATGAGCTCTAGGAGGAAAGCAAAACACACAAGGGCATAATGATTACAGAAATGCACATTAGAACCAATCTTCATGGTTCAAGTCCTGTATATGAGTTTTAATACACAGTTGATATGTACAACACCACCACAGCATCCAAGACAGCCTAGCACAGAATACAGACATTACACAACACCAAACTCTGTGTTTACAGTGACAGGTAACTCAAATTACTTCTCAGGTAGTTAATTTTTAATAAAAACTTCTACAAATTAGCAATCTATCTAGACAAGTTCTTCAGGAGCAGATTAGCATTTCTGAGTTAGGAGAGAGAAGCACTTACTACTTTTCCCTGAGACAACAGAACACAACTTAAATTTGAAATAACAGAAACACAGGGATGGTAGAGGGCACAAACCTCAATTCCTGAGACTACAAAACTACCTGGGAATTCAAGTGGAGCAGTAAGATTTGAGGTGAAAAGTCACAACAAGCTTGTTTTGCATTTGCCTCTGTCTTGCACATGTAACACAAACTGAGGGCAGTGGTGTGATCTGATGGGAGAAACAGCTAAGAAGTTTCTATTCAGAGCAGTAAAAAACTTTCCCCTCTGCAGCAACACTCTGTGGAGCCTTTAAAGTGCTATCCACTCCCTACAACATCAGCCTGTCAGCAGGGGCTCTTGCCTTCAAATCTCTCACATTTCCTACACATCCAAGGGCTGAGTCACCACCTCTTGCTCTCTAAAGGCAATTAAATGTGCCCTCAGTAGCCCTGGTGCAGATTCCTCACTTAAAGCTTGCTTTCAACTCTGAGGGCTGGTTCAGGCTGCTGGGAAAGTTATGTGGGAACATTCTTGACAAGAAATTTGAAAATAAGACTACAAACGATCACAGAAGAGAAGAGATATCTAGTGAGATGTCAAAATCTAAAGGGCACCAGATTTCCTTCAGCTGAAGAGGCACTTCCTTCCCCTTCCTCTGCCATTAGGTTTTAATGAATTTTACAATCCAAACTACTTTCTGGCCATCTGTATTACAAGAGCTGCTCTTCCAGATTAGAAGTAGAGAACTGATGAAAGTACCACTTTCTAACCCACTCAACTCTCCTTAAAAGTGCTTCATAAACATTTCTTCCCTGCATTTGCAAAGACAGTCTGCAAGCCCAGTGCACACCCTACTCACTTTCTGCTTTGTTTAACCTAGATCTAAGGGCATTACTGTTTAATAAGAACAGGAACTAGGAAGTATGGCCAAATCTAATTACATCAAGTTAAAAAAAAAAAAAAAGGAGAATGAATAATCAGCTCAAGTCCACCTTTTGATCAGCACAGACAGTTGACTGGTGCCATCACCTGGCTGTGCACAGCAATGAACTAAAGCAGCCTGAGCAGGTAAAGCTCATTTAAAATGATTGTACTGTGACACTACTTTGAATGGTACATTTGGAAGAGTTATTTGATTTAACAATGCAATATAAGACAAAGAGTTGCTTTTCAAAGTAATTTACAATGCTGTCTGACATCTGATCTCTTCAGAAAGCCATAAAATCTGAATTAACACTTATCTGACAGATGGCATTTTATCTTTAAAAATGTAATAGAACTAGAAAAAAGGGTCTCTTCCAGTGAAAGAGGTTTCTCATTAAATAGCAAGCAGTTCTCTATTGAATTTTAGCTGTCCTAGTAGTAAAAGCTCAGAAAGAAAACACAGCACTTTATGAGCACAAACCAGGCGTGGGACAGTATCATAGTCAAGAACAGTGTTATTTCTGGACCTGATTATACACATTATCTGGCATATTACAAATTTCTCAGTTGTCCATTACTTAGTTTAACAGTCTTCTACACAACTTAAATACTAGGTGGTAAAACTAATATTACTTTTAAATACATAAATAGTCCTGGTTTCAACTCGGCAGTACAACAGAAACAGCCCACTTAAAAACTTGGTTTACATGTCATCATGGTATTCTGAGAGGTGAGTGAGAGAAGCAACTGCAAGAAGGCTATTAAAGGAGTAAATATTAGACCCTGTTTTGATATGTATCTAAGGATTTCTTTTAGTTGTTTTCTTTATGACAGGCTGCACATTACTGATTTAGAGAGATGCAAGACTGCACTATTTTTAAATATAAAACAGCTAAGTAAATCTACTTCAATATTATGAGACAAAAAAGGCCTACAGAAAAAGGCATGAAATATTCAAATGCTACAAATTAGAAATAGTGATCATGTCACTTTTGAGGTCACACCAAAAAAAGCCATAATTATGTACTAGCAAAAGCTGCTGTACACAGTACTGTTCAAACAGCACCCGGTTTATCAGACATAATCTGCTCCCCAGCTCTTGTTCATGCACCTGTATTAAAAGGATCCAAAAATTTATCAGTTCCACATGGCTAAGCCCACAGGAAAGCTAGGGATTGGCTACTAAAGCCTTCAGAGTCTCTACAAAGCAGAAACACAACCCATTACAAATACGTTAAAAGCACAGCAGACTTACAGTGTCCCACATGACTATGTTGACATCAGTACTGAAGGAATTATTGATATGCTGGGTAATGTAAAGATTGATGAAATCACAGAAGTGATGGTACATATTAACACCTGAGAAAGAAAGAAAGAATTGTTAGCAAAACACTGCATCACTCATTCCACTTTTATTGGTTCATGCATTTTTCCTTAGTTGTATCCCATATTTTGTGTTAGTTTTCCCTTACTTTGGACTGAATGCTACTAATATAAAAAGCAAACCCTGAAAGGAACCATGGTAAGAAATCTGAAGTAAAACATGTTAAAAAGTACAGAGAGGTTAGAAGAGTGGCCAAAAGAAATCATAAGAAACAGATAAGTTTCATGTGCTCATTCTCATTACGGTCTGCAGCTGCTTTCTGAAGGATATGAAAGGAACTCCTGCTTTAACATGAGCCAGTTTGACACACAGGAAACATGAAAACTGGCCCTCAGCACTGATCCTGACTCTGCTTTAGTGGGAAGAAGGGAGCTCTGCCTGTGGAGCTGCAAGACACAACTTGTACTTGCACACAAGCCAAAGCCCAAGTAACTCCTCAGGTTTTCTCTCAGAGCATTCTTGCTCATTCTGGGTTTCTTAAGCTGTCATGGTGCATAAAAAACCATCATGAAATAAAGGAGGCAATGTTCCTTACAACAGCTTTGCTTAAAGTGTAAGATACCAGCACAGGCAGAGGATGAATCCAGGTTAAGCTGCTGTGTGTCACAGGGACAGAACGGAACAGACAACCATGCTGGTCAAACCACAGCTTACCCCACTGCAGCTGCTTTGTTTGCCTACACCCTCAGCACCCTCTGCCATTAACAGCTGTCTGCAAATTGTGCTGCATGAACAAAAATGCTGGTGAAACTCAAAAAACACCAGATAGCAGTGGCTGATTCCCAAAGGTGCCTGGGTGCTACCCCTCCTGAAACAGCATTTCTCTTCCACATCCTCCAGAGCACACAGACTCCTGTTACTGGACACAGACACCCATAGGTTGCATTTCCTGGTATGAAACCTGTCATGCAGAAACACGGCCAGAGACTCTGTACAGAACAGCCTTTGGCACAAAGTCAAACACTCTCAAACCACAGTCAAGAGAGCAACTGTGCAAGGCAGCAGGAAATTATTCTGATTTCTTTTTTTTTTAAACAATCTGTGGGAAAATATAAGATTTTCAAATTGAAGTTCATCACTGAAACTACAGGGCAAAAAAAGGAATGACAAAGTTACATCATTTTTCAAAGAATAAAAATACACTACAAGTGAACTTAACAATCACAAAGGCATAATGTAGATGGGCAAGTAGAATATAAGCTTTTTTTTTACTGCAGTACTGCAGGATGAAAAAAAATAAACTGAAGATACCAATTACCTGCATCTAATTTCATGAAGTATGTGGGCTTCTCAATAACAATGTCACACTTTTCATCCTCTAGAGGCCTGAAGTCTAATGCAGTAAATGTCTGGAGTTCTGCAAACCTAGAAAGATTCAATCACACAGAACATGCTTTGACATTAACACACTTAAACAAATGTACTGCATATGCCTAAGGTTTAGTAACTGTCTATCCAGTCCATTTGATTTAACAGGACCACTGAAAACTGATACAGTCTGACAATTAAAATGATTTGAAATGATAATGGAGGGTTCCTCAGTTTATGAGCTTCTAGAGGTTAAACACTGCCTTTGATCTCAGGAGTGAACAGCACCTTTGATCTACAAATCAAGGCAGCAGAGATGTAACAAAGAAGCCTTAGAGCCTGGGTCTGTGGCTCCATCCAACTTCATCTGCATTGGCAAGGACACTTAAGCAAGATCTCCATGCTTTGGTCAGAATAATGAGGGTAGATGTAGTATTTATTATTCCTGGATCTAAACAAGGATGAATAGTTGCAATCACAACAGCAGGTAGGGAAGATAAATCCTTGCCTCCTCTGAAGCTGTTCTTGACAGAAATTAACCATCAATGCAAAATGAGGGGGAAAAAAACCATGAGAAAAGCATAAAAATGTATCATCTGGACCTTAATGCCTCCAATTCCTTCATGTTTCATCAGCTAACTGGCAATGCAGCTTTGAAGTGCTGACATGCAAACTGTGATACTCTGCACTTCCCACTCAGCCCGTAGACTGCTGCCCAATTCACATTCCAAGCACAGGCTCCCTGGGAACACCCTGTGAAGGTTTCCAGATCAGGCATTGCATTGGCCCCATCATCACCAAGGACTGTGTGAACTAACACACAGGTGCCAACTTCAAGGCATTTCACAACAAAACAATTATCTCCTCCTACAGGCACGTTAGGCATAGAACCAGCATCTTGCCCAGAAAATAACTGAAGGTTAGAACTTCCAATCACAAGACATTTTCAGATCTTTTGCTGCTGTAAATTAGGCAGGACACAGTTACCCACAGCATAGTTCAGACATTCTGCATAGATGCAATTACCAGAGGTATCCCATATGAGTGCTCAAATTGACCTTAAAAGGAGCAACTCTTTCCTCAGTATGAAATTCCCTACACACATGGCTAATGCCAATGACAAAACCAAAAAATAATTAGTAAGTGAACTTGGAAGCAGAATCCTTGACAAGAGATTCTTACCAAGACTGCAGAGGGCTCTTGCGTTGACCTTCAGCCAAAAATGCTTTAACATCAAGGGTGCAATGACCTCCAATTTCTCCCTTCTGGAAAAAGTCTTCTTTGAATCTAATGCAAATTAGAAAAATCTATCAGCTTTTGTGCAAGAGGGCTACCAGTGCCCTGCTATCTCAGTTACAAACTCATGGCAGTGCTAGTTAGTCTCAGTTCAGTAAGGCACTTCTTACGTATTTAAAATCTGAGTATTTTCTTCAGCTTAAGTCAAGGATTTTCCACAATTCCCAAATAAAGACAGTGATATCCTTGAAGCTCTAGACAACTTAGAAAACAGGGCTAATACACACAGATTGTTATTGGGAATCGTTTTCATGTACCCAAATGAGAAATTTAACTAAGATTTTGCTACATGATTACTTACAGGAGCATCATTAGTTAAAGTTTTTGTCTGTTTTTAACAATTTCTCACTGAAATTCACCTCAGATTCCACAATCCAGTCCACTACACAGGGATTTTATATAACATATGAAGAGTGAGGTGCAAGAACAAACTTCATGCAAACAAATTGCCAGCTAAAAGCACTATCTAAATTGACTTAAAATCAGACAGGAGGTGATGCCACCATCAGTGGTATGGCTTTTTTATCCAGTTTTACAATATGAAGCACTTTCATTTGGGATGTGGAAGATCCAGGTTCAGATCTCTCTTCAGTCACACTATATGTGAAAATGCAATTCCTGGATCTGGTATAAAGGTACCCAGCACAGGAAAGGTCTTGGTGCCTCAGACAGAAATTATTCTATTTTGCACATCATCTGATCAAGAAAGGACATGATTGAAGACACAGAAAAGTCCTCCTCTCTTCCATCATAAGGGAGTATTTCAATCATCCATCATTATTCCACAAAACTGAGAGCTTGGGTTTTTGAACAACCTGTGCTGCTGACAGCAGTGAAAAGGTGTAAACCTCAACAGGACTTCAGCAACAAGTTTCTGACCAGCAGTAAAGCCCATGGCAACAAGAACACGAGCTTGGTTAGGCCAACTCTCAAATCCTTTTCCCTGCCATCCTGTTTTCACTACAACACAAGTCAGACACCTGTCATGGTTTCTCTTTACAGTCCGTAAATCAATGTACAGGTTTGTTGCTCTGCAGTGCTGAAGGTACTGGGAACAGGTCAGAGATGAATCCCCCTGTTAAGCAAAGAAGAAGAAGAATTGTCAATAACAAAAATCATGTTTAAAAACAAGTGCAAAGTATCACATCTACCAAAAATACCTACTGGTGCTGCAGGCTTACAATGGGTCTTCATTTCATTGAGCCTCTCTCGCACATAACCAAAATCAGCTTGTTTCCAGAATATCTGCTGGGCTGTCTCAATGTCACTTGCCCTGACATGTGAAGGACAGAGGAAAAAAAATCGAGGTCTATTGCTCAATTTTAGTAATAACTTTAACAGATAACACATTTTTCCATTGAAAGTGGAATAGAAGAACTAGCCAGTTACTTTACTGGCATTTAGAATGCAAAACAGGAAGCACTTATCAACTGCATGCAAGTGAAAACATCAATGACAATTTAAAGCTATTCTCCTGTAAAAGGGTATAAAATTTTTTTAACATTTTTTTCTCTATGTTTTTAAAGCTAAGAAAGGAAATACACAGTTATTTTAGGAATCTGAATTCAAGGCTAAATCAGAGTAACAAAAACATTCTGGCAGGAAGCATTTCCAACAGTATTTTCTTCCTTAACAAGTTAAATTTTTTAAATCATGTTGAAAGGCATATATTATGTATAAATTACACATATTATACCCACACACATTTCCAAAAAGAACCACCCTTTAACCTCTAAATATCACCATAATGTTGACTTCACAGCTAATATTGAAGTGAGCACTACACTCTTTTTTTACCATAATGTAAACTATACTTTTAAAATTAAACTTACCATCCAGTTTCAACATAATCACACACTGGGTAACTGAACCTGTTATCTGATCTGCAAGATTTCTCATATCCCCAGCAGGATTTTAGTTTCTTCAAGTGTTTCTGTAACAAAGAATAACTGAATCAGATTTTGCACCAGCAAAATAGGAAATGATTTAAGTTAGTTTTTAGCTTTTAAATGACCTCTTGCTCATAAATCTTACATAAAAGATTTTTGGTTTGGTCTGTTTTCAAACAGTTTCAGAAAGAACACCCAGATTCTTCATCCACAACAGAGGACACACATCCACAGCAACTTTATTCTTGTCTTTAACATGTCTGTTCTAGGACAAACCCTTTTTCTGACTAATTGGCAAGAAGACCAATTAATCACCATCTTTAACTGCTATGACTTCAAGAACAAACCACCCCAACATGACATTTGAGCAAACAAACAAAAAAGTAAACTTACTTTATATGGGCAAAGAACATCCTGTTTGCAGATGTCAGCAACATCCTGGTTATTGTGCAGAAAGTATGGAATATGCTCATCTGGCAAGTTGATAGCTTTGTAGTTATATAATGGCTCCTCCGGAATGTTTGTGAATTCAGTAGGATTTTTAGCTTGGGAATAAGCCAGAATTTCTTGCAGTAGCAATCCAAACACAAGCAATATAAACATGGCAACCTGTGAGTTCTGTGTTTATTAAAAAACAAAAAGAACAACAACAGAAAGACACAATGTATCTGCAGCATTTCAAGCATGCAAGACAAAATTCAGTCAAAAGTCAGTCATACACTCAAAGAATTTGTACTTGCATTTCTGGAGTGGTTTCTTTTTCCTGTGAAGAGCAAACTTTCACTAAGAGACCAGACTGTACAACCTCAGGATTATCTTTGAATCATTAGTCACTGAGGGTTATTACGCACTACCAACTCCCAGTCAAACTAAAAGGGGTGTGTTTACTTTAGCTAAATCCCAAGGGATCCTGAGAGTTCAATGTGGAAACTAAGTATAGAGCATGTAACATCCAGTCAGAAGGGAGAAATTGTAAAAGGACTGGGGGGAGGGGTGAGAAAAGAGAGATTTTTACTTTTAAAACAAGTATAAAAATACTTTCTCCACTTTGAACTATTCATTAGCTGAAGGAAAACTATGCAGTCACAAATAAATGGCCACAGACTGGCCTGTTACAGGATGCCTGGGTTTAGTGCTTAACATCATGTTAAAAAAACTGGACTGCTAAGTTATATTCTTTCCATATAAAAGTTACATATATAATTATAAATGAAGTGTATATATAGGTATTTATATATACATACTTTAACTACAGGCCCATACATATCTGTGTATACTCTAAAGCTGGCTGCATACCTCTCTGGTAATACAACTCTCTCATCAAACGCCCCTGCTTTGAATCATAAAACTTCCTAGGGTTAAAAATTTATGGCCTGTATCTAAACCCCACCTTTTTTGACACCGTAATTTGCTAAAATTTGCATGCTTGCTTTCAACCAGAGCCTTTAGCAAAATTCCTACAATACAAGCAGTTTTACCTGTTTGGTTTGAGGAGAACCGTTTCAGATTTCCCAAGTGCAGAAACCTAGTGGGGGGAGGAAGGTTGAGTTAGGAATGTCCTGTAAAAGGAGTTTTCCTCAGGACACTGTCCTGCTTCCTGAGACACATTCCCAGCAACGAGAGCAGCCTTCCACAGCCCGGGAATGCCGCTGATCTGCCGGGGTACCCTGCAAGAAAGCATTTGCCTTTCCCTCTGGGGCAGGAGGTTGGGGCTCAGGGGGACCACATCGTGCCCATCACAGCTCAAACCCAACAATCCCCTGCGGTGCCCCCAAAACCGAGCGGCCCCTCACCCCCCGCTGGGTGCTGGCTGAGGGTCTGTCACTGAGGCAAGGCACACAACGCCAGTGCCAGGCCGTGCTAGTGCCATGGGGGCAGACCTGGAACTGGACCGGGTGCCGGACCCACAGCGAGACCCGTGCGGCGCCTCCGCCCCATCCCATCCCGTCCCACCCAATCCCATCCCATCCCATCCCATCCCATCCCATCCCATCCCATCCCATCCCATCCCATCCCG
>JAWWMO010000025.1:4996928-5015679 GCA_035047845.1 Dendrocincla fuliginosa | reverse complement strand
CCACCCCCCCCCCCCGGGGCGCCGCCGCGGCCGGAGCGCTGCGGCCGCCGGGACCGCCCCGCCCGGGGGGGCGGGAGCCGGGAGGGAGGAGGGAGAAGGGAAGGAGAAGGGGAAGGAGGAGCCCGGGCGCTCTCGGTGGGCGGCGGGGCCGCTGCGGTGCGCTCAGGTGCGGCGGGAGCAGCACACCTGCCCGCGGGGATGGGGCGGGAGCGGCGCGCCTTCCTCCGGCTGCCGGAAATCCAGCGCGGCCGCCCCGGGAGGGCCGAGGCAGGATGCGGAGGAAAAGGGCCTTTTCCTGCCGCCGCTCGGCAGGAAGCACAGCCTCCGGCACCCCATTGTTCCAGGGGGTCCCCCCGAGCCGGGCACTGCCCCCTTCGCAGGCGCCTGATGCGGGTCGGGCACAGGACAGCGCTCCTGCCGGGACCGCAAACCCGCAGCATCCCGCTCTGACCCAGCTCCCGCAGTGCCGAGCGCCGGGGCGGGCACGGGCACCGACACTCGAGAGCTCTCGGTGCTCCACCGCAGCAAGAGCTCTTCTGTTCTTCTCTGGGAACAAATAAATGCCCATCCCGCTCCAGGGAACCTGCGGGGGAACGCGAGACAGAGGGCGCCGGCAGATGGGCTGACCCCGCACGGACACCGCTTACTGCAATAAAGGAACTTAGGCTAGATGGCACGTAATCCCATCACTGCAGTGCATTTATAAATAAACCAGCCTCACCACAAGACTTTAACTGGCATCTCTAATGCCCTATTCTAGCTACATCTGGTATCTTTCAACTTGAGCGATATTTTCATTTCACACCAGGTTCATACCCATCCACCCACCACGGAACCATTTCAAGTCTTTTCTCAAAGAGAACCAGAGCACACTCTTAGCACAAAATTTTATTTTACCCTGGCCTGTGCTTTTTACAGTTTATACACATTTTACAACTAGAAACCAAGGGGGTTAATTTCACCTTGCAATAACCATTTCACCTCCTATTCAGGATCATTTTAGCCCTTAGTAAAACATAAGTATATAAATTAAAACAAACTTGTAGCAGGAAAGAAAAATAAGTAGAACTAACCCTTCTCTCATGTGCAGATACATGGGATTTTGAACATGAGCTCTTGTGTTATTAAAGGAAGCGAGTACCAGAGTAGGCTATTCCTCATCCAAGCCCACTTACATCCACAGAGGCTTTTCCACTACCTGGGCTGGAGATTCAGTCCCCTCTGAACACTGTACTTTGAGTAAACCCTTAAATAGCATTTCTTCATACTTGCATATGCACTGGAAATGAGATCTAAATTAGTTGCTTTCAGAAGGAACGTCCTAAAATAATACATTTAAACAGAAATGGATATTAGAATTCTGACCTAAGTCCTTTCATTTTGCATTTTACTCTTCTAAGCAAACTCGGTAAGAGCAATGAACTAAACGTGTTCAAGCAGACAATAATGTTTCTTCAAAACAAGCATACAAGAATTACATCAAAGATGACCAAATCAACATAAAGTCTGTTACCTTCCAACAGCCACCTTGTTTTCTAAGGCTTTGATGATTAAGACACAGAAGGCCATCTCAATCTCAGGTGATAGTAAAGGCTGCACTAAATGGGAATAAAGAATCCAAAAATAGTCAATACAAATATTTACATCTACTTCTGTAAAATTTAAAAATCTAATACCTGTCAAATGTTTTCACATTGAAAACAGCTAATGCTGACTGCGTTTTAAAATTTCCCATTTATCAAAGCTCTTCCTGAAAACCCAAGATAACCTGAGACACCCCCAGAACTGCCCATGTCAGCCCTTCAGGAGCATCTACTCACAAATTACACAGCAAATGTTACCTTCAAAAGCTCTGGCAGCAGCAGATCACAATAAAAGTTCAAAGGATGATTTTTTTGTTTTTCAGAGTACTGCATTTGTCTACAAAGACTGTAAAAAAAAACCTGAAAACCAGCAATTTACTGATTTGCTGTAGCAGATAAAAGCTGAACAGCATTTCTAATTTTTGACCATCATAAAAAGTTGTTTTCTTAAGAAAAGGCTGAACTAACTTTTGCACATCATAATTCTAACACACAATAAATCAGTAAAGTTCCAGAAAGTGCTTTTCTAAGGGGTGCTTTTTGTTTGGGGTTAGTTAGTTTGAGGTTTTTTTAAAATTTAGAGCAACAACCATGGTTCACTATAAAGGCAAAGTGTTAAATTCTGAGGTTTTTAGAAGAAAAATGGAATCACCATGGTTTCCAAATCTGAAGTGAAGATAGTAAGAGGGTAGTTCCCTCCCACCTCCCCATGAATAAGAAAAAAAAAAGGGGGAAAAGAAAAAAGTAATTTTATTAAAGCAGTTAAAGTTGCTGTAACAGATGGGGATTATAACAAATTTTAGTGGTTTTGCTCTGTGGCATTATTGAAATGGTCAGAGTAACTGCCTGAATCTCAAACTGGACTAGGATTTTACAGGACCCTTGCCTTTGTAACTTCAGTGAGGAATAAATCCTTAACACCCATAGTAAACTCATATTACCAAGAGGCTTTTCTCCAGAAGCAATTACTCATCTTTCACATCCTTTGTCTCCCTCAGGCCACTGAATACCCAAGGAGGAAAAGAGTTTCCAAATTACAACGTGCACAGATCTGGGAAAAGAAACCCTCTCCCAACAGAGGCACTGGTTTGATAAGCAAAGAATTTCAACTGCTGAATATTTCACATGAGTAGGTTCCAAAATGCAGCAAAATATTTGCTCTCTGGAATGCAGAGAGGAAGACGAAAACTCCTTCCCGCGATTCTCAGCATTCCCAAGGGCCCAATTCAAATGTTTCCTCTGACATTACCAAAAAATGCAGCTCAACTCCAAGTCACATGGATGCTGCTTGACCAATACCTTGCCTAAGGAATGGCATGAGAAATACTTTGCAGCCACTGGAGACTTGTTCAAAAACTATATTAAGTCACTGTACAATTTTACAGAAAGTCTAAACCCTGCTACTTATATACCAGGGACCATGAGAGCTGCAGAAATTTATTTTTAAAAAAAATCACTTTTCTGCATTCTTCTGAACTGTTTTAGCTACTGTTAGAAATCAGCAACCAAACCTAGGATAAATATTTAATAGCTCAGATTTATAGTGTTAAAATTAGACACATTTACAATTACAAGCAGAGCTGTTGTCTCTAGACTGCTCATGAGAACACAAGCAATATACAAGATGAAGCTGTAATTTAAAGTCTCATCTGAATCTCACACTCTGCTTTAGAGGACTTAGTGTAAAATAGTCAGACTAATCTGATTTGTTTAAGAATAATCACCCTAACATGTTCAGATGTTGCAAGTACAAATGTCAGATTTTCCTGTCATACAAATATCCACCAATTATACAAGTCATTCCCACTTTGTTATTAAAAACTAACTGATGAGGTTTTAGAAAAACTTCATATGAAGAACACTTAGGAAAGACTTCTAATGTGATTTTCATAGGTTTAAAGGGATTATGAGTCAAGGACTGTTTTAGTACAACTCATGCCTTCCAGTGCTGTCTCATGAGGTAACGACCATCATTTTTGCTACTGTTTACATGTACAATGACCCACCGTTTAAAAAAGACTTAAATAAAGGGATGACTGAAAACAAAAATTAAATATTGCACAATAATTTAACTGCAGACAGAACGGGACATTTAAAGCATTGATTTTTCTGTCAACATATGGACTCTATTATATAGTCACATTTTCTATAATACAGTTATTTTTTTACAAGACATTTAAATTCAGCATTTACATAAACAGTTATCTTTACAGTCTGTTATCATATAACGTTAAGAGTTCCAGCAGGAATTAATTTTGCCTTTGTTTTAAAAGTTCATCAATCTGAGTCTTGTACATGTTTTTCACATCTTCCAGATCCAGTCGGAGCTCCTCAGCTTCCTCTGCTTTCTCTCCATACATCTGGAGAATTGTGTTGTACCTTTGATCCAAATCCTGCAAGGACACAAGTTTGTTATCTGACTGCTTTTCCGCTTCTAAAAAGTTGCTGCTGGGACAGTGTTTTCAACTTCTAGAGGAAATAAGTGTAGCATTACTTTATCAAAGTATAACTCCAGTGAAGCAAACCACAAACTCTTTAAAAATACTTTGTGCTTTGAATATGGCTAGATTTATACTTTAGATATTAAAAGGAAGATATTCCAAAGAGCCTACAAATAATTAGTGCTGGTTTCAGTGGATGTACTGAAGCACCTTGAATTTCAATTGCTATAAGCATTGAAAACAGTTAGAAAACTGCATTGCTTTGCTACAGGGTATGACCAGTTTGGGAAATATTTCAACAGAAAACTGAACATAGAGAATAATGATAATTTCCAGAATTACTCCAAAACTATTTCAAATATTTCAATTTAAATTCTTAAACACTACCATTAAAGTATTTGTCATATTTCCTCTACTGGACACTCAGCTTCTGCATCAACCTCTCAAATCCATGTTATTTATCAAAACACTTCCTCTATTAAAAAGTCCAGTTCCAGACAAGTCTCTTAAATGACAGAAACAAAAATGTTCCCTCCCTGATGTAGCACAGAACCTTCTGCACAGCACACATTTCCAGCAACTGTGTTTTGAGGTGACTACCCAGCCATGGAATGGGCATTTTCATATTCTGCTATATAAAAATCCCAAACAGGCTCCTCAGTCATTTTTGATTAGGGACAGATTTGAATATAATCCTGAACGGATGGAGGCATTCCTAAAACAATCTCCAGTCACAGAAATTTTACATGGATTTACAAAAGAAATATACTTACCTTTAACTGTGTGCGTAATTTTGGTATTTCCTTCACTTTTTCTTCAAGTTCATCATTTTGATTTGTTAATTTAACCAGTTCTTCTGCCATTATTGATCGAGTTTTCTCAAGGTTTCCAATTTCCAGCTAAGATAAACACATGTAACAATTAGAAGAGGGAGAGGACTTACTGTATTTATAAAACACCATGTCAAAATATTTTGATGTAGTAATTAAGGCTTTTCTTTAAGCCAGACTATGAGACAGCACACCTTGGAAGCACTCTTTTCTCAGATCTGATCAGTGGTTTGGGTTTTTTTTTTTCCCTTATCTGAGAAGTTTTCTGGACAGGCCCTTGCCCAAACAAAGGTGCTCATCCCTACACATATCTCCAGCAGCTATTCTGGTTCACAGAACTGTCATAAAAGTGACCAAGCTTTCTGAATGAAAACCCAACAATATAACATTGATTGCATTAGTATTTACACTTGTAAACACTGTTTGTTTATGTAAGAGTGGCTACAGTACCTGTAGATGTGAAATTTCTCCTTCTCTTAGTTTTAGCTGTGACTGAAGGTTTTCAATTATACTTGAACCTGCTCCCATCCTTACGGCATCATAGACATTGCTCCCACTAGTAGCTATTGGTCCAAACGAGTGATCATGAGGATCATCCTACAAACAAAAGGTTAGAGAAGCTTAAAATCAGATTGAAATGTGCACACTTTGAAATCTTCCTTCTCCTAAATATTACATCCTCTAAGATTTAAAATTATGTTGTGCTAGGCAGGCATTTCAATGTTTAAAGTTGTTTTTAAAACCAAAGCTGAAGGTGAATGGGTATAATTTGGGACAGCTCCTTACTGCCAAGTTCTCATGTCACCTATACAGATGCCATTTAACTTTGACACCAATAGCCAGACTGAGAGGGAAGAAGCAGCAGTAGGAGATTTCACACAGATCACAACAGTCAGTGACCTGCCTAGAGAACAGGGGTATGCCCTAAACCAGGACTGCTAATAAAAATAAATCAATTTATTTGATTTCTACCCATGTTTTTCTGTTCTTCTAATGAAATCAGACATGTGAACTCACCACCAATATATGTACGTATTGCTGTGCAATAAAAGTTGCAATTTCACCTGCCCTTCACATGTTTTACAAGCACAGACATCTTGCAAGCAGGTTTTAGGTGTTTCTGCACATGAAGTTACCTTGACTAAGGCAAATACACTCTTGAGGAGAGATTTTCTACATTAAAAAAACTTCTTGAGGAGGAAAGTAAGTAGTCTGTCAAAAAAAAAAAAGGAGGCAATATAGGTGATATATCCTACCTGTGAGAGGAAAGAGGTCTGAAGACCTGCCATGTCCACCCCACTTATGGAACTAGAGCGTGACATTGATGGAGTACTTGAAACAGTTTCAACTGTAAATGACTTCCGATCCTTAAAAACAAACAGAAACAGACAACATCACCAGTTAGACAAAGAAAAAAGTTTGCAACATTGTAAAAGGGAGAGTCTGTAAAAACACTGCCTTTTTCCACCACTAACTATAAAAACACAATGTGATAGATAAACTTTCTACTTCCCCAGTCCCTAAAACATGTGAATGTTCAACAATTAAGAATGTCTGTGCTAAAACACTACAGCCTATGTTCAAGTTCTCAGACTTTTCAGGAAATGAAGACAGAAGCTGCATATTACACAGAAAGAGTTTCTCTTTCAAGTAGCCAAGGGAGATTTAGAGGCAGTTTTGTATGCTCTAATATATCACAAGAAGAGTATCTCATACCCATAAGGAAGTCCCTTTTTAGAATGAATGTTAATACTTGTGGGTTTTTTCAAATAAAGTGTATTAATTACATTCTGAGATTTCTCACATGCTAATACCTTACTGATAAACCTTCCCAACTGGCCTCTTTTTCCAGGCAGCATCTACAAGTATGCTGCCCTCTAAAGGATAAAGAACTTAGATTTTAGGACTGGAGACAGTAAGAAAGCAATAACACAAACAGTTCTACTTGAGTACCAACTGCTAATTAGCAGTAGCAAAGTTAATGACTCCTGAGGACTGTTTTGTGACTTGTGACTTCAGCTGGAAAGCATGTGGTGGATTACACACCGTCATGTGAAACAAAACAGGAATTCAGTGGAAGCAATGCTAGTAGTCTAAACAAAGAAAACAAGTAGCTTCAGAAGAGAGAGAATAAAAAGCACTCAAAAACCCCAGAAGATTAATAAAACAATCATTATCCATATTTTATCTCTTCTCGGGTTAAATGGGCTATTACTCAGAACATATTTCAGTGAGTCTAACACAACACTTATTTCACTGAAAATAAAAGGCATTCACAATAAGGAGAGAGCCAAGTCCCCAGTGCCTATACAGCATATGCTGTATATACTGCCAAGTATAGATGTATACTCTAAGTTTCAGGTTATAGAAAACTACTAAAATGACAGTAACAATAAGACTTAGAGATGTCAGGTTTTGGTACCTTCTCCTTTGCTGCTTCTTGCACGAGAATTGCCTTCTTCCTTTCCTGTTCAACTTTCATCTTCTCCATTTCTAACTGAGTAGCCAGTAGTGTCTGCACAAATAAGTACAAGCTGTTAACATCCTGTTAGCTCAGACATCAATAATAATGTGCATTAAAGTTGAATTATGCAGTACCTTTTCTTTCTTTGCATCTTCCAAGGTTTTTGCATACTCATCTTTGAGCCCTTCCAGTTCAACCTCATACCTACAATGAGGAAGGACACAGGTAGAGAAAGTCACTGAGCAAGTATTCTCTGTTTACTTTAGATTCATATGCTTTTAAAACAAACATAGCTCCAAGGCTACAAAACATTATAGAAGTAACACCTTTTAATCTTTAGCATGAAATAAAATATCCTTAACAAGCTGGGCAACTTCATCAATAGTCAATATTTTGCTATGAGTAGTCAAATCAACACTTAATTTCACAATTTTACAGAAATGCTGGTAACCAAAAATGCAACTCACCTACTGTTTTCATTTTCTATTTTCTTTAATTTGTTTCTCTCCACTTCCAGCTGAGCCTGCAGGCGTGTATTTTCTTGCCTTAGAAGACTATTCTGAGATTCAGAAGAAGACATCTGAATTTTATTAGCAAGAAGTTCTTCTGTAGCAGCCCGTTCTCTCTCAGCAGCTGCTGCTAGAAGAGTTTGAGACTCACCTAATATTAAGAAGAACAGGGAATTTAACGTTTTTCGATCAAACATCTTTAACGTGGGCCAATTTATTATGCATCAAAATTGATTTGAGATTATTTTTATATGCGACTAATCTTTTTTGTTGTTGTGGTAAAGAAAATATTTTCCACCACACAGTCAGAGGATTAAAGCCATACTGAAGAGAGATTTCATACTCTTTCAGAATGCAATATACAACTACAGACTGCCTCCAGAAAGGAAATAATTTGTGTCCACTTTTGGGCTTTTTATGCATTCTCCATTTAAGACAATAGGTTACTACTATATCAACCAATCTCACATCTTCATCAAGAGCCCCACAGTTCAGTAAAAGCTGAATACATCTTACCCAGTCTGTCAGAAAGGTTCTTTTCCAGTTTTTCCCATGCAGAGGTCTGTGCTCCCAGCGTGGCTTGAAGATTTTCTATCTGCCGGAGCAAGGGCCGTGTAGCCGATGTGACACTTTGGCTTAGCTCTTGGTTCCTGCTCTCTGCTTCTTGGAGTCTCTGAAATCACAAATTAAATAAAAAATATTTTTTTTTCAGTATGTGATTTAAAAAAACATTTCCTTTAATACTTATTGCTCCTCTACAGAAGACAAATATTGCAGGTAATAAGGAAAACAAAGCCTCTCTTTCAGGCTATTAATGCCATAGTAGAATTTTATTTTCAGTTCTTAGAAACCCTCCTTGCAGATCCAAGTTGGCATCATCTACTTCTTAGAGTACCTGTTGTAGTTCACCAATTTCCTGGCGTAAATAATCTTCTTTTCTTGCTGCCTGCTGCTCTGCACGTTGCAGGGCCAGTCTCAGGTCTGCCACCTAAAGAAACAATTAATTCTTACTAAACTCTTACTGAAAGTTATAGTATCACCTTTCCATTGGCACAGTCCTACACCATTTTTAAACACTGTTAAACAGGTTATGTCTCTTTACAAGTAAAGGCTTCATTTTTGTATGCACACAAATAGTTAACTGATTATCACTAAAAATTCTGTCCAACTGAATTCCTTGGTAAGGGTGCTACAAGCTTAACACAGATCCTATCAAAGTAATTTCATTTAGACAAGTAAAATTATAATAAGGAAAATTATAATTTTATTTTTAAAGAAAATTAGTATTTTAAAGCTTAGCAAAACTACCCCTCAAGACTGAACAAGTTGAACTGGAAAGAAATCCTCTGGGTATTTGCTAAGCACACAAAAACGAGTTCCACCTCATATTGCACCTGGGTCATTACGTCAGGTGCACACACACTTGAGTGCAGTCATTTGTTCAATTAAAATGTTTATTGACTGCACTTGAGACTCACCTGAATTGCCAAAGCTTCTTGTTGCTGCCGAGCCTCCTCCTGGGCCTTTTCCAGAGCTAACCCAAGCTCCTCCTTTGCCTTCATTTCCCTACTTAAGGCTGCTTCCTGAGCCTCACTGTCCTTTGTAGCATTAGCTTTATGAAGATCTGCAAGTTCCCTGAGGAGGAAAAAAAAAAACCAAACAAAAAAATCCCAGTGTATTAAGTTTATACAATGCCAACAGTGACTCTGCAACTAACTCTGTTATACATAAACATTTCACAAGCATTGCACAAGAAAGAGACAGGGAATCCAAGTGTGTGATTGCTTACTTGTATGCACTGTCGAGTGCTGCCTGGACACTCCTGTTCTTTTCTTCAAGGTCTTCCACCTCCGCCTGAAGTTTAGCAAGATCCTTCTCTTGTCGCTCCACAACACAGTTCAGTTGTTTAATGCTGTCTCGATGCTGCTTCTCCAGGTCTTCCTTGCCATCAAGCACCTGTCAGAATCCAAACAAGACACATGAGACTGTCCCCAGTATGTGGGGCAGACGATGCCATCTGAGGACAGCAACAACTGTGGCAACCATTTTGGGATGAAGTTACACCAAATGACTAAAGGTATCTGACATTTTGCAAAAAGAGAAAAAAGAAAATCCCTGCCCCTCCCCAGACAAGGGGGCTGCTCTTCACCACAGTTTCATATACAAAGAGCAGACCCAGTAAAAGAAAGTCAGGTCTTGATTCAATCACAGCCCAAATTTTGGTGGTACAGGTTTTCCACCTAAAATCTAGTGCACTGAATTTGGGCAGCTCACCTGAAAACAGCAGTGCAAGGGCAAAGAAGCAGTTGGAAAGACACTTAAGTGCAACTGCAATTTTTCTGAGAATACAGATATAAATCACAACTTAGTGTTCCAATAACGTGAAATGGTTACAGTTTGCCCAGAGAACTGTTCCTGGAGTTGCTCAAGGCCAGGCTGGATGGGGTTCTGAGCAACCCAGTTTAGTGGAAGATGTCCCTGTCCATGGCAGGGGCATTGCAATGAGAGAGCTTTAAGGTCTCTTCCAACCAAAATCATTCTGTGATTCTACAAAAGAGGGAAGTCTCCCAGAAAAGAAAATTCAGTCTTCCAGGAGCCCCCAAAAAAGGCAACTCTGTAGCTAATATAAAAAGCTTTCAAAAAAACCAAACAACAAATAACTCACCTGTTTTAAATGCTGCAACTCATCTTCCAATTCCTTAATCTTTTTGTTCTGTTTTGTGTTAATAGTTTCTCTCTCTTTCTCTTTGGCTCTTAATTTCTTAATAATGTTGGAATTGTGCAGCTGCTGTTTGGAAAGCTTTTCTCCTGAGAAGAAAATTAATATAATGCTAATGCATCTTGATGACATTCTATGCACTGACTATTCATACCTGTCCTGCACTACAGTCCCATGAAAATAACAATCAAGTAAGTATGGAAATACTTATTCTTATATTTTTTCATTGAAGTTCTTCAGTTTTAATTGTACCTTATCCTGGGATGACCCTGTTACACTCAGCTATAGTGAGATAGGATAGGATGTGAATTGCTTTGAAAGTAAAGCAAATGAGCTCATTGTATCAGGAAAAAAATAAAACAGCCTGTTCATTTAGTAACTATATTTCACTTCCAAAAAGTATTAAAGGAGACACTGTAGAAATGCCTTAACAAAGCCCTAATTAGATTTATGCTGAATGAAACAAGGAGGTTTTATCTCCCAGCCCCTTTTAATGCACCCTGCAGGAAGCACCTCTCCAGCCATCTGTACCTCCCCAACCCCTCCCACTGCTCTTTGCTACTCACTAAATGCTTCAAATGTTCAGAAACATCCAACATGCTTCAAATTTTGCATTCTTTTTGCATAAAGGCTCATATGCAAAGGCAGTGTATTTCAAACTATTCTACACATTTTTACCATTAAAAAAAATGTTCATCCTCACCTTCCTCCATTAATCCTTTGATTTGCTCTTCTTTTTCTTTCAGTAGTTCAGCAGTTTCATTGGTATTAAGTCTAGTAGCCAATTCTTCTTTAACAGTCTTTACTTCCTAAATAACAGGATAAAACATTTAGAACCATTTATCAAAATACATTTAGGAAAAAACACACAGTGAGTTACACTGATCACCTTTTTATTCTCACCCCTTCCTCTCAAAAAAAAGAAGAAATTTTTTTGGAAAACAATTTAGGTTGGTACTCTGGAGATTATCTGATCAAAACAGATTGCTCAGAGCCTTATTCCATCAAGTTTTTAAAACCTCCAAGGATTGAGACTCCGTAAATCCTCTGTACAATTTGTTCCAACTCCTCCATTTAATTTTCTATGCTTGAAACTTTTGCAATACAGCAAACCCAACCAATCTGTCCTATTCACACACAGGTACTGGGTAATTTTTCTATTTCAACTCACTACTGTGTCAACACAGTGACAGGTACAGTGACAAATAACTGTGAAAAATACTTGTTTTCCAGTCATAGATTTGAGTTTCCTTTTTTTTGCATTAAGCTATAAAATGTAATACTGTGATACCAGGTCAAGAACATTTAAACCTCATAAACTTTGTTGCTGCAGATTTCTTTGCTCATTCCAAATCAATCTATCATCAGCCCTTAATTTTCCTACCAGTTAATCCTCTAAAGAAGCCTTTCCCATTCTTCACCAGTTCCTCACATCCCCACACCACTCTCCCTCACACCAATGCCAATGCATATATGAGTACAAGGTGAACAAGAGCAGATCTTAAACCCTCTTTTTTTTTTTCCCCAAATCAGACTAACTTAAAAATCCCAAGGAAATACCAAGCAGCCTGGATGGCTAAAACCAGCTTATGCTGGTTTCCAGTAGCCTAAGATAGCACCTGTCAGCCTCATGCTTTTCCCTACCTTAATTTTTAGCAATTAAACCTCAAGAAATTTAATTGCACACTAACATAATAAGCATTAACTTCACCAAAAAAGCCAAATTACCTTTTTTGCTGCATCTCTCTCTTTGCAGGCTAGCTGGAGCTTCTTCTCAGCATCTGCAATTCGCTGAGCAAACTCTTCTTTAAGAGATGAAAGGCTACTGCTCTCTTCTTTCATTCTAAACATTTCACTACATTAAAAATTAACATTTCAGAACAGTTGCATCATTATGTGACATTCCAGTTTGCAGCAGGTTGTCTCAAATGCTTTTAAAAAATATTTTATTTATTTTATATCAGTTAAGCAGAAGTCAAAAAAACCCACATCCATATTAAAAGTACTAATCAAAGATCCTTATTAATTCTGTAATTTACCCCTGAAAACAGTGAAATGCTCGATTTATCTTAAATGTTTTGCCCCAATAAAGTACTTTCTAATTAACCATAGTCTGCATCATATACAGGGCAAATTATTTAACATATTTTTTAAGTTTAAGATCAATTTCATCATGAAACAATAGCTTCCCACATTAAATTTTTAAACTTGGTATTTGATCAGAGCCTTATAATAAAATCTTTATTAATAACCAAGTCTGACTCTATAGGTTTGCCATTCCTACTGTTTCCTTACTGAAAAAGGTTTCACCAGCCTCTTCCCAAAAGACATTCTGGCCCTTTAAAAAAATCCCATCCCAGCACATGCAATTGTTATTTCCAGCTTTCCCCAGCAGTGCAACCTTTGCTCTAGAATAAAGCTGCTTGGTTTATGTATTGTCTAAGACTGTACTACAGCAAAATCCCAGTTACACCCATTACTGTGTGTATTTTCATACTTACTCTTTTAGGTTATCATAAGCTTCTTCCAGGCGTGCCTTTTCTTTACTAGCACTTAATAACTGTATTTCCCTCTTCTCCAGTTTCTCAGTTAATGAATCAATCATCTGGACAATATTTTTACAGATAAAGATCAGATGAATGGGACAATTAAAACACAAGAGGGGCAGGCTTCCCCTTTCCCCCCCACCATTCCCTCCCAAGACTTTTTAAAGTTGAATTCACCAATGTTTTTAAGAATTTGAGGTAAAAGTCAGTGAGGATTACCATGTTTCTGCCACATTAATTTAGAACTAAGCAATATCTAAACACATAGATGCCTGTTTTCTACAGGTGTAGAAGTCCTACTAAATCAGGCACATGTGGCTCAGTTAAGTTCCTCAACAAAATCGTCAACAGTTACATTTAATTGTAAATGAAGTTTTTAAGCAGAGCTGATAGCCCATAAATCTATAGCTTGCATTAAAACTCCCAGTGCTCCTTATACCACTCTTTACAGAATCACAGAGTAACTTTTATGGGAAGGTCTCTTTAGTGAAACATTAGCACAAAGCAGCAGAACAGCATCAGATGGTGGAAGAAAACTTTCAAGCTGGGTCAAGAGCTCTTAGACCACACCATCAAAATAACTTCTTAAAACTAGAGTTTGGGAAACTGAATATAAATAATAAACATACAAGCAAATATACAAATATGAACAAATGGAACAGATTCAGTAAGTGTAGCTGAATATGGCCAATGAAAGACAAAGTTTGCTGGGGTCCATTATGACTGTTCCCCACAAAGTATAACCAAAATGGTCACAGAAGATGGGCAAAGATGAGGCACTACAAGGGCAGAATGGGACAAAACACACTGCTTCAATCTCCAGTTTAGCCTCCATACACGTGAGTGTTTTACTTTGTCATACTTCTAGTCCTTCCATCTATCTGAACTAGAAATGTGCATTTCATTGAATCTGTTCACTACCCATAACTATGCTTAGTTTCTTTAAAAAGCTTGCTCTACCTCGTTTTTAAAAATAAAGATCATTTCTGCTCAAAACAAACATTCATTTATCCAGTAAAAAGGACTTATTTACACTAACTACTGCTATTCCCAAAGAACATGCATAATACTCCCGGAATGTAAGCCAATTTTGATAATTGTGGAAAAAAAAGTTTGCAAATATTTTCTTGATTATTGCTTAAATACTAAAGGCTTGTAGCTTTGCAATTCAGATCAAAACATTCCAAAGAATCTCTTCCATCTTCCACAGAAAAAAAGAATTACACCAAACAATTTAAATAATATATTTGACTTATCAAGGTCTGACCTATTGAAGTGGTGTTTGCCAGCAGTACTCATTATTCACAATTATGTTAGACAGGTGGATCAGGTGAAACCCAAAACTATCTGACCAGAAATTTCACCTGTACTGTTCTTCTGCAAGATATCAAGGACAGTTCTCTACAGAGTAAGATAGTTCAGCATCAATTCATTCAAATAAGTGATGCCGACATTGGAGATAGAGGACAAGCTAATATAAGATGTCAGTAGTTTCACTTGAAATTAAAGAGTGTGTTTGCAATACATGTTTTACAGTTACCTTTTTAAACTCTTGCTTTTCACTGTCCTCTTCTACCACTTGTTCCACAGCATCCTGCTGTGGCTCAACCTCCCCCTTCACAACCTGTTCTTCAACAGATTGCACAGCAGCAACCAAAACATCTGGCTGTTCAGAATTAACAGGGGTTGCACTTCTCCCACTCTCTTCCATCTCAGCTTCCTCAGCATGTAACACAGGAGCATCATTCGAGATTTCAGATTTATTTTTCAGGGCATCAACTGTTTCTGTCTTTGGCACAGCAGAACTGACAGCAACAGATGCAGAGGCAGAAGCCCTCCCTGATAACTCGTCATCTGAGTTTATTTCGCTTACACTTCTACTGTCTAAGGACTGGACACTAAATGAGTCAATTCTTTCAAAAGCATCAGAGGAGCCACAGCTCTCAGTCATTTTTTGGAAGTCATCTAAACGATTATAATCCGCACAGGCAGATGTGGACAGAAGCTGGAATGAGGTCTGCATGAGGTGAAGGCTGGATTTTGAATCTGCAGCTTCTTGTCTTGAACTCACCGAGCTCTCGCTTATCACACTTTCATGGTCCAGAACTTCAATATCACTGGTCGTGGAAGTGCCCGAGGAGAAAGTGCTAATGGGAGGGGAGGGGGTATTGCTTTGTCTGTCCTCAGTCTTTCTTTCCTTGCCTTCCAAACCCGTATCTTTTGTGCCAGCACCAAGAGGCTGCGAAGTGCCCTCTGGCACACCCACCACTCCATCTTCTCCTCCACTGGATTTTTCATTTGGAGAATCCTCAGGCTCTTCAAAATTTAGAGCAGATGCCTTTTTGTCAGTAACTTCATCCGTGTTTACTTCATGCTTGGCATCAGATTTAAGCACAGAATTCTCTTCTAACTCCTCGTTGGGAGCATCGAGGCTTTTCAAGTCCGGAACAGCTACAGAGGAGTCCTTCACTTCTGCCTCTGTCGCCACCGGCACTTCCCGCTGACTGGGGTGCTGAGACTCCTTTAAAGTGCTTTTCACCTCCTCTTTGGGTCGCTGTGATTTGGCTGGAGGTTTGGACACCACTGGGTTTTTCTGTATACTCTGAACATCTGTCGGGGAGAGAAAGGCACTGAAGAAGTTTTCGGATTCATCTACTACCGTCCTTCTCACTGGCTTAGTGATTGCTGTGGGCGATACCGGCTGATTCTGGGGTTCTGTATTTGAACTTAAGCCCCAGGAAGACGTATCCCATCCTCCACTTATGAGAGAATTGGTTCCTAAAACAAGAAAAAGAAAAAGGAGAAATAGGCAAAAAACCCCTTAAAATGTATTATTTGTCAGTATATATCTTTTTAGATGCAACAGTTCAAAAAAGGATATTTTCAATATATTACTTAAGTGAATATTATACACAATCACAAACAGCATCATTTTCATTACCACTTCCTTATGAAGCCTGGATCCAATCTTTAGATTAAGCAACAAAAAATTACTTTATACTTCCCTTAAGCTTAAGACTTTAGCTTAGCACAGGCACCTCTACAAAGCAGGAATATCTGTACGGAACCAACTTGCTCCCCCCCAGTTAAACAGTAACTTGAGGGCAGAAAGAACCTGTACACAAACTGCACCAGTAAATCCAAGCGTGAGTGTCAGGGAAGAGGAAACAAGCCCACAAAACATTCTGAGAGCTGCAAGGGCAAGTCTGAAGGCTATTTGGGCACAAAAAGGGAGCATTGCTTTGGCAAAGAGAACCAACAAAAGCAAATGTGGCCTCCTGCTTCCTGCAGCATGAGGAGGCCAGGCAAAACAACCTGAAAAACTGTAGTTTAGAGAATATACAGATTACAAAAGGAGAAAACAAATACTAGGTCTTAAAAGTTATCTGCCAGTAGCACAAAAACACTTCACACACCACTACAGAAAACAGAAGGGAAAAGCTTTAAATCTTTACAGAATTTACACCAAGAGAAGGGTTCTTGCCCTTCAGTTTGTGACAGGCTTCGTATTTTTCCTCACACACCAAGCCATCAGCATGGAGCTGACAAAACTCATCATCAACAGCCCAGCCGAGAGGGTTTTTTTCTCCTCCTGTGGAGAAATACTGAATTGTTTAGTTCTGAAGCTGCTCTGAAACAACATCAACAGTTCCTATTGTTGTATTCTTGCAGGTCTTCCAGGACTTGTCAACAGCAAGGATAATACGAATTTCAGCATCAAATTTCAGTAGGATCCCAAGTAAATAAGAAAGATAAATCAAAAAATAATACCCAATTTGATTTTGTACCTACAAATATAACCTGGATAACATAACTATCTCAGGCTATTTAAAAAACAAACTCACTTTATACAGCAGCATCTATTAAAACCCCTGTGTTTCATTTAAAGCTGACTTCCACTTTTAGGAACTGTTGATAGCTGTTGGCCTCAAATCAGAAATTCACATTACTGCTCTCACTGTCAGAAATACTACAAATGTGATTTATTACTACAAACATTTCCTTCATTACTACCTGATTCAATACCCGATTTATTACTGCCCATGATTCAATTGCTGCAGAAAAAGCTCTGAGTGAACTGCCACAATCAGAACGTATTTTGATGCCTTTTAAAAACAAGTATGTTTTCCCTGAAACCAGATGCATGCTGATCTTTGCTGCTCTCCTTACGAGTTACAGAACTACTATAAATACTAAGATATAAATTACAATAAAAAACTGCTTGGGCAAGTCTAAAATTTGAGTAAATTAAACAAGACACCGTTTTCTACAAACAATTCCAGTAATTTAAGATGAAGATGGGCCACATAAGTGACTCCCAAGCCCAAAAAGGGACAAAGACGTGCAAAACTGACCTTTGCTGAGCAACCAGCTTGGAAAACACTTTCATTTGCTACAGCTTTCAGTTTCCTGAAAACTGAAATCTTCTGAAATGTCACCCTGCTGTGGGTTCACCTGGAAATAACCTCCTACTCCAAATACATGCACATCTTCTAGATATAGTTGTAGTAAGGCCACAGATTCCAGATGACTTAGTTTCCCACCCTTTTTTTCATTAATTCTTATCTTTAAGATATTATTTATGGGCAGGGGAAACAAGTCCCTGATAAGAGGGCTCCTTTTTGCTCCTGCATTTCCAAACAGCAGCTCAGGACTGACCATTCCTTCAGGTTCTACATTAGCACACATAAAAGAAAGACACCTTCCCAGGGCCATGACAACTTTTCCACCAACACATTCTTTTCAACACACATCAGAGAATTATGATCTTGATGCCATGGAAAGTGGAAACTTCCCTTGGTTTATGTGGACCAGAATTTCAGCTCCCATTCTGCTCTTCACAAATTGCTAATCCATGAGTGCCTCTGGAAGGGCGTGATTTCTCCTTTTCTATTATTAGGCAGGTTTTTATCACTTATTAGCCCCAGAAAATACCGCCTTAAGGAACACGGGTCTGAATTTCAGTGCAATAAAAGCAGGATGCAGGTGACAACAGCAAGGCCTGCCCATCTTTGTATGAGTGTCACGGTGCCTGGGGGGGGGTGACAGAGACCAGGGGTGGGATATACAAACCTGAGGGGCTGGGGAAACCTGCCTAGATCAGGGTGGGTTATACAAACCAGGAGGGGCTGGGGAAACCTGCCTAGATCAGGGTGGGTTATACAAACCAGGAGGGGCTGGGGAAACCTGTCCGGGTCAGGGTGGGTTATACAAACCAGGGGGGCCGGACAAACCTGCCCGGGTCAGGGAGCTGGGGGGAGCAGGAGGGCGAAGGGCAGGGCCGTGAGGGGGCTCGGCCCGCCGCCCTTACCGTCACCGTAGTCGGGGATGACGGCGTCGGGCCAGGGGCTCTCCTCGGCCTGGATGTCCAGCACCCGGTCGATGGATTTCTGCGCCTGCGACAGCGCCTGCTTGGCGAAGCTGGAGAGCTGCGAGGCGTTGAACCAGCTCATGCTCGGCGGCCCCGGCGGCGGCACCACCGCCCGCAGCTCGGACCCGCTGCCCGGCGGGGCCGGGGGGCTCGGCCCGGCGCCGAGGGGAGAGGAAGGGAAGGGAAGCGAAGCGAAGGGAGGCGAAGGCAGGCCGGGCGCAGGCGCTGCCGGATCCACGTCGCACACGGGCCCGGCGCAGCCGCGCTCGGACCGGCACGGCCCGGGGG
>JAWWMO010000025.1:4982936-4996828 GCA_035047845.1 Dendrocincla fuliginosa | reverse complement strand
TACTGCCCCGGGTACTGCCCCGGGTACTGCCCTGCCCGGCCTGGGAGCGGGGTACTGCCCCGGGTACTGCCCTGCCCTGCCCGGCCTGGGAGCGGGGTACTGCCCCGGGTACTGCCCTGCCCCGGGTGCTGCCCTGGGTACTGCCCTCGGCCCTGCCCTTCTGGGGGTTTATTCCTGCCCTGGGTCCCTGCCCTGCCCTGCCTGGGTCCTGGGTACTGCCCTGCCCGGCCCTCGGCCCTGCTCTTCTGGGGGGTTTATTCCTGCCCTCGGCCCTGCCCTTCTGGGGGTTTTATTCCTGCCCTGGGTCCCTGCCCTGCCCCTGATAAACATCACCTTTGCCGCTCCTTCCCAGCGCTCCCTTGGGCTGCTCAGCAAAAACCACTCACCGTGGTGTGGCAGAATCAAAGAATCACAGCGTGGTTTAGGTTGGAAGGGGCCTTAAAGCCCATCCAGTGCCACCCCTGCCATGGGCAGGGACTCCTTCCACCAGCCCAGGGTGCTCCAAGCCCCGTTCAACTTGGCCTTGGACGCTTCAGGGATGGAGCAGCCACAGCTTCTCTGGGCACCCTGTGTCAGGGCCTCACCCCCCTTACAGGGAAGAATTCCTTCCTAATTATCTAGCCTAAGTTTCCCCTCAATCTGTACCATTACTCCTTGTCCTATCACTACGCAGCTGGAAAGTTAGACCCCAGTTCATATTTAAAAGATGTGAAGTTTAAACACTGTTAACATGTATAACTGGAATTCAGATTGAGGTACCCTGTGCTGCTCAGAGAAATCCCTCTGACCAAAGCAGCCAAATGATGCCCTAGAAGCTTTAACTGGGGTTACAAACACTCCTGAATGTTCACTGATAAGTCACAAACTCAGGTGTCTTTATGATTTTTATTAATAAATACCTTAACAGCACCAATGATATTTCAACATAATCTTGCAATGCTGGGCATGGCGGCTGCCTGGGGACAGTGAGGAGACACATCTGTATTTTCATGTACAGTTGATCATTTTGTCCTTTTGTGTTTTTTGTAAACAAAGTAATCTTCTCCAGATTTAAAACCTTTCATAAAATTGATCAAATCAATATCTAATAATAGGAAAATGCTCATTTTAATCTACTGCCTCTTCTGGTTTAAGGTGACTCAGCAAGTCTAAAGCAGTGCAACAACTAAAAACCAGATAGTTGTGGTTCCTTTTAAAAGGCCTTTTCTTTGCATATATGTGTGCACATGTGTTGAAAACAAGACTTTTGGCCACCTTAAAGTTCCATGTGTCTGAAAGTACATTAGCATGAACATTTTGACAACAGAAATGGGAAAAAGTGTATTTCTATACATCAGAGATCTGTACATGAATAAGCATTTATACAAATATAATCCACCAAATATTGGCTTCTACGTACAGTTCTGAAATATGGTGATTTGTTTGGATTTCCTAACCTTCAACCATGCTAGCACTTACAGAAACATTTCAGGCTGCTTTAACACCCACAGAGTATATTTGTTGTACAAGGTGGGCACAGATTTCCCTTGCTGTATTTGCACTTCACTCATGAATAAATTAAGTGGTAAAGTGAAGCTTGAACAACATAGTCTGTGGTGTTGTAACATCAGCAACTGCAAGTTCTTGGCCATCCACAAGCCCCAATTCTGAAACAGAATGAAAAGTTTAATTAATTTAATTAAACAGGTGTTTTTCTGCTTTTTTTGCACTTAAAAAAGCACAAAAATGTTATGAATGCTCTTTCCACATACCATAAATACAATGCAATAAAGCTGCAAACATCTCATTGGCTAAGTTAGTATTAATTTAACCAGGAAACTAACAGACCTTGTCCAGAAATACACATAAAACTCTACTGAAGTATGTTTGATTTACAGCAATCAGTTTGCTTTGGTGCAGTCTTCTCTGCACCTGCCTGGACTTCACTTTTAAACAATTCATATACCTGAGAAAGGTGTATTGCATGTAAAAGGACAATGAGGCACATTCTCTTGCATAGTACAAAGCAAGGCTGAACATCCATACAGAGGGACAGAATTGACTTTCTGTGACTTGAAAATCTATGTGTGACAAATCCAGGATACCTTTTAGTGTCTTGGAAAGATTTGGCCTTGTTCGTTCTTCAATTGAAGCCACTGTCTGCAAATTTAAAAAGTCAAAGATTTCAAGTTCAGGACAGTAAATTTAAATAAATTAAGATTACTAAAGACAATTATGTATGTTTAGATTACCTGTAGATAAAGTGTTTTATTTCCCCCATACATAGTTGCTGTGATTGCAGGAGATTTCATTTGCCTATATATAAAACATAAAAAAAACCCCAAAATCAGGTAAAAATACATTTACAAATCATCGTTTTGAAACACTGAACTACCAAAAAAGTTGGCATAGTTGCACACTTACAATGAAGCATTATTTGTCAAGTAGTCCAAGATCTCCTGCAATTTAGCTGATGGGGAAATCTCTATGTTTTGGGGAAGCTGGCTGCAGGCTGGACAGTTCTCCTACAACAAAGTAGCACAAGATACACATTATGTTAGATAGGATTTTAGAAATGCTGCTAATAATGTCTCAAGAGCGTTTGTGTTGTGCTTTTTTTAAAGTTTAGCTCTAGAAGTATTAACAGTGTTGCAAATATTAATGACAATACCCAATTCCTTGTGAAGTTTGTCACTATTCGACTGACTCCCAACAGCAGCTAAGTATTTATGAATGATAAATTTCATCTGACAAAAAGTCTACTACCACAAACCTTCAAATCTTGTTATCATAACCTCTTTTTGAGAAGATTTGCCTATGAGTCATTTTAAAGTTTGCATATCTTATTTTGTATCTACTTTTAAGACTTCAGAAATACTATTATTCAGTGCTAGGGGCACAGAGATTCAATATTAGAGTTCAGAAATATACACAAACTGCATAAATAAAAATCAGGGACACAAGCCTTTAATGGCACTAACCTTTCTCTCAGCTTCAAAAGTGTATGTATATAATCCATCCACATCATTAAACACCAAGTAGTTGTTAAGAGGAACATATGCACTGTAATAATGCAAATAGGTTAGAGTTGATAAATGGCATTATGGTGGAAATCAGGTATGTTATAAATATTTAATAAAAAATTAAATACCTTGTGGCTATTTTAAAAACTTCAGTGGCGCAAACAGCTGGAATGAGAAAAAAAGCAAAACAACTTCTTCACTTTCTAATTCTATCAGATATGCAGACATTAGTGCACAAAATTGTACCAAAGAAGTGACCAAAAAAAAATCAAGTATAACAATTTGTAAAAAGAAAGAAGTATCTGAAGGCAGCTGGTAGTTCTATGCATTAACAGCACATATTTGGCACTAATCTGAGACTATGTTAAGCCTATGTACTGTGCTTTCCAATTTTTTTTGCCAGTGCTTTTGCTCACTCCTACAGTCAAACATGATCTTAACAGTCATACAGTCACATCCTGTTTCTCTATGGAAAAAAAAAATGAGACTGTAAGAATAAATCAGATCCATCTGAAAATTACTAATATCCTCCCCAAGTTCTCAATTAGAAATTGTTGTCCCACAAAACTCTCAAGTCAGTCAAGCAGAAATGAAATGAGCTCTTTCAGCATACCTGCAATTACTGCATTTGTAGAAGCTACTGCTGGAATAATTCGTTTAACCACCCCTGTAAAAACAAAACATACAGCTCTGTGTTTTCCAAGAAACTACACTGGGAGATGACTTTTAGACAGAATAATTACAGAAGGGTGGACTCAAAGGCATTTGAAACTTTCCAGGAATTTCTCTAACAATACGGTATAATGGCACATGGCTCCAGTACTTAGGCACTTTTTTGTTTTAGGAATGGATCAAACATATTGAGAATAAGCAGGTATCAAAGAGAATGAGTGAACAAATTCTGAAAGTAATTATTCTCTATTTAGCACTGAAAATGAATTTAAAACTCTGTTCTATTCCTGTTTAACTGGAGAAATGCATAAAGAAAAGACAGTTGGGTTTGGTATTCCTACTGCAAGAACAGGCTTGCCAAACTGCACTGCCATCTGGATCCAACTCTCCTTGCTGAGCCCACCCAGTCAAACAGCACAGAACATACACTGACAAGAAGCAAGGTTTCCTATAAGTTTGTACATCAGGAACAAGGAGGTTCACTCTTTTTTAAAGTGCCAAAAAGACAGTGAATTCCTAAGTAGTCTGAAGTTCCTCTGACTTCCATTATTGATTTGTATCCCTTTATATCTGAGAGAACAGGTATAAAACCTCTATCTTTGGCTTTTTTTCGCTATATACTTTATAATGAAGCCACCTTCAAATGCTGACAACTGTGCAGCCATTTGCATTTACATAATTACATTTCATAATGAAGTTCACATTTATTTGTACCCCAAAGGAATACTACTAGAGAAGCCAGTATAAAATGCTACAAAGAAAAAGATTTCAAGACACCAGGTGGAATCTGAGGAAGATAAAAAAGGACAAACTGATTCCTTGTGTGACAGAGAAGCACTCTAGAGGTCCAAGTGTGGCATTTCAAGTGCAGAATTTCAAATTCATTCCTAGAACTACAAGTCAACAAATTTACAGAAGTTACCACAAATTCTGGAGATTCCATGTGAGACTTCACTTCTATTTGGTCAGTGTCTAAAATGCTGATTAAATGACTGTCAGCATTCTGCATTTGCATATGAACAGAGACATGGACAGCCATGAGCAACAGATGCCATAGTCTTAACCAGTCTAAACTGGTATAAAACGTTGCTATTGTTAAAAAAGGCAATCACATCCTTTTGTTTCTACTCTTTGACCCAGTAAAAGTGGCCACAGTGCAATGTAAACTGTGGAGCTGCTTCAGGTTAAAAATAAAATGGCAAAAAGAATGTTTTTTGTCCCAGTTTTGTCCCAGATATTTTCTCTCATTCATCACAAATGCCTAAACATCTGATACATCATAAAAATATTTGTGTTGGCACAGGAAATGAACTCCTTGTTTCTGTTTTAAGGAAGAAAAGAACTATTTCTTTCACAGCAGAGCTGCCAGTTTAGTCATTACAAAAACAAAGAAAGCTAATCCAGCCTAAGTGCAGAATGTCACAAACTTGGTGAAATGCCATCCCCTTACCTTGGGTGAGTCTGTAGGTAACACCTTTAATATTAAATTGTGATGCTCTTTCTAAAGATTTCTGGTAAATCCACTGTATATGTTCAGGGTCATCTCCATCCAATGCAACACCATCTACAGTAAATAATTCACAGATAAGTTGCAATTATAAAGGTTCTTCAGAAATACAGCATTCCTATTGTCTAAGAAAAACTCCTTTGTTTTCACTGGAGTTAAATACCCTATGAAGCTATTAAAACTTGACACTTTTAAATAATCAAAATATCATTTCTACAAATATTTTTAGTTCTAACACATCCCATACACAAACTATGTTAAATGCACACAATTATAGAGCTGTTACAGGTTACATTTTAAGTCAGGAAAGACACTCTGCACTGTGAGAAACACATTAACAAATATGGAACTGGACAGCAAGTTCAAGAAGTGAAAATCTATCTCCAGCTCAGAGAAGGCTTAGATTCAATACAAAAATGAGCCACATGAGGTTAAGTGGTAGTTCTGGTTTTTTTGAAGCAGCTGTATATACCCAACTCAAGTTAGTTAAAAGGAGAAATGGCAATTTAGCACCAGTGTAATACACTAATTACCTCCAAAAGGTTGCTCCTTTGGCCACTGCAATATCCTGACATACTCAATACAATGCTCTGGCAATCTGGGCATAGATGCAATAGTGCACATGGGAAAATTGACCTGGTTGGGCAGGGGAAGAAAACCAGAAGAAACCAAGTAATACACTATATACAGTACTAGGAAAAGCAACCAGCAAATCAGAAGAGTATATTAAAAAAATGGAAATATTACTGGTTGAATTACCTGTGGTGGATAAAGCTCAAGTGTGCACTCAACACATGCTGTCATACCAGGAATAATCACACGGGCATTTCCTTTGAAACCTTCTGTCCCTCCATCTATTAAAGGTATGATGGAACTTGGGTCCAGTACACCATCTTCATAATGTAAAAAGGACATCTAACGAATAAAGGTGGGGGAGTTGTTGGTTTTTGTTTGGTTTGGTTTTTTAAACAAGTTGCAGGATGAAAAAAAATCCTAAAAATTCTATTCTTAATGGTACAGCCTAAAACTGAATGTTTGATACACCGTTTATTTTAAGGGTGCATAGTATATAAAACACTACTTATCTGTTAATGCACAAGACTTTATCTACCACCTGCACCCTCCACCTCCTCCCCTGATAAATGCTTTTATTTCCTTATAGTATATCAGAACAAATGGTTGGTTGGTTTGAAGGATTTGGGGTTATAATTCTTGGTTTGTTGTTTTGGTTTTGGGGTTTTTTTTTAGCATTCCAGATCCTTGTTTCATAAAGAAATTCAGAGTGATAAAAATGCCTAAAACTACCAACTTTCTGGTCATTGAACTCTGTAACAGTGCAGCTCCAAAGGATGGCATTTACAAGTTGCAGCATAAAAAGCACTGTTTGGGTAATGAAGACAAAGTTCACAATGGGAGCATCCAGAGAAGAACTTCCTTTCTCATGACCTTCACAAGCTGACTGCACAAGGCCACAAACAATGGAATCTAACTTTGAAATTACCCCTGCAGGGCACTGCACAAATGTTGGCTAACACTCCTCAAGAAAAGGGCAGGTAAGAGAGCATGCATTTCATCCTGTTCACAGAAAGAAAACAGAAATAGATACAGAAAGCTGTGAGTTTCAACAGCTCTCATTCATTTTAATGTCACATTCTACACAAATATGTTTACTTTTAGTTATCTATACCCAAGCAATAATCACGCTTTAAAAAGATTGAAGACATTACCAGCATGCCATTGATCCATCTTCTTGCAATTATAGAGTCCAGCCCACAAACAATAATATGGAACTCTAGGGGAAAAAAACCCATTTAATTAAAGTCTATACTAATGCACATTTCTTAAGAAAAGCAAAACACTGTCCATAACAGTCCAGAGACAGTGACTGCAGTTTAACTGGCTCCCCTAGATTAACTGTATCACAGATGTATTTCAATTTTATTTGTTACATCTCTTTTCAGTATATTGTAGAAGACTAAAATAACTAGCAATCTAGCTACCAGGAAAAGCAGTGGGCAGCAACAACTGCAAGGTTGCCCTAAAGCACCAGTGGGTGTTTGGCAGGCACACAAATTCCACTTACGTCGATAAAAGCTTTCATCCATGTCTTGAATCTTTTTAAAATATCTGAATGTAAGACCAGTAAAGGAATACATTTATAGTTAAGTTTACTGTTTTCTATTTGCTAGCCTAAAGCCAAAATGTTATCTAATTTATTGCTATCATTTTATACAAGACTTTTAAAAAAAAACTATGGGATTTAAGATTCAAAGTTCCCAGAGCTGCAGCTGTAGTATCTGACAAAACAAGTAAGGGACACAATGTAATAGTCACAAAACAGGATAAAGTTCAGCAGGCAAAATATTTAGGAAGCTCAAAACATGCTCTCACAAAGTCCCCTATTGGTAAGTGCTGCTCTAAGTTTATAAACTAATGTCTCCTACCAGTAAGTACTCAAAACACTCCGGTGTATAAACCTGTAATTCCAGCATGTTAGTGAAAATTACAATATTACATTTGAATAAAAAGACTCAGTGGAAAACTACAAAATAGTTTCTTGAAGCTGAGCCTTTCCCATGCATATTCCCTGTATGGTAATGTCACTGAGAAAGAATTCTCAATCACCAGCTGAATGAATCTGTTCTTTACTGCACAAAAAAGAGAGGATGGCAGCAAAATACTTTAGATACTCTTACCACCTACAGAGTTTTCTAGGATTTTGGAGCCTTCAGGGCTACCACTTCTCTACAAAAGGATACGGTACGACAGCACAGCTGGGAATGCGACTGTTCAGGAATTCTGCTGCCACTTCTGCTTTTGGTCGCCCCACATCCTTCGGTCTGGGAAAAACCCAAGCAATTCCAAATGTCTTATTTCAGCAGATTCAATCTCTCCATTCTGTATGCATTGCAATACTGAATTAAGTGACTAACTGTTACTTTAGAATAATTTATTGACATGGTAATATTAAAGCACCCAACCCAAAGCATTCTATGATCCCTGTAAACCATGAGATATGCGCAATTATCCAAATATGTCCATGTAACTACAGTTATCAGCACCAAAAACAATCCAACAATTTTTCATTGTGCTTAGAAGAAAAGGGCACTAGAAAATCTAAGATTTCAATCTGTGTGCATTATTTTTTGGTGTCAACTTTTCCACTGGCTCTACTGGAAAGGTAAGGAACATGTATTTTCTTCACACTCAAACTATAACAACATAGATCCCAAAAGAAGAAGACATCACACACAGCATTTAGTTAATTCTGAGTACTATTGTGATATGAAGGTTCCGTAAGCTTTAATAACATTTTATCCAACCAAAATAATGATCATACACGGTTCGTTTAGGCACATTGAAAAAAACAGAAGTTGAACTGTGAAAACACCACTTACCGAAACAGAAACTGTCGGTTAAGGTTAGAAATATCTATAGTATCCATGTCAATAACATGGATCTGTCTGAAGCCAGACAGTGCCTGTGAAAAGAGATGGTCAACTTCACTTAATAGGAAGTGAAATGCTTACAGAGCTTCAGAATTCATTGCACATGTCAAAAAAGGCAGCCTTTGGAGGAATAGACTCCTCATTTTTTTGCTCATCCCCTGTGCAGACAGGTACATGGTCATTCTTTGTTGGGCTGTTAATGCTGGCATTTAGTCAGATGGAATTAGTAACATTCCAAGGATCAAAGACAATGTTCTACTGAACGCAGGACTGCTTTAGTCTACCTAATCCTAACACAGGCAAATAGGCTGATCCATGAGATGAAACTGCATTATTCACTCACAACTGGAGTAAATCAAAAGTGCTCATTGATCTCATGACTGCATTTTAAACACTTAAAAATTGCTTTTCAGAACATGTAGTGAGAGAATCCATAATAATTATATCCAGAAAACCAAAGAACATCTCCTGGTAATCTCTACACCAAGGAAATTGGTTGGACTCAATAATCTTAATGGTCTTTTCCAACCTAAACAATTCTGTCACTTGCACCACTGTCTTCCAAACAACTCTTTCTTGTAACATTATGAGCATGATTTGTTCTTAATTTACTTTGTTTACACAGATCTCCAGATTAGGGAGAATCACCAACACCAGACTCTGTCTAAGGCTGCACATGAACTTTTGGCTACACTACATAAACAGCAACACGTTGTCCCAGAAGCTTTGAGACAGCTGAATAAATAATATGCAGTCTATTAAAACTACCACCTTTCAAGCTTATTAACAACCTTCTTCAAGTTTATTGTCTGCATAAACATCTATTTTACACATGCTGATTAGAACTTGAAAATCTAGTAGCTATATATAATAAAATAGTAAACCCTCAAGTTAAAAAGAGAAAATTTGAAGAAGCAAAGGGTGAAAACTGAGTAATTACCAGGTTTTTCAGGAGTTCGCATCCCAGTCCTCCTGCTCCAATAACTAATACTTTACATGTGCTTAGCAAAAAATCAAGGGCCTGCAGAAAACATGAAACAAAAAGTTAATACAATTTGTCCTTTTTTTCATAACCCTTATAAACATTACTGTAAATTTTCAGTGCCCAGTGAGTTACAGATAAAGCAACTTTGTATTTCCAGAAGTAATTATATATCAGACTTTAATCAGCTGGTGAGTTCATGCAGTTCCCATATCCAAACTTAGAATAAAGCAAGACCTTTACTGATATGAGTAATACCTTTATATTAATTTTGACCATGATAAAATGCAATGTCCACTTTTATTGCTGTTTGGTTTAAGGAGGTAATGTTTTCCTCCTTCAAATATTTCACTGATATATATACACATTACATACCACATTGCTGGCCAAAAAGAACTGAATTTTTTAACTATATAACTGCTTTCTGTACACAGTTTCTCTAGACTGCAGCTTCCAACTAGTAAATAATGGAACAGTACATTAAAAAGGTAATAGTAAAAGACTTTCAATTGTAAGCTCTGAAACAAAGTGCACAAAAAAGGGAAACCAGAAGAATTAAAATAGTCTAAATTTTGCTTTTTCCTGCTAAATATCTTTCCCAGTTCTCCAAGTACTCATAACATTAATTTCTGCTTTATGTACCAAAAATTCATCACTGTATCAAGTTACTTAAAAATGGAGGACAAAACCTGCTACTTTTCATGTTAAAATCAAACACAGAGCATCATTCATATGTTGCTATATATTTATATATGATGACAGCAAGCTTATAGTTGACAGTGTACAGTTTAGAAATACAAGTTTATAAAAAGAACACAGTATGTTCTCCTAGCACCATAATGTTCAATTGATTAAAACACAAGCTTTTCATGCAGTTTTAGTACTCACACATTGCTGGTGGGTCAATTAATGAACCTGTTTACAGTACTTTGCAACACACGCTACAGATTTTTGTATTAAAAGTAAGTGTTTCTCACTTGAGTGCCTGGCTCGAAATCGGGATGAGTGAAAGGTCCAGATCGCTCGAGGAACTTCTTTACATGGTTCCAGCGACCTTCCCAGTCTCCAGTGTCCCCACACCCACCATCAACAGCCATTCTGCACAGAACACAGTAAATTCAGCTGCAAAATCAGAGAGAAAAAGCCACACCTCCAACTTTTCTATATAAAATAATACCTAAATTATTGACCATTCATACAAATGCATTGGCATATTCTTCATGTGTGTGCCTCATGCACAGGAGCATTTGCATGAGTGGGTTTTACTTGTGGAACCAGAAAGAAACAATATAAATATGCATAGGGGGAAAAAAAAACAGGCACTTCAATAAACCCAGTGATTTAACTGTTACTAGTAAAAGTTGACCTGAAGTGAAAAAGGGATCTAGTCTTATTGTGTTTATTTCCCTCACATTTAAAGACGACACAGAAAAAGAACTTGTCCCTTTAGATTTTGAGGGTGTTTTTTCCACCTGTCAAGTCTTGAATCCTTTTTTTGACAGACTCTTTTAAGTTCATATATCATTTAGAATTACCAGTATGTTACTGCAATTGTGAGGCACCGAATAAATAACAGTAATGTGCCCCAACATTGTCCTCTGAATCTTCAGACTAGCTAATTTAAACAAATGTTAAAAAAAGACATAAACCTTGAATGCTCTTCACCCTCAAAAGGTACTATGTAATTTAGAACACCCCCATTTTTTGGTCATCCCTGAGTCTGTCAGCAGTAACAATCTCACTTGCAAAAAGGAAAGTTTGCAGTTATCTTCCTTTAAATTTTGAAGACGGAATTTTATACAAAATACTCCCCTACCCTTTTTCTGCTTTTGCAGGTCACTTTTAGTAGTACACAAGTATAAATTTAAACTGCAGACTTATTGGAATAGTTAAAAATCAGCTCCCAAGTAATCTTTTACTGTAAGTTCATCAGCTGCTCCCATTTTTCAGCAGGAACTCAACTCAATATAAATGATTGTGTTCCACATTAATACAAAACTAAAGTCATTATAAAAGAGCATAAAACAGTATAAAAGGTTGTGCCACCACTGATAAGGAGTACTATTTCTTCCTCCTATGAAGCACTATGAAAGGCACTTGGCTAATAACTATTAGGTAATGTTTAGCATTTATTACAACATCCTGGCGACTCATCTCAAAATAAAAGGAAAATGTAGTGAAAACATATAGAGTGAATGCCTTTATCTTCACAGAATTCAGAACATGGACAACACAGTATGTCCATAGTAACTTTAACTTACAGGCAATTGATTTTGCAAAAGATTTTCAGTAACAGGGAAAAAGTCTAAACTGCAGAAATAAATAAACCATAATTCACCTGTTTTGGGCAGCTGTCCCTGCCCATGGCAGTGGGTTGGAACAAGATGATCTTTAAGGTCCCTTCCAACCCAAACTATTCTAGGATTCTATGACATTTTGACTGCAGACTGAGCTCTTTCCTGGTTAACTATTGAGATAAGTCACTTACTATATGAGCAGTTAAATAAGACCCATACAAATTATATGAATTCATAAGGGGCTTCTGATCTGACTTGCACTTTTGTACCTCCTCCAGTTTTCACAAAAACATGAATACACACATATTTCACACAATGGGAGACGGTGTGAATAAACACCAACACTCCCTCTTACAAAGCCCCTTGCCTGTTGTACACCAGATTTAAGGCTGTTCATTCAGCACTGACTTAAGCAAATAAGATGGGTCAACAGCTATCACAAAAAACTGCTTCTATGGATATTATCATTTTTAGCTTTTCTGGAAACAAATGTAGAAGCCGTGTTTGGTAACACTGAGAACAACTTTTTTTACATCCTTTTATACAGACCCTATAAACAGCCATTAAGCAGCATCACTCCTTTTGTGTTTGTGTGTATATTCCTTTATAAGTAAGGCAAAATGGTAAAGCCTAGTTTCACTTTTGCAATTATACTACAGTTTGGCTTTTACAGTGCTGGACATTGTGGAGATCTGAAAAAGCACCAACAACTCAACCAGAGATTTTATGTTTTATTTCAGAGACATTTTTTTAAAGTGGTCATTCTTTATGCTGTTACAGCATTACAAGATGTCGTGAGAGTTTAACAAAACTCTTATTTATTTCATCGAGTCGCTTTCGTTTTCAATTTTGTTTAAAACCTCAGAGCACCACAATCCTCGCACTGCTTTAAGCCCAGACTGTTCCCTGCCACCCTGGAAGCCCCATGCTTTGGAGGGGCTTGGCATGCACCCCTCCTGTCCAGCAGTGCCAGGGGTTTCTGTGCCCCCATCCCCACACACACATGCACTGCCCTCGGCTCCAGAGCCAGGCAGGCCGGCCCTGTGACCCCGGGGAGCAAGAGGGGCACAGGCAGACGGGAGGGCGCGCCCAAGGCGTGGAAGCGAGAGGATGCTGCACATTCCTCAGCGTTAGTTCGCAAAGGCCCTTACGGCAGGTGCGTGGAATTTAATAAGCACAGGCAAACTGTCCCGCTGCGGCCTGAATTTTTAACCCCTCAGCCAGAAAAACGCACCCAGCCGCCCGCTCCCGGCCCAGCAGGCCCCGGCCTGCGAGGCCGCGCTGTCCCCCAAGCTCTGCAGCGCACCATGCCAAGCCCCCTCGGCCCAGGCTCCTCTTCCCCGCTCCAGGTCCCGGCCCTGCCCCACCTACGGCATCGCTCCCCGGGGCTCCCTCCTGCCTGCCCGCCCTCAGCTGCGGCGGGGCTGCGGCTCTCCCTGCCCTGCCTGCCCTGCCTGCCCCCGCCCCGCAAGCGCTGCCCCTGCCGGCCCGCAGCCCCGCACTAACCCATCCGCCAGCAGCTCCTCTAGCCTCCTTCTTTTCTTCTCCCTAAAAGAGAGAGAATAAAAGAAGGGTCAGTATCGCGCTACAGAGACCGGGGGGAGGGAGCGGGGCCGGCCGAGCGCGCACATACAGGGCACTTACGGTTCCTCACCATCCGCCATCGCTCCCTCTGCTTCCCACACTGCCCCGCGCCGCCGGGGCGCCGCCCAGCATCGCCATTATCGCGATAGTCGCCCTAATCGCCGTGCACGTGTGGCGGGGGGAGCCCTTTGGACTCTCCCCGAGCCCTGGGACAGAGCCCCCCGAGGGGTGTCCCTGCGCCCACCTCGCTGAGGTCACGGCCGTGGGATGGTGGGGGTTGGAAGGGACCTTAAACATCGCCCATCCCACCGCCTGCCGTGGGCAGGGACACCTTCCACTGGGCTAGGGACACCTTCCACTGACCCAGGGACACCTTCCACTGACCCAGGGACACCTTCC
>JAWWMO010000025.1:4956976-4980162 GCA_035047845.1 Dendrocincla fuliginosa | reverse complement strand
TTCCCCCCCCTTTCCCCTTTCATCTTTTCTTCTCCGTCCCTCCCTCTCTTTCTCCCCTTTACCTCCCTCTCTTTCTCCCCTTTACCTCCGTTTTTCCTCTTTACCTCCCTCTGTTCCTCCCCTTTACCTCCCTCCGCCCCCTCTTTCCTCTCCTGCCTCTCCTTAAACTAAACCACTGTCGCTTAAAAACGCAGGATGTTGCAGCCTCCCTTGTGGAGAGGGGCCTCGGGAGGAGCCGGGTTTATGACTTATTTATTTGCTCGTTGTCGGGGTCTCCCAGATTTGAGGGCTTCCTGTTGCCTGCCTGTCCCACGGGCTGCTGCTGGAGCCCTTTGGCCGAGGGAGAGGCTGCGAGGGCAGCGATGGTTTGTGTGCGGAAAAGGAGCCGCATCCTGCGCAGCGAGCTGTGCTTCCTCCTGGGCTGGGCATGCTGAGACACGCTCTGCTCTGGATGTGAAAAATGCAGAGAGGGAAATTCTGCCCTCTTCAAGGCAGGACCATCTGCTGGGATGATGTGTCAGGCCCAGCTTTCCTGAACAGAATTAGGAAATAACCGTATAATCATCTGAATCAAAGGCTGTGTGACTCTTCTTCAGGTATTGCTTTGGCATCTTTGGTCAGAAAGCTCTTAAGCAAGGCATGCAGCAGAAGCTGATGATTAAGCTTTTAATATAGAAACTGGAATACTCCACTCTTCTCAACAAACTGTGCAAATGCTTAAATTGGAGAATTGCCCAGCCAGTAGGCCAGAGTGGGTTTGGCTGAAGTACATTTTGTCTTTTATGTTGCAGAGTCTTAAAATTATTCCTCTAAATCCATTTTTTGGAGGGGGGGGTAAGCATTCTGTGTCCTGTTAAGGCTTTTGAAGCTGAAGTTGACCCAGCATCTAAGTTGATGATTTTCTGGCTCACTGGGAGCTTTGGCCTGTGCTCTGTGGAAGGACAGGCTCAGAATCCTGCTTTTTCTTCTTGATGCATATGATGGTTAAGGGTTAAGCACAGAGGCATAGGCTTTCTGCTTTTTAATTTGTTGGGGATATGCTGCAGTGAGCTTTACAGACTACAAGCTGGTAAAATGAGACTTCCATGGTCATGCTCTTCTCATACTACGTTGTTCTAAACTTCTGTGTTCATTTACCCTTGTAGCAGCATGATGCTGTAACCACCTCTCAATGAGTAGGTTAATCGTAGTTTCACTGGAAGGCAGGGGGACAAGCTCTTCTGCACAAGAAGGCTGGGAAGAAAGTATAAACAATTTTGATATCTCCAGTCAAAAAAAGGATAGCAAATGCTTTTATGCACTCTCCTAAATTCCTCCTTTTGAACTCTGATTGTTTTTCTTCTGATCAAGGGAGATTTCTCTTTCAGTTACTTCCCACCAATGTGCTGAGGTGGGAGGTGGAAGAGGAAGAGAGCCACAGGAGATGGAAACTAATATCAGAACTGCAATTCTAATACTTTGATATTGAGTGATAACCCTCTAAGTTGAAAACAGGGAATGGGATCTTGACCTCAATAGAGAAAAATTATACTTTTATTTTAATAGAAGTATTTTTCATTTGGCCAGCAGACTTTGGGAGAAAGGTAAAGAAAGTTCTCCTGATAAATTTAAATAGATGACTAAGTTGTCTTGCACTTAATTCTGTATGGGGCAGGAATCCCTGAATGATAAATGATGAATCATGGCTTTTTAGGAACTCCAGGGTTGTATACAGGCCTAAGGGCAGGATTACTGAAATCCGTAAGGTAGTGGTCTTCCTGTGATCAAAACTAAATTTAGCCCATGACCAATTCTGCCTGTTCTTAAACCATCTAATTATATAGACAGACTTGTAATGCAAAGATAATATTTTCAGCTATTGCAATACTTGGTAGCTGTGGTTGCTGTGGGCTGAGTCAGAAATTGTAGCCTGGAGCTTTCCTGATACTGGAGATACAGTGCTTATTGCCACAGCTATAGTTTCCTGTCTGTCCTACAACAAAGCTGACCTCTTCAGCCTTTTTCCCTCTCTCTGCAAGGTATGGAAAAACCTTACCATGAGCATAGTGGAATTGCAATGATCTCTGCTGCATCATGTCCCTGCCTTTCTCCATCCATTTGCCTTCTCCCAAAGCTACTGTTACATGTAAATGAAGTCCTGGGCTTTGTGTTAATGTAGATTTTACTTTCAGCCTGCAGGCCTGGGTGGAAAATAATAAATCAGTGAACCAAAAACTAAAACTCCTGAATTAGTGCCACTCCACAAATACAGGCTGGTGGTAACAGCCTTGTCTCTTCACGGTCTCTCCCTGCAGATTCCTTTAAGAATGACTCTGGATTTGTGTACTTTTTCTTTCTTTTTTCCCCTACAACTCTCTTGCAGTAGATTGCTGATAAAAACAAGATCTTTACAAAATTGTGCCCTTTCTCCCACTGAAAGAGGAGCTGGACTCTCCATTCTTACCCTGAGCCAGGGCCCCATCACTGTGAGCCCTGTTGGGATCTTTATTAAAATCTGTGCCTCCAGTGCCTCCCACAACAGCTTGCAACTCCCCTCAAACAGTCAATTTGGTTAATAAGTGGAATTTGTCTGTTCTTCCACCTACTCCAACAAGAAGGCCTCTCTGTCATGTAGTTCAAACTTAACTACTTAAATTAATGTAATTTCTTCTAGGCTTTTGTTGCCACGTACTTGCTAAAAATTAGCTTCTAAATCTGACAGTTTTAAAAACGGTGCTGGATTTCGGAGTGCTGCATCTGTGTGATCATCAGAGTGCTCATTCTCTTCTGAAGTAATGCTCTTGAAATAATGCTCTCCTTGCAGCCTGAGGATCAACGTCTGTTTCCTTTGCCACTTTTTAAAAACATCTACTCTCCTTCTGTATGACCCCAGCAATCAATGACTGTCTTTTTTTCTTCCTTCTTTTCCTCCCCCAGACCACTGCCTTGGCTACGGTGCCTGTAGTGATTCCCTTTGTGGAAACAAAAATTCCAGAGCAGCAAAATGTTTAGTTTCTCTAATGCCTGATGAAAGATTAAGAATGAGCGAGCAAAACCCTTATTTTTAAAATATATGTTCCATAATAATATTAGTATATAATTTCATAAAGTTCTGGCAGTTCTACAAGAAGGAATCCGTGTCCTGTTCTCAAAGGAATTCAAGTGAACAGTAGGTACAGAAGCATTGCTACATCCATGGATGCTGAGGGCTGTCACTTGGAACAACATGCTATTTATGTGCTGCATCTCATTTCAGCTGTATAACCTCAGTGAAGCTCAAGGTACAGGGAGAGAGGCAGAACTTCATCTTTCAAGTTATTTAAATTAATACAAATGAGAAGGGAAGCATTTTAGTGCTCTAACCTTCCCACTGCTTGGACTGTGGTGGAGCAAAAGGCCTTCTAAAAGAGAATTTTCCTGCTTATTTGATGCAGCAGCCTAACTGAGCTGTTCTAAGTTAAAAAAATGTGGTTCTTGATGAGTGCCAGTCTCCTACTCAGTGCCTTTGTTCAGACTTGCCTGGTCACATGCAGAAGGAACAGATGTGACAGCAACTGCTGAATAATCACCCCAATACCGTCATCTAAAATGGAGATGATTTGAGGATAGAACTGCTTTTGCTGCTGCTTTTGCTTTTTATGTGGCCTGTCCTATTTCTGGGCTTGTGCTGCTGGAGGCTTCTTGTCCTGCACAAAGGATGTGTCTTGCCAAGCTTTTTCCCAACACTGCAGCTGTGTGTCCTCCCCATCTCCTGCTGTAAGGCAGTGCACAAGTGTGCAGGTATGAAACAACCTGACAAGAAGAGGTGATGTGGTAACTTACTGAAAGCAGAGCATTTTGGGCTTCCCTGAACTTAGGTGAGAATTCTTAACTTGTGCATGCATGTAGGACAGAGCCTAGAAACATGAATCTAGTTTAAAAAAAAGGTATTTCATCTCTATCTGCTGGCCAGGGGCAGCTGCCAGTACTTCTTCCCACACAACTGCACCCCCAGCATCTCTGCTCTCCTGAAACTACTTCCATGAATACAGTGTCTTGCAGCCCTGCTTGGCACAGGGTAATGCCTGTGTCCCTGCAGCTGGGCAGGATATTTGTTTTATTAATTTTCCCTGTCTTTACTTTGCCTCGAGGCAGATGCTGCAGGAAGCCTGGTCTCTGCAGGGCAGCAGGAGTGCAATGGCAAGTCCCACTGCGACAGAGCTGAAACTGAATCCCGGGGATGGCTTTTCCTTGTCAGTTTGTTCTGCCTGTATGGAGGTCACAGCATCCTTCCAGGGTTGTGACCACCTTGTCCACCACAGAGAGCAAAGAAGGAGATCATCCACACAGGGTGCTCTGGGCCGTTGGCACACCCAAATGCCATCAGTCCTGCCATGTTAGCTCCTTTCAGGGTCATGGAAGTTGGTTTTCATGTCCAACCTTAAAAGAGTTTTTTCTCCCCTACGTCACCTGAGCAGCGTAAACTCAAGTCACCACACCACTGCCATGCTGATGGTTACGTGCATTACATTTTTAGGTATTTGAGAGGTCTCATAAATCCCTGCTGAAGGGAACTATATTTAGAAAGTATCTTGTAACATACTTAATGGCTGGTGGCCTACCTTGTCTCTGCAGCTTTGAAAGACTCCCAGCCTCCTTACCTGAGCATGAATTTGTCATGATGTGTTCTGACCTCTGTATAAATAAGGCCAATGTCGGTGGTGACTTCTAGGGCTGTTACACAGCTGTCTTTTTCCCCAGGCCCTGGTGTTCTAAAATAACATGTCCATGTTTTTTCCTTTCTAATGTTTAGTTATTGTGTTATTGAGAGCAGCATGCCAACAGATCTGAGCGAAATGATAACGGAGGTCTGCCTTCCTGAAAAATGCTGTTGCTGGAGAAGAATTTTCTATATATGAATTTCTTGGGTAATCTTAGATGGTGCTGTAAATTATGCTGTGGGCGAGTCAAGCAATAAAGGGGAGCTTGGCATATGACACCCTATCTAGTACTGCAATCACCAGCAGTTAAATCTGTGGACACATGGCTGATGATTTGAATACCAGTTTTCAGTGGCAACTGCAATCCCCATCTGTGTTCACATAGCTCTGAATGCCTTCACTTGATACTTCTGTTCACTGTTCCCTTGTACACGTTGGAATGCAGCCCACTTTAGAAAACATGTAATTCAAATCACTTTCCTCAGGAAAGTGGGATCTTCTGAATGCATTGTACCCCCACACACTCCTCTTTATATCCCTTACAGCCAGTGAGTTCTACAGAACCTGTGTAATGCCAGAAAGAAATGTAGAGCAGAGAAGTCTTTGGTCTCTTCCTTATAAATATGGAGGGATAGCTCTTCACCACAAGTTTTTGAAGTTGTAATAGGAGTAGAGGAAAGAGCAGGGAAGATAAGGCTCGGAGAGCATTTACCAGGCATGTGGAAAATGCACTGTGGAGCTCTGCCTAGCTCTTTGTTGCTTCCAGGATTATCTCGTCTCTGGATGTTTTAGCAACAAAAAATTCTTTGCTATGAGTTGTCTGAGTAAATTTGGCCTTTTCTGCTCCAAGATAGCTGTGATGTGGAGGTGACTTCTGCTTTAAGAATCTTGTATGCCCAGTAGTGTGTATATAAACCAGGCACTAGTGTGGTCCAGTCATGAGTCACCCTCCTTCTCCTGCTGCAGAGGAGCACAGATGAAACTGATTTCCTTCCAGAGCAATGCTGTTCACTTTTTCCAGCCTGGAAACTTTAGATTGACAATTCAAAGCTAAATATAATCTGGCTGGCTACAGGGAGTGACTCAGATGCAACAAGCAAGTCTGCCCTATCACCACTTCCAAAAAGCCCTGTTGGCTTTTTTTGAGGAGCAGAAGCAGGTGGGGAACTAGTCTGAATTTTAATCTTTTTCTGTCCAGTTGTGTTGTCTCCTGTTGGCACAACTAACTTAAAGAATCAAGAGCAAGTCCTTGCTCTGAAATAATTCTTGGGGGTTCTTCCTTCTCTGGGGAAATGTTCCCTGGCACTGCAGGTGGAGTGTTGACATACCAGCACATTTCTTCTGCCCATGCCAGATATGAAGCACAGACCACAAACCATAGCATCCTCCTCAGCAGTGGGGTGGAGTGGTGAATCACTCTGCCTGTTAGCTTTGGAACAGCAAGACTTGCTGCTAAGTCTACCAGAGAAAATCTTGAGTATGTCTGTCTTTATCGGGGCAGTGCTGAGCTGCTGCCATAGTTGTAATTGCTCAGAGCCCTCAGCTGCTGTGTAACCAGATCAGTGCATGTACAAGCCAGTAAATCAGAATGCACATGAAATCATATAACTTTTTACTATAGAGCCTTGACTTTGTATGAGTACAGAAACATGCTCAGCAAACTCATCCCTGAAAGCTTGACTCAACAAGCACTTGGGCAAGTGGTTTTGAGCAGGTGATGTTCTTGCACTGGTCCAAAAAAGGGACTTGCTGTTTATAGTCCAAAGCTGATGCACTTGATGGCTTGGTTTGCTTGGAAACTGATAACAATAATAGAACACAAACCTCATCAGTGACTCTCTTGCAAGGCCTGGCTCTCCTTTCTGAAAGCCTTTATCCCATACTCCAGTTCCTTCTGACTCTCAGGCATCTGCTGTGCTGATGGTGGTGAGCTCCTTCTGCAGGTTCACACAATTCTTTGGTTGTAAACCGGTAAGAGGATTTATTCAGAAATGAGAAACAGTGAAGTAACTTCCTTTACTCAGTATTCTCCTACCTTTCCCATTTTGCAAACCTAGACAAGATACTATGGAAAGCTAGTTCATCTGAAGGCCTCAACTGAGCCTGGTTTTGCCATATGGAGGGAAGAGATTAGTCCCTTGGGCAACTGTTGGCTCCATCTTCTCTCTGGATATGCTAACTCTGGCTGTGATATCAAATGAGTTGATGCATGGGTAGGAGGGGTCCTGGTGGGAAGTGCTTCTCTGATAAGGTGCTGCAGAAACTCATTAGTCTGAGCTAAGCTCGGGAAGGAAACATAAAGATGATCTAAACTCAGTGCTGAGGGTTTCTTGTTCACTTGCACTTGCTGCTTTATTTACCTTCTGCTAAAGACCTTGGTAAAGGTCTTGACAGCAGCAACTGCCTGCCCAATGGTTTACCTCCCTGGTAACATGACTATTGAGCGAGCTGTTGCTCTGTGCACACAAGTCATGAAGGCTCTGAAATTGAGCATTTTTTTGTTTTGTTCCCTCTTCTCTCCAGGTTTCTGAGTCCCCTGAACATGGTCATTGGGGGTGCTGTGGTGGTGCTGGTGTTCCTGGGGTTTGTGTGGATGTCACACAACAAGGATATACTCCGCAAGCTGAAGAAGCAGTACCCAACCACGTTTGTGGTGGCCATCATGCTGTCTAGCTACTTCTTGATCTCCTACCTGGGAGATGTCATGGTGTTCATGTTTGGGATCACACTTCCTCTCCTCTGTAAGTAATTTTTCTCTTTTCTGTGGGGCTAGAGGAGTGTGACTAGAGCTTTTTCAGATAAGACTGCTGAGTCTAAATTGGCTGTTGCCTTGGCTATCTCTGTTTAAATGATCCCAAAACAGAACTGTGGGGGAAGGGACACAAAACAGCACAATCCATCTGTAACGTTATAATTAAACGGGGTACCTGTGGTTCCTTAAGCAGTCATTGATATGTCATCATCTTCTAGTGATGTCATGATGCTGGAATGTGTCTTAAGATGAGTGCTGCAAGAGCTATGCACTCCTTGGGCACTAACAATTAATGAGTGTGTTTCTGTCATGCAGTGATGTTTGTCCACGCTTCTCTGAGGCTCCGGAACATACAGAATAAGCTGCAGAACAAGATGGAGGGAATAGGTTTGAAGAAGACCCCGATGGGCATCATACTGGATGCTCTAGAACAGCAAGAGGATAGTATCAACAAAATTGCTGACTACATATCTAAAGTGAAGGAGTAGCAGCTGCAATATGGCATTCTTGCCTGTTGCAGGAGTGTAGTTGCTATTTACTATTGTTCAAGCTTGCTTTCAGTTTGTGTACAAAACAGGAAATGCATGTGGTACAGGTTAATAGTTGCAGGATACAGGTATTCCAAGGTCTTCAGGGCTCCTCTAAGAACATAAGAGCAGCAACTTTTTTCTATTGTATAGCAAAATGTTCTGGTGTTTACACAAATACATACTAACTTAATCATGTTTGCTTGTCTCTTCTTCTGGGGGTAGAGGAGGAAGAGATGGAAACCTATGGAATGCAGTCTCTCAAACTGTCTTGTAACAAATTTGTCTATTAAATTAACATCCCTTTCATCTCAGTTCTAAAAGATTGCAGTTTAGCCCAGTTATGCTGGGTAGCACCTTCAGCCTGGTAATGTTCAAGGTGAGCTAGAATGTGTCAAAAGTAGGTATCTCTTGCATCCTCCAAATCCCTCCCTTGAATGGTATTACAGAGACCATGTTGCCAGCTTAACTGGCAAGGGGTAAAACTGTGCAGTACTTGTAATGAGTCAGGGTTCTGTCCTCACCTCACACTCCTCCTTTAGCAGCTGTGAAACAGTCTAAATAGATGTAAGCATGAAGAGTATACATGGCACCATGCCTGCCAGTTCCAGTAAAATGTACCTTTGCTCTCTCCAGAATCCTGATCTGTAGAAACTGCTCCTTTCAGCAGGAGAGCCAAACTTCCCTGTGTACCAGCTAAACTGTGGCCAAGCACAGGAGGAAAAGTTTGCAGATAGGTTGGATAAGCTGGGTTTCTACCCCATTGATGTTTTTAAATACTGCTGCTTTAGGACTTACCTTGTTCTGCTTTAGTCTGTATAGGCTGTTTGTAGATGGAGGCGTATGTGTGTTGTTGAGCGTGGGTCATCTTTTTCTTTCTTCTTAACCAGAATGCAAAGATATAAGTCAAACATGCATCCTTTGACTGTGTACTTCTGGCACTCGTCAAAGGAATAAACTGGATTTCAGGTTTACAAGTAAAAGCAATAAATGTCAAGATATAGTTTTTGAAAACCCATTCCAAATTCATAAAGATATTTGCCTGTTAAAACTATTGAAGCTGAGAGCAGTGGGGGGGATTCTTTTATATATATATTTTAACTTAACTGCCAGCTCTGATGGAATCATCTTGATAACAGGAGCTTGCTAACAATGTGGGGGAGGTTGTCCAGGTGATACTCCATTTCAAATAATCTTGCATTTCTCTTTTCTAACCAAGTAGTTAATTTAACAAAGAGGAAGGATCCTTGAAGTTGAAGCTTTTATGTAACTTGCCATGCTGTTTTCGTAGTGAACTGCATAGAAATCTGAACATGTCATTCCATTTAAGTGTTAAAGTGATCAGTATTTATCAAAAATGTCTGTATATTCCAGCTGAAGAGTCAATGGCCTGTTCCTCACTTGTAGCGCATGGTCTTTGTTTTTTGAAAGCTGTTTCCACACTTAAAGAACATAGTAGCCTATGACTTCATCATTACTGTAGAATTTTAAAAACTGCACAGTTACAACAAAAAATAAATTCTAATGATTTGAAACTGAAGCTTGTGCCTTTTCCTGTGGTTGGTGGAACTCCAGGAGGGGTGGTGGGAGATCTGCTGTCACACTGCAGCTCGTGCCACAAGCCCATGTTGGGGATTAAGCTTCTGTCTTTGACTGCTCTGTGTCTGCATTATCTTTGTTGGGGCATGAAGGACCTCTGAACTCAAATGTTATGGCCTTGCTCTTGCACCTCTGCTCTACAGAGGTGGAGTAGTTAAAGTATTTGTGCATGCTGTTCCCATCTTATATAACTACTTTACTTAACTGGGATTTCACATTTCTTTTAATTACCTGAGAGGGATTTCTGCTCCTAGGATTACTGGGAGCTGTGCCTTGAGCAGTACTAGGAAGCCAGCTCTGCTTCAGTGAGACTGATGGTGTGATCTCTGCATCTGGCTGCCTCCTTCCTCCTCAGATCACTCAGGAGGCTGCTTGGTGGTTGAACATGGGTCAGAGCGGGGCTTCACAGATCCTGCTCTGCACACGCTTAGCAGCTTGTGGGAGTAGCAGCAATTTGTCCCTGGCAGCTTGAGCAGGAGATAGTAAAGCACTATATTATATTTTCCTTTGTGCTTCCCTGTCCCAGCTGCTGAAGTCTGAGCTGCACTAGCCTGGCCTTGACGCCAGTCTGGAGAGCAGCTGCTCCAAGAGCTTTCTGGGGGAGTTGCTTTTTGCATTTGCTGCTGTGCTCCATACAGGGGCTTGGTTAGAAGTACCAAGCTCCTTCCCTTTCTTGCTCTTATCCTTTATAGAAAGAGGGGGCTGTATGAAAGGAGTGCAATGAAAAGTGTTACTTCCATTTTTGATGTCTCTGCTATGCAGAAGTGGTTCCTCCTCCTCCCTTACATGATAGTTAAAAGCTACTTGCTCTGCCTTAGGCAATACATTAACTGGGTTTCCCAAGTCTGGGCATTAGAGTTGCAAACAGAAGCAGAGCCTGAGAAGGAGCTTTACAGGTTTGGAAGATAAGAGCTTGGAAAGACACCACATGATAAATCCAGGAAGGACAAGGACACATGAAAATTTGAACTAATGATAGTAGAGACTACCTTGGATTCAAAGAGATCCTGGACATTGCTGATACTGCAGGACTATTACAATAAAAGTGGGAAGGTGGAGCAGGGTGGGACTGGGATTTAGGTGCCAGAGGAAGGTTGCTAAGAGTTAGCACTCAAGAGACTAACTCACCTGAGGGAAATCCTGCCGGGAGCTGCAAAGCTGTGCCTTTGGATCAAGTATCAGCTACAAAAAGGCAGGGGAGCTGCATTCTGGCCTTTGTTCTTTCCCCATGCCTTATGGCTTTAAAAAACAAAGAAAACCCCCCAAAACTGCTCTCTTGTGGATGTATTTTACCAGAGTGTGACTTACCTGTAGCTGCTTTACAAAAAACACAACCAAAAATATCTAATGTGATCATAAATGTTGAGGAGAAAAAAAATCACAAAAATATTAAGGAAAAACTGATTTGTGTAGATGCAGCTTTTAGCCCCTCATATCCAGCCCGGCCAGGGGTGTGACACACTACTAGGAATTATAGGAGGAATTATGAGTTTCCTAAATCACTAGTAAAGAGAGAAGTAAGGCTCATCCTCCTGCCACAAGAACAGTGTAGAGAGAAATGGCATTTCAGTGCACTCCAAGGTGGCTGCAATTAAGGAATACATTAAGACAAAGGTGAATCATGGGGAATGAAGATCACAGCTCTCAAAGCAGAGCGTGCATCATCTTTTATATGCTGATCAGGTACAATACCCACTGGATTGTGTTCTGAAATAGAGCTTGAAACCATCCAGGCAAGGTGTTCATTGTACCAGAGCAGTCCTTCTGTCCGTGAGCATCTGGTTAGTGATACAAATGCTGCACACATCTTACAGAGAGAGCTTTATTTCATTTCTGTTTCCTTAGCCTAAAAAATGAAGCTGTATACATGGAAACCGAATACATTTCTCACGGACGAGAGAATAATAAAAGAGCATGTGTGTGAAAAGAAAGATAAAGCACAGCGTGTTCCTGCAGAATCTGGCAGCAGAAGGACAACGTGGAAGCAAAGTAGTTTGCTGACAAACTAGAAAGACAAGGTTATTGATGCCTCTGAGAAAATACTCCCACAACAAACTGAAGCCTCAAATCCACTTGGCAGACAGATGGCAGTGGGATTGTTTGATACCTGATGGAAATGCTTAGCGCTGAGTTTTCCCATGCCAGCCATTTCCACCACACTTACAAAAGTGTGTATCGCAAGCTTTGTTCCCAAAGAGTTGAATATACCACCTGGGTTCTGCAGAAAACATCTGCTGAAACTGTCGTAAGCAAAACTTAAATAGTCCTTATTCCAAGTTGTTTTCTTCAAGTCAGCCTGGTCTCTCACTCCAGCTGCTTTGGCAACGGCACCTGGACAAGGACAGCAAGTATTAGGAGGAGGAAATTTCCCAGTCCTGTTTCCCAAACCCATTTAGTCTAACCCAAACCTTCAGAAACTGTAAGACTATCAAAACTATAACAGCTGGGAGCGCCAAGGAGCTCTGGTTGGGAATTTCTTTTGTTTGTAGTTTTCCACTTGCTGTTTTTGATGCTTTTTGCCCAGGAAATCAATTTGAAGGCATTGAGTCCTGCCACGGAGCAAACAAACACCCAGTTCGGCTCAAGCAGTAAATCCCCATTTTAGAGACAAAGCTCAGGGTATTGAGGCAAATCAGGAGTTACCAAGATCACACGGGACAGGGGCAAAAACAGCCTAATGCCCCCAAATCCAAGCCAAGTGGCCCAATGACAGAGGACCACAAACAAAAAAAAAGCAAAAAAACAAGCCCCAAAACCCCCAACACGTGTCCATTGCTGAGGGAATAATTATTTCTGTGTAGGTATAAATGGAGGCAAAATGAGGCTCACTATATTAAAATGCCAATATTAAAAGAAACATTAATTACAAAATACAACTTGACCATTTTTAATTACAAAGGATTTTCTGTCCTCTTCCTTACGCCTTAGCAACACAAACAGGCATCAACATCACCAGCTACAAACACGTCAGTCATTTTTTAGGATTTCTTGAATAATGGTGCAACACAGGAAATACAACAGGTCAAGAGAGCAAAAGGTTGAATCTGGTGGCCAGCATTTTGAGAAGTGGCCCATGACTTTGGTACCCAAGGAAGAGCATCACCAAGAGGCAGTTTCCACAGTTTTGGACTTGGATTCTCATAGCCATGATGTTGTCGAGCTCACATGAGTTGTGACCACTGAGCACTTTTTAGAGGCAAAGATTTACTTGAAAACAAATATGAAATGTAGTGGTATCATTACTTTCTTCCTTTAACCTTGCTCCATCTTCACTGCCAGTGCTTCCAATTTCTTTTTTGTCCTATCAGCACCAGAATTTTGCAGAATTTAAATAAGGACAAAAAAAAGACTGAGCAGCAAGTGATCACTATAATAAAACAGTCCTTTGTTACTGGGTGAGGCAGGCAGGAGCAGGGCTGCAGGCTCTGAGTCTGGGCTGGATTTCAGCGTGGGCCCAGTGATGGTGCTTTCTTGTGTAAAGTGAGAGCTAAGATAATTGTAGATATTGTAGAGAGAAACACGGTTTTTATGGCCGACTGAGGCCAGACTAATGTGAAAATACCTGTTGCTCTCCTGAAATAAGCATTTCATAATAGCATGTGCCTATCGTAACTAATATGCTATTGGTAGTACGGTAAGGTTGAGTTTCTATGGATTTGTCCATCGTGATTCCAAGTGAATTTCCATTCTTATGGATGCAGACAGGGTATTTGCTGCCATTTCTCTGTGCAAGCCAGACCTTAGTGCTGCTGGAAAACAACCACTTGTATCCCAGGAACAGCAGCCTTACCCAAAACGAAGGTGATGCAGCCTGCAGGTGCACTGCCAGCCCCACCAGTGTTTCCAGCCCCACGCTGCTGAACGTGATTCCCTCCCCTCACCACCGCCACTCGGCACTTACTGGTTTGAGATAAGCGACGTTGCTCTGACGGATGTCATTGAGGAGCTGATCCCTCGGGGTTATTTCTACAAGGGGAGGAGGTCTTCTCCTGGGAACTGGTTTAAGTGTTTTGATGACATCTTTGAGGTTGGTTTTCTCAGTGGGTTCCACGTACTCCGGCACGGCAGGTTTGCGCTGAATCTTCTTCAGCTTGATCACTTTGAAGCTGACGGGTTTCTCTCTGTGGGTCTGCTCTGGGGCTGGCTGCCTCATGCTCTCCTGCCTTTTGTTCAGTGACACAGCTGCAGGGACAGGTGGTTTTGGGGCTTGGGGGGTTTCATGCGTCCTCAGTTGGGGCAGAGGTCCCCCCAGCATTTCCCACATCCCGGGGGGCAACCCAAGTCCATTTTCCAGCATTGATATCAACTCTTTCTGCTCTTTCATTTGCTGCTGCCTTTGCCCCTCTTGCCTCTTTTGCCTCTGCTTGTCCAGGTTTCTGCTGAGCAGGTTGGTCACCACCATCCTGGGCCCCGGCAGTTCGAAGTGATACCCCATTTTGAGGAGGGTGGTGTTGGCTTTCAGCAGCCTGGCGATCTCCATCTCTGCCTGGTGGCCCAGCATGCCACGCTGGTTGTGAAAGCGGAGCTCCGTCAGCGTCTCGTTGTACTGGAGGCACCGCATGATGGCGACGACCCCTTTGCCAGAGATGAAGTTGGAATCGATGTTCAGCGTGGTGATGCTCCTGTTCTCCCGCAGCATGTTGGCCAGTGCAAACGCCACGTTGTCGTCAGCCCCCACGTTGGCCAAGCTGAACGTTTTTACGTTCTTATTCTTTTTCATGGCATTGACAAAGTCTATCAGCATTTCCTTGGGGACATTTTCGATGTTGTTCAGGTTGAGCTCTTTCACATCTGGGTTGTTTTTTCGGACCTTCTCCAAACTCTCTTCTAAATTGGTTTGGTTTCCTGAAGGCCTGGCACTCAGCTTCATGAAGCTGGTATCCAGCGCTAACTTTTGGGGGATGTTCAGTTTTGATATTTTCTTTTCATTTTCATTCGGCTTTTCTTTGATTTCTCCCGGTTCTGTACTTGGTTTCTTACTCATCTGATCACTGTGACAGTTCTCATTGGTGTAATTCTCCTTTGTTTCCAATTCAGTCTCATCTTCCTCTTCTTCCTCCTCCTCTTCATCATCTTCCTCTTCCTCCTCAGCTTGTTCTTTCTCATCCTCCTCCCCTCTCTCCTTATCATTTCCATCTTTCTTTGTCTGCCCAAACTGTGTTCCTGAGTTGGACACATGCTCATTTTGGTAATGTCTCTCTTTTCCCTCTGCTCCTGGTGTCCTCCCGCCGGCCACCTCGTCACTGCCACCAGCCCTTCCTTCCATCTCCTCCGCAGCGCTTCTCTGAGGAAGACAAAACCTCACAGCTGAAATGACTGAACACAGCTTTGTCCCATTAACTTTCTGCTCAAATAAACATGTAGCAGTTGGATTTAGATCCCTCTGTGTCCATATATTAGAGAATAATCCCTCAAAGCGTCACTGCCTGAAAGTCCAGGCTGTGCTGGCTTGCTGGGGGACACACAAACAACTTGTTCTTAAAGAGGCTCTCTCTTAAAGAGTTTCTCTTCTTTACCTACAAAATTAAGTCCTGGCAATTAAGCTCTGAACATATTTAATGCTATGTTAAGATGATCCTTGAACTCTTCTGGAGGTGAAGAGTCTCTGATTCATAGTCTATTTCTGGATTTTGTGTAATTTTTATCTTTTCTTTGAGGAGAAAGTTTCTTTTGTATGCCACAAACCACTGGAAATCAGATGGTTTGCTCAGCCCAAGTGGGAGTGACAAGGGCACATTATGACCACAGAGGAGTCACCCAGCACATGGGACAACAAGGCCACCTGCTCTGGTACTGCCAGAGCATCCCAGCTGAGGAAGCACCTCACTGAAGATAAAGCAAAATATTAGCTCAGTTTTGAGTCCAGAGATAGGAAACCAGGCCCTGCAGAAACCTGTTGCAAGGCTGTGGGACTTCTAGCAACTAAATAAAATCAGTTACAGACTTCTATCTCTCCAGAGACCTCCCACCAGCTGAGGCTTTTTTCCGAAATGCTTAAAAAAAAATCAAGCTATTTTCCAAAGATTTTTCACTGTTTCAGTCAGGGCTTCTTGTGCTGCACCCAAAGTCAGACAAAACGTTCACAGTCACCTCTGCCCTTGGGGCTGTGGCAGTGGATGGGTTTGGTGTGGGGATTGCTTGACCAGTTGTAAATGCAGCAGCCAGCTCCGCACCCAGATTCCAGATTTGACCTCAGAAGAGTTAAAAAAAGTCATTTCTTTGAGGGTAAGAGTGTTACTGGAAGGGAAAACCCACAGATTTTTCCATGAAATGCCTGAGGAAGTCCATGATGTACCATGTTGGTCTGTATTAGCAAAACCACTGGTATTTAAAACAAAAATAAATCAGTTATCTCAAATTCACGTAGGTTTGGGTATGGATGTGCATCTGGCCAAGTTTCAACTCCATTAGCCTATTTTTAAGTGAGGGCCTCATCCTGAAAGATATCTAAGTATGACCTTAACTTTATTTCAAAGTCATAGGGAGAGTCAAATAAAATTAAGGGCTGTATTGAACACGGTTGGACTAGTTCCTGGAGCTTAGTTGTTAGTAAATGTTTTACCCTGTTAAAATACAGTGGTTTGGGGTTTTCTCCAGTATATCATTAAATTCTGTCAACTAATTAATTTAATAAATGCGATTAACGTAGTCTTATGGAAGAGCAACGTGGTGTTGTTTCATATGCAAAGTCAAACACATTTTAATTACGTCCTCCAAAGTGATCTGGTGACAATTTCTCAGTGATTTGCTTTACTGAAACAGAATTAGGATTTCCTTATGTTAAAAAGCTTAACTAAATATTTAGGGAAAGCAATTAAAAAATTACTAACCCTGACACCAGTCCAAGCTGGATTCTGTCACTGCTGAGGCTTTTAGGATTAATCTAAATTTGTTTGTACTCTACCTTACGTAAGGGACAGAAGCAGAGGCAGGTTAAGGTATTAAAGTTATAAAACAGATCCCACAGCAGATGCATAATAAATATTTGTGATTTTTTTTTGCTTGTTACCTCGGAGGGCAAGAGGGTGACAGGAACTCTCTCGTCCTCGAGCATGCGTCTGGATGCCTTCTGCCAGTACAGGTAGTCAACCAGGGACCTGTGGTCGAAGCTCCCCGTGGGGGGTTTCTCTGTCTGATCCTTCTGTATCATCCCAGTCGGGACTTCAGGGTCTGGGGCCATGACTTCCATCTCACTCTGCAGCTCCTTTAGCTCCTCAGGGGACAGATTTGCCAGGATCTCATCTTCATCGATGTCCTCAGGACACACGTCTTCGTCGGAGTTTTGGCTGAGTTCAGACATGTTCATTCTTCTCTCCTTCCTCTATTACTTCTTAAACCTCCAAAGAAAGCTAAATTTCAAAGGATTTATTCCTTTTTCCCCCTCACTAGCAGCAGTTCACCTGGTTAAATCGACAACTTCATGTTTTGGTCATGAGCTGTGGCAGCTCTCGGTCTCAGTGCGGGAGACAGCCCGTTCAGCTAAGTCTATATTAAGCAGCACTTGGCTGGATAAAGAGAATTTATGGCGATGCTCCATTTTCAGCAACCTGTCAGCTGTGCAAACCCTTCTGACATTTGAGTGCAGCTGGTGTGTCCCCCATTGAGGGAGGCAGGAGACGACATTTTCCAGAGGATTCCCAGGACACAGCACCATTCAGTGCTGGAATTGCCACAGGTGGGTGGAGGGACATTAATGGCACGTGTGAGGTGCACAGGTGAAATCCAAGGGTCAGCACAAGGTCTCTGTATCCATAACATCTCTGGTCTATCCCAGAAAAGCTGATGACTGCAGGCTCTGCATTGGCTTTGCTCAGCTCTAAAGCCTGACTGGAGGTGGTTTTGGTGTGAGGGCAGCCATCCACAATTAATGACCTCTCCCAAACGCCACATCCTGGTTAGGGTAAAATCCTCCAAGGTGGGGGGAAAAGCAGGTGAACAGTTGGTACAACACACACCTTGTGCCTGGGGACAGAGGGCCATGCAGGGATGGACACCAGCCTTTGAATCAGCCTGAGCAATCCCGTGGGGAGCATTTCTCACAGCACTCCCACACCCTGCTCCCATCCAGTCTGCCCAGTGACAATCCCAGTGCCCTGCTTCTTGACTGGCCTCTCTCCATCAGGACCATTATTTGCACTGTCAACACATCCTGGCTGGCAGTTCCTCTCAGTTTCATCCTTTCCCTACTTTTTACCATTTTTTTTTCCAGAATTATTAAGCAACTACAAAGATTTACTTTGCTATATTCATAGAACTGATCTAACTACCCAAAATCATTTTTTTCATTACGTGTCCATTCCATCCAAGAAGTACCTCCTCCTTTGTTCAGAATATTTTATAGGCTTCTAAATTCCCATAGCAAACCAGAAAACCACACCTCCAACAGCACTGTGCTCATGGCTGCTTTGCAAAAGCAGAATAGGGCAGGTGGGTAATTTTTCCACTTATTGTTTGGGCTGTTCATTGGATTAGGAAGATTTCTCATGATTTCAAATTTTCTTTGCAGGGATGTCAAATCAAATCCTCACCTTACAACTGTGAATGAAATTTCCATAGGAAGGAAACCACGGGAGAGGCTGTGAAACCAAGCCCCACCAATTTTTAAGCCATATTTCTCATTACACTCTCAACCATGCTCTGCTGGAGTCCGCCAGCAGCAAAATAGGCTCTGCATGACAATGGCCTCCCTTTGCTGTGTTCTGTAACATGAAATGTGGTGTTCAAAGCCCTGTTAACCTCGATTAAAAGGCCATTATCCAAAGGTCCTCATTTGATTCATGCTGTTAGACAGAAGGGAAGACAGCAAAAATTTAAGAACAAAATAAGTGGTAAAGACAAAAACCCAAGCCAAGAATGCAATGGTTCCATTTGCCCCTTTGGTATTTTGGAGGACGTCCTTATCCTTGTTTTATATTATGCAGTAGCAAGCACAACAGCAGACCCACCCATCAATCTATCAGCTCTAGCAGATTTAACCTCCCATGGTTGCTGTCCATAATAGAGTCCATAAATGGTTTCCTGATGTTATCAAATAAATCAGTGCTCCTTGGTAGCTGGTATGTCACTCTCCCAAACGATGCAGTTTGGGTCACAGAAGCTGTGTATTCAGTGCTTACTTATCACTTGCTAATTTCTTGACTGTAAATAAAGCCCCACACCACCTTCTTGGATTTCCATGCTCTTCAGCCAGGCCATCCTGGGCCATGGTCTTGTCAGATCATCTAAGTTAAGCAGGGTCAAACCCATGAAGTCCTCTTGAGAAGGGAAACAGGGATACTGAGAACACTATCAGGTATTTGAAAACCAAGTTTTCTTCTGAACAGAAATATATCACTTCTCAATACCACGATTAGGAAACACTATACTGGGAGTGATACCTTCTCCATCAGATGCAGAGCAAGGGGCTGCCTGGTGACACCTCTCCTGGTGACATGGGTGCTAATCCCACAGATTTCCAAGGTGGATATCACATTTTGCCTACTTTAGGTCTCTCCTCCATAAATTACATGTTCAGGGTGTACTTCCCTTCCTAACACACTGCTTAGTGCTTTGGTGTTCTGGAAACAGCACATTAAAGCAACAAATGACACCCTCCAGGAGGCTGGGGTCACGCTCATGGCAGATCTAGAAGTCTTTTCCAAGACAAAACTCCCATCTCCTTACCAATAACATTTGTTGGTATTCCTCTCAGAGCTTTCCAAAATAATCACGCATTCCTCAACTTTCATTAAGACAGGAAAGGCACTTCTCTCGGTGGCACTCGCTATTTCCACACCAATTTGACACTTGCTTAGGAATCCGCAGACTAATAAGCTGCTGCACAAGCTGCCCTGTTACCAGAGGGCAGAGCTGTGCTGTGCCAGCAGCTGTGCTCAAAGCCCCAGCAGAAGACAGGAGCAATCACAGAGCAATTCCAACAGGTAGCAGCTCAAAATTCATGCTAAGTAGGTACCCAACAAGTGTTAAACAAAAGCACTTTAGGAGCAAACTGATAGAAAAAGAGGCCTGCCCTTGGTAATGAACAATTCCTACTCTGCTCTCAGTAATGAACAATTCTTATTCACTGCTGGCTGTTTCTAAGGCAGGTGCTCACATATGGATGAGCTCTGGAATGAAACCCAGCAGGCTTTCCTGCAGGGTTGCTTCACCTCACTGTTTTTCTCATTTGCACGTTTTCTTCAAAAATTCCAGCCTATCTCTCTTGAAAGCTAAAAGGTTGACAAGTTCTTAATTCAAATACCAAGAGTGCCTGACCCCTGTGCCACCATTTGATATGAGGCAGCCCATCATCACATGCTTTAAGTGCCTAAAACTGTTCTATTTTTAAGATAATTGATGGGGCACATGCTGTTGCCAAATATTTGAGAGCAATTTCTATAATGTTAGCTTGCTTTTTTTTTTGTTTATTTGTAAAACCCCCACATTTTTTCTCCTGTGTTACCAACCCAAGGCATTTCCAAGTGCAACTGGAATGATTCAGAGAGTGTGCAAGTAACCTTGCACTACTTTTAAGAAACTGCTAGCCTGGTGGGAGAGTCTAAAATTGACAAACAGTAGCATACACCAAGCATGTCCAGCAATGCAGTGTAATGCAATACAGGGATTATAAAGGGTCAGATGATGGGATCTTAACAATAACAACCACCAAGTAACAGGAGCAATCATAGAGAGACACCCTGTGGGAAAAGCACCAGGGGGGAAAAAAACACCCACCATACCTCCGAACTCTTACAGATATAAATATATCGGATTAAGTTTGTTGCTTAAATAGAGTAAGGACATCTGACTTTCAAAGTACTTGCCCAAGTGGTTTGACAGGGACTTGTAAAGTCAACCCCTCGTGGGAAGCAGGAGGCACAGCAATAGTGGCAGCAGGACAGGAAAAGCAAGTGGAGTTGCACCTCCTGTTCCAGTGGAACCTGGATGCCTCTAACTTGCTCCCCCAAAAAAGAAGCTGTTGATTCTTTTAGTTTCTGTTTTAAAAGAAGTCTGAGAGTAGCTACACCGGGTCCTTCCTATGCAGTAGAAAACCATCTTTGTCATCATCCGCATTCTTCATTACAGGGAAAAGAAAATGTTAATATGTAGGGAGAAAAGGGGAGCATGGAGACATTGGTAATGCCAGAAATTAAGGAAATAACATTTCAGCCTGGGGCAGGGCACTGACCTCCCCTACTGATGTGTTCAAAGCAATCCCACAGGGAAAACCATGGGCAAGTCAGATGTATATGTCTTGATTTGCCTCAAAAAGATTTAATAATTAGCAGGCGGATTTCTACATAATTTCAACTGTTTTAAACTATTTAAAAAGCATTATCAAAGCCTCCATGGTTTTGTGGCAGGAATCAGCCCCACATATGAACACTGACACTGACATTTTGCTGGTGGGGGTCTGGGAATGACACAAAGGGCAACTGAGCTGGTCCTGGGGGCCTGGGCTGACCCAGGGCAAACCTTTGCCCCATTCAGAGCCAAAACATGTTCCAAGCTTCACCCTCAAAGCCTGAGTTTCTGTGCTAACCACTGAACAACACTATGCCTCCCCTGCCAATACAGATATGCTCTTTTTTTACTGAGCATGTTTTAAAGTGGCTGGAGCAGCACCCCCAGCACAGCCCGAGGGGACACGCTGCTGTTCTGCACCATGCCCAGTTACACAGGAACAGGGCTGTGGCTGCAGGAGGGAGTTTCTACTCCCAGTTATCCTTTATAGCACAACCATGGTCAAAACACTGAAATACTCAGCTGTAGTTACTGCTAGCTTGGTATTTTACTTTCCCAGTTTTGTGTTATTTATGAGACCTTGGTAAAGCACTTCCAAATACCTGACTGTTTCCATCCCTGGGTGGTGGTTCATTACCTCCTCTTCCCAAAGCATGGCACTAACAGCTGCCAGAAAAACAGAAAACCAGCCTGTGGTGAATAAAACAGAGTCTGTGAGAGGCCGTGAGCAATTTTGGTATTTTATGGGGAACAGGCCATTCCTGATGCTGATCATGTGACCATAACAGCTCTGCCTGGGACTTTTCACCAATGGGCAAAACCCAAAGGTGCCCTGAGCTGCCTCCATGTGGCTTCACCTGGTTTGAGACAGAGCTGAGGCTGGTTATGGCCATCAAAGGGGGACAACAATCCCCTGAACCAGGGATCTCCTGGGGACAGGGACCCTGGGGCAGCACAGGCTCCTCTCTGATGGCCAGAGCTCGCAGGGCACAAGGCAAACATGGTGCTGAATCTCACACTACCCAAGGGCATTACACAGGGCATTTGCTTAAATATTTACTGTTATTAACTGAGGGCTTATGATTCCACATCTGTGTGCAAGACAGGCTCAGAGAGTCAATACTTCGCATCAGAAATGCAAGCTCAGACCCTCAGAGGAGACATTCATCTCCCAAAAAACTGCGTAAGAACCTGTCTGTGGCAGCATGTGCAAGTCAGCAATTATTTACTGCTAACTCTACCTTTATTCTTATGATTTATCTATGCTCTGGGTTTGCATGGCAGAGCCTCAGCAATGACAAAAGCCTTATGGTAAAACCATGTAGATAGAATTAAATTTTGAAATGTCCCCTCCCTTTTCCAGACAAATCTATAGTTTCCCTTCCAACAACGCCTGGCAGGACTATTCAATCAGAACTGCAATAACACAGCTCCAAGACCCTTCAAGGAGCGACACCACCTTCATAACCTTTGGGAGGAGCAATCACCTCCACAGTTACATGAAACACTGAATTCAGCACAAGCCACATCAGAGGAGAAACAGAGTCATTTTAGGAAACAATGTCGCCTTTCACATAAACTACAGCTTATCTTTCTTTTATAGCATCCAAAGCTATCACAGCCCCATTCCTCGTATCATCCCACCACTCAGTCGTGCCCACGGGCAGGGATGCTGGGAAGGCCACGTGGCCATCTCGTTCTGTACACACGGGGTACGTCCTTTTCTAACCTCAGCCTGGGAACAGGTGGAAGGATTTCTTCTAGAGTTACTCCAGCTGAGCCCTGGCTGGCTGCAAACTCTTCTCCATCTGCAGCTCTTTGATGACACCCTAATGATTAAATATAAATCGAGACTCATGCCCGCTGTGTGTGAGCTGGGCAGGAGATGCCCTGGGAGACAGAGCACATCCCTCCGAAGTCAAGGACTTGATGAAGGATTTATGGTGATTCCCTTTGTGAGGGACAGACAGGGATAACGAAGCTGGATGGATGGCAAGGAGCTGCTTCTTGGTTAAAGGTCTTGCTTCTCTAAGCACTAAGACCCTGACATCTGTGTTATGTGTCCTCCTGGGCCGCTTCAGAACAAGAGCAAAGGCAAGGGATGAGTCAGGAGGAGACACAATGCCCAGCACAGCACAGTAAGAAGCAGTAAATAAAGCTCTATCTCCTCACACATTTGCAAAATAAAATATTTTTTCTCCCTGCTGTATTAATCTCTAATAGCTTCAAAAAGTGACAGAAGTAACCTGAAAACAACTGCAGGAAGTCTCCCTTACCAACAAGATAAAACATTCCTCAGGACATGGAATTTTTCCCTTAGCACAAGTTGCCTAGAAAAAAAATGAAATGCACAGAAAACAGATAACAAATTATAATCAATAAATAAACACAATTAAAAGTTCTGCT
>JAWWMO010000025.1:4942159-4954007 GCA_035047845.1 Dendrocincla fuliginosa | reverse complement strand
GTCTCTGAACTGCCCTGGCAAAAGCTTCCCCCAGACAAGGCCACTGACCCTCTGCACCCAACCTAACACCACCAAAAGGAAGCAGACCACGGTGACTTACTGAAGGCCCTGAAATAACACACACTGCAGTTTTCCAAGCACTCGAGGAGAAACAGGAGGAATGCTGAAGTGGTTTTGGTAGCACACTTTTTAGTTTATTGACCTATACAAAATAATAGGTCTAAAAAATTCAGAAGTAGTAAAAGAATAAGCAAAAAGAGCTTTCGCGTTTCTAGAAGGCTATACAAATATGCAAACCCAAGGAAATAAGTTATTTTTTATTTTGTTTTTGTTCGTTTAATTCCAAATCGTGACTCTAATAATACAAACGACTAAGTACCAGCTTAACAAGTGTGTCCTTCTGTATATATTACATGCTCTGGAATATTGGTAAAAAACGTCAAAAAAGTTTATCAGAAACTTTTCTATTCACAATATGAACAAAGAGTAACTAATCCTTTGTATAAAAGAACAAAAGAGCACCATTTCTGGAATCCTGAAGCACAGAACAGCTGAGAAACGAGAGAGATTTTACCCTATGAAGACAAGATGTTAGGAATCTTGCAGGATAACCCATGCCAATTTGTTCCTACAGATTGATGACATGAGGTAGGTTTAGCCCTCTTCAACCAAGACTGCAGTCATGTGGGTTTTGTTCCTACACTAATGGTTTTGTGGAAACGCTGTTCTGTCACTTGGTGACTTTGCAACGCCCCTGGCAGTTCAGATGACTCACGGTACAATCCTAATGCCCCTCATTTTAAGGCACCCACTTGGCTGTTTGTGTTTGCATCCACCTTAAAATACTGGCCATTACTACCAAATTGTTCCCTGTGTGATCACTGGAGCTCCCCACTGTGGATCCTCCACCCACTGTGGCAGAGCAACATGGAACTCCCACCTGATGAACAGGGCTCACCATGCAGCCACTTTGAAAACTTGCCTATTCCTCCACACAGTTGTACCATGGAAAGGTCATTAAATGGGTCATTATTAATTATGCTTTATCATGGAAAAGAGAGTTCAAAGTTTACTGCTTCTGTTTCCAAAATCCACAACCGCCTATAGTTTTACACAACATATTGTGTCAGCAAGTTTTCTTTCCAGAACTTGCTTGTGGTGCTAACAAACACTCTTCACAACACCCCAAAAACTGGATAAACTCATTCAAACCTCCATAACAAAAAAACCCCAGCCTTCCTTCAAGTAATGTTCCAGTACTGATTCAGTCACCCTTTGCCTCACTCACACACACAGTTATCTATCCTTCATAAGCCTATGAAAGTCCTTCCAGGTCATCATAAGCCATGGCAGAATAAATTTTCATTTTCTTCTTTCAGACATCAGAATTGTGCTCCTAGAATTCCCGGTTTTCCATAAGAGTATCCTTTTCACATTTTTTTTTTTTTCCTCTGAGGTTTGCCTTCAACACCTTCCAATCTTCCAAAAAAGTGCTTGCTAAATATAAATACTTCAACCAAGTGCTGCATCTAGTCATAGATGAACTGTGGCTTGCCCTGGGTCCCGTGGGCCATCCGGATTCACAAAGAAACGCCATTCGTGGTAAGACTTTGTCCGTTTGCTACAGTCCCTCTTGATGCTGATTTCAATCTTTCCCAGCAAAACAGCCTGCTTCCTCTCTTTGTTCAGTTTGGAAGTTCCACCCGAGACCCGCCTCGGAGTCACAGCGTTTTGTGCAAGGCACGCAGGGGTAGGAATGAATGTGGGGCCACAGGTGGGCTACACGAGCGTCCCAGGCTTGGAGTCCTCATGCCAGAACAACCTCTGCTCGTTGCTGGGCAAGTCCTCTTCCAACTGGTCCTCATCGTCCCCACCCAGCTGGCTCGGCTCTGCGTACGTTCTGTAAGGGAGACACGGCACAGGGGTCAGCTGAGGGTCGTTCCCAGATCCCCAAATTCATGCACTTCCCTTAGGCTTAAAGCAATGCTGGTTATTCTGAGTTCACCCCTCTGTAATTTGGGTCTAGACAAACCCAGGTTTTGTGCTGTAATTAGGAAAACCGTGTGCAACAGGCACCTCAGCTGATCAAAACTGTCATGGTATCACTGAGTGGCTTGGGGTTGAAGGGACCTTCAAGATCATCTCATTCCAAGCCCCCTGCCCTGGGCAGGGACACCTTCCACTAGACAGGTTGTTCCAAGCTCCATCCAGCCTGGATGAGCACTGTCGAGACTGCTGAGCATATTGATTGCTTGTTTGCCATGATCACATTAAAGCAGAAAATAAAACAGATAATCAGACAAGCGATTCAGAATACAGGAAATTAATAGCTAATAAACTTCATTTAGATAAAGCTGCCAGTATAAGCCAAATTTTCAAACCTCAATTATAGGAAATTAAGAAATTACTAGAAACTGTATTTTTAAGCACTGTTGCTGTAGATATTTAAAATCACTGCAATAAAACAGCCCATGGCATTTAGCTTAGGAAAAAAAGGATCTAGCAGCAGCTTTTATATATTCTCTTACACTTTCATTTATTTTAAAACAAACAAAATTAAAAATTCAGCATTTTCACACAAGTCAGTCTGGCAGCCAGCACAAACTGCAACCCACAAAGCAGGAGGCACACGTGGGGGTGGCGTTCTTACTACGGCTGGCTACACTCTGTGTAAGTGCATTTAAATGTGATGGCATTTGTGGGGGCAGAGTCACTCCCCAGGGCAGGAGCTCTCTGTCCTCACTGCCGACAGCCAGCCTACTATAGTGGGGGGGAATAGACTGGAAATGCCAAGAAGAAACAGCAAGAGAGTTGTAACAATTCCTGTAAGGACTTTGCAGATCCTGTGCTCCCTGCAGCCCTTGGGAAAGCCCCCATGAGCAGGGGATCTCTGCAAGCAGCAGCACATTCCCCCTGTTTCTGGGTCCAGCTCTGCCATGGGAGATGCACTTGCCAGAGGTGGTATTGCCTTTGAACGCCAGCACTAAGAGAAAAGGCTGAAGGAGGTGTTTCCTTTCCTTTTTTTCCCCCCAAAAAATTCATCAGCATAAGCCCTACAGCTTCAGAAACCCAACAGGATCGTGTCCTGCCAAGCTGCTGATGGAGTGCAGGAGAGACCCTCCAAAACGAGGAGTGAGAGGGACTGGTCTCAGCAGCTGCCCTGCCCACGATATTGCTCAGAACATCACAGCCACCAGGGAGTGCAAGATTTTTGATGGTCCAGCACCAGCCAGAGGAAAAGGCTGTGCAACCAGTGAGTTCACCCTGCACAATGACTGCTCCTCCCTTGAGAGTCAGCGGTACAGTTAGTGGTGGTACAGCTGATCTACACAGAGGAAACCTATTCTCAAGACATCAGTTTTATAAGTACTCTTCATCCTGGCTCTTTGAAATCAAGCTGATTTTCTCAGAAGTTTTAAGAGCCTGTGAAACACAGGAGGAAGGGCAGAAAATCCAGACAAACTCTACTCACCTGCTCTGCAAAGGAAGGTTGCCATAAACATTCCCATAACAGCTGGCATAAGAGGAATGAGACAACGTATCGTAGTCTGAAAGTCCCAGTGCAACTGGGTTTCGCCAGTTCCCAGGAGTGTTTGCAGAAGATGCTGGAATTAAAATAATAACAACAAATTAGTTTTTTCTCCAGTAAAATCAGCTGAGGCAAATGAGAAAATTCTCACCAGCAATTTCCCAATAGTTTTTGCAGGACACACAGGCAGATGATGCAAACACAAAATATGATTTACAAGCCCTCTAGGGAGGAAAGCAATATACAAGTGGTGTTCTGGAGGTAGGGAATCTCTTTAAAAAGACTTTCTGACCCATTCGGTGATGTCCATGGACTGTGTTTTGGAAGCCATCACAGCCACTGCATTTACAGGGCACAAAGTTTTGCACATTGCTTCTGTAAACACTTGTGTGTTGGTAAACACACCTGTTTGAAACCCAAATGGCCCTCTGTGCTTCCCTGGACTACTGTGCTTACAAAGAGAAAAAGGCAGTTTTAGCCTAAGGAGAAGGTAACACTCCAGACTTTCTTCCCAAGAACAGAACAACAAGGTCTTGCTCAGTTCCTTATCCACCTTTCAGGACAGAGTTCTAGCCTGGCTGATTTTATTGAGGGAGTAAAGGTGAGCAGAACTGAATGCCCAGCAGGGACTTACAAAAACAGCATAGATGAAATCAGACACATTACCTGAAGAGAAAGACGACACCCGACTGCTCAGAGAGCACGGCGTCTGCAGGCCAGCAAAGCCCAAACTCCTCTGAGATGCTCTGTCAGACTCAAAGCCTGCCTGCAGGCTGTGACCCTGTTCCTTCTGGCTGGAGGCACGCTGGTACCACCCACGGAGATGCTCTGCTACTAAGGCCTTGTGAATGTTTTTGGTTATGTGCTCCGTTTTAGCAACCTGCTTCCTGGGAAGCCTGAGGGTCGCGTACGGGTTGTGTGGTACTCTGTCCACCTCGTCCTCGTGGTAGGACCTGAACTCCCTGTAACGCTCGTATCCGTAATGTGCCGAGGAGCGATAGGAGGGATTGACACTGTACTGCCCCTCTGTGTCACTCTCATAAACATATCCTCCGTTGTAATAAACATCAGGCTCAGTGTACGGGGAATATCCAGAAATATAGTAATGAGAGGAAGGCTGCTCCTGGTTTTTGTGGTAGACACCATTGCGGACATCCTTGTGGGCGAGGTTTGGCATACTTCCTGAACTTGCAGCCGAAATGTTATGTTTCTTTGACCGTCTTCGACCCCTGGTCCTGTTGTCGAGTGTCTGAGTAGTATAGTATGGGTTGGGAGTGGGTGTCACACAGTAATACTCTGCACTCGACTGGCTCGTGTAGGACGACCCGTCGTCAAGGATCTCCGTGCTGCTGCTTCGCTGGGACTTGGAGAGGGTGAAGGCTGACTTTTCAGCAGGAGTCTCGGAGAGCAGGTGGGTTTGGGATTCCAGACTTCCGCTGCGCTGCCGGCAGTGGTGTGGGGAAACATCTGGCCTGAAACAACACAGATGTTGGTGGGTTAAAGGCAGTCACACACAAACATACACACAGAGCTGGAGAGAGCACGCATGGACATGTCAGCTGCCTCCCTGATCCAAGCACAACACAAATCCAGCCTTATCTTTCCTCACACACCATCTGCATCACAAGAAACTCAGTTTGGCTGAACTTTGTATTTGCTGCAACAGTGGGAGACCCCTCATATAATCATCTGTCACGGTGAGCAAGGATAATCTGTGACACGGGTACACACAGCAAAGGTCACAAACACACATTTGGTAATGATTTACAGGAGGGCTCCCTCTGCTTTTAAGCAGGTAAAACCTACACAACTAACAACCTAGGAGAACATGGAAAGGTGGGTATCCTGTGGCTCTGTCTCTCAAGGCTGCATTACCCCAACCAAACAAACCCTGTGATCTTGATAACATTATAAGATTCACAGAATCTCTCTCCTTCCCTTGCGTGGATTCTCAGCTGTCTAGTAACACAGGTGAGCTCACGTTACAGCTCTCTTCCCACAGTAATGGCATTAATTGACGTTTTGAGAGCCTGACACTGCTGTAGGGAAAGCTTTATGGCATAGGACCCCCTCCACACTCCTACCACCATTTTATTTTTCTGCTGCCTAAGACAGACATGGCACTTAAAGCAAAGGTGCCTTACTGTAGGTGGCTGCTGCTGTAGGCATTGCGTGTGAGCACAGGGGTTGTGGGCATGCTCCTCCCACCGTGGGGCTGGGGCGGCCGGTCCAGCGTCCGGTAAGGGCTGCTGTGAGTCGAGAGAACATCCCTGTAACACAGGACACAATCCCATTCAGGGTCAACACAGATTGCACCACACAAAGTATGAGTGTCTAAAGTCATTAAATAAAACAACGAAGGGCAGAACAAACAGGGGAGGGAAAACTGGATGCGCTTTTCCAGGTAAAGAACAAGTTGTTAAGTAGGAAGAAAAATTCAACCCCTTCTTGTGGTTCAAGGGAGGTCTTCACAGGATGACGGGTAGGTAAAGCTGCTGCCAAAAGGAAGAAGCATGAAGGAGAAGAGACAGAGCAGGGAATAGAGAAAGAAAGAAATCAGGTTTTGAAATGAAGCATGTCACAACTAAATGGTTACATATGGTTATAATTCAACTTTGGAACTTCACATGAAGGAGTGCTCTGCTTATCTTGAGGGGCAGGTGAGAAAAAAGCAAGGACATGACATTGCTCAAAACTTTTCAAGATTTTTAAGCATGCCTTCAACAGGCTGTTCACACAAGACACAGTCCAAGAAATATCAGGATCAGTGGGAATCTTTACAGTGAGAAGAGCTGGCACCAGATCAGACTCATAGGGCACAATCACACAATCATCTGCAGAGCTACTGCTATCAGTGTGCCCCATGGAGCTGTTGTTGTAGCTCAGAAAGTGCCCAAATCCCATGGATACATATAGCTGGCACTAATGATGGAAGCTGGTTGAACTCAGCAACATCACGTGCACATGGAGAACTGCCCATCCTGAATTATGTCTGCTCTGACAATGTACCTGCTGAAACACTGATACCATCAGCAGGGGTGGGTAGGGTTTGGTGTTATCTTAAGCACCAACATTAGGAAAACCACAGGTTGCTTAATTAACACCGAAAACAAACCCCAGAAATGGAGACAAAGGGTTAGAGTACCAGTGGGCAAGAACAACTCCTTAAATACAGCCCTTGCTATTAAATTTCTCACCCATCTTGAACCTCTTCAGAAAAAACTACAGTACTCTTCAGTTTTAAAGACCATGACAGCTACTTATAAACACTTTCATTGCTAAACAGAAAATTTAGCTCCCAACAGCAAAGCCTGTAATCCCAGAAGAGTGTGGGCTCTGCTGGAGTGCCCACAGTGGCACACAGGCAGCAAGACATGCCTACCTGGAGTGTCTGGTTTCCAAGAGCTGCTCGTTTATGGATGACTTTCTGAGATGAATTCTCTCCACCCCGAGGGACTTTGGTGGAGGAAGTCTTGGGGAAAGCTGTGCAGAGCTGGGTCTCTGTGCTGCCACAGGAAGCGGTTCACTGACTGTCGAAAAGGAATGTGTAATTTGTTAGCAAAATCCTTGGTATTTTTGACCTACATATAAATCTGTGGCCCCTACGGAGAGGCACTTTGCAGTAGAGACAATGATAGAAGCTGTGGATCTAGAAAGGCTCTCCTCCACACAGACAGGACATCAGAGGCTCCTACATATCCCAGCACCACCAACTCCTATGGAGACTACACCAGCCTGGGGCTGGGCCAGATCACAAAATGGAACTTCCTTGGGAAAACATCTGTTTGCAGAGCAATCCTTTCCAGGGCCAAGCAGGCAAGCTCAGCCTCCCTGCAAAGACCAGTTCTTGTCCCTCACCTTCCAGCTCTTACTTGAAAATGACATTTTAAGAATTAAGGTTTGAAATACAACCTAAAAGGGACTGACTTCAAAAGCGACTGAATGAGCCAAGACAACTGACAGACACATTTGGCTGAAGGCAATTGGGAAGATGCTGGTTTGATCCTTGTTCTCACTTTGCTCAGGGCACAACTCAGGCTCCGACAGAGCCAACAGGAAACTCCTACTAATACATATAAATGCAGGACGAGCATCACAGAGAACATATTCACAAGCCTGCCTCTACTTCTACTTGTACAAGCAGGAATCAGGTGTAACTCCATTTTAAAGCACCAAATGGGTTGTACCAGTCTAAAACTGGGACAAAGTGAGATCAGAATCAGACCCAAACTGAAAAGTGAGTAATAATTTAGATAATGTTTGTCCCCAAATGATGATTATCTAGTTTAAGGGAGAGGCAAGCCAAGACCTTTCCACCTAGTGGAACAGGGTGTGAGTGTGTGTCTGTGGGTGTGTGTGAGAAATGAGTAAGCTGAGCAAACACCAAGTCATGCAAGATGCAAGCTCACCAGGGAACAGATAAACATAAACAGTGTTAATATCTGTGACTATTCTACTTTTCTGTAAGTTTTATAGTAGCTGTGAGGACAGAAGGGCTAGGCTAATCCTGCAAGTTCATAAGTCCTTCAGCCTCTCATCCAGCTCTGGCCATGTCCTAGGGATCCGGTATTTGACATCCACACTGCCCTCAGCTTGCAGGTTGGTCATGTTAAAAGCAACTGCCTTCCCTAGAGATGACTCAGATCAGCTTACAGTGCAGAAACTTTCAAGAACTAGCCCACTCAGAGGAAAGAAACTCCTGATAAACTGGTTTTTGTTCTGCTACAAAGTAATTTATCATCAAAAGCCACAAATACCATCAAATCATAGAATGGTTTAGGTTGGAAGGGACCTTAGAGATCATCTAGCTCCAAACCCCTGCCACAGGCAGCGACACTTTCCACTAGACCAGGTCACTCCAAACCCCATCTAACCTGGCCTTGAATGCTTCCAGGGATAGGAAACTGTTAAAGGACATTAAGTCAAAGGAATGTCTCTGAACAAACACACTCTATAGGAAGAAAAGGATAAGCATCATACCATCGTCATAGGTGGTTGTGTCAGACAGGGAGCTGCTCTCAGATGGAATTATATCATCTGTGAAGGAAAACAAACACTTTAAGGATAGGAGACCCAACATCAATTTCAAAATACAATTTATATTCTACAGTTTCAGAGCCAACTACTATTTGTAACACTGCAATCGTATGTTTTGGACCCTACAGCCTGAACAGTCCTGTTTCATGTCATCACTTTGTGTCTTTGCTGCAGCTCAGGAAGAGACCCAGGGAATTATCAAAGGAAGTTTTTTTTATCTGCAGCAGGAATCAGGCCAAGATTTACAAAGGTGTTTTCCACCCAACTTCCAACAGATCTCACAGGGTGTTTTGGTGCTTCAATAGCAGTCAGAAACCTACACAGACATGTAGATCTTGGCTGTTAGCATCTAATCTCCTCCAGGTACACCTGAAACCCCACCAGGTAGGTATAAAAAGCCTTTTGAAATTTGGCATTCATTTTTGAATGCTTCGTCAGCAGATTCTGTTTCAATTAAATTAATACCAATCCAGAATAATTTCACTGATTTCCATCATGTTTTTGCAAATTCCAACAACACAGAAAGCAGGAACTGTTGCATGGACATACAAATTTTTTGTTTCTTTTACATTTTATTACTTATTCAAAGCATTTTGCAATGCACTTGCCTGTCCTCTCACCTTGATACGACACACTGCACCTCACTAAGAAATAGCCTATCATGCCTTCCTAAGGTTTGGAGCAGACCAGCAGCAGCAGCAAAGAAATTAGGCTGTACTAGAGATAATTAACCTACACAAGAATCGGTTTCTGGGCTGTTTCTGGCAAGATTCAGCACTGGTGGGATAAAAAGTCTCCATGACCCTCCATGCATGAGATAAAGGAAGCATCAAAAGATGACAGTGGCATCCACTCCATGTATGACAGCTGGTTCTCCCAGGAGCCACCACCAGCACAGGCAATGGTTGCTGCTCTCCTGCTCTCACAATTTGCTGCGAGGAAAGGTCTGGTTACAACAGTTTGGTAAATAGAGCAGCTGTTCAAGAACAGCAAAAATCAAGGCTGGCCCCTGCCCTGGAGGGACTTGTCAGACCATCGAGGATGGGCTACAGCTCTCTTTGCAACCTGACACTGGGAAAAGCTTTAGGGGAGCTGATTCATGTGGATTTGACCATGGGGTGGTAAAGATGGAACTGAGCCAAGTGCAGGGAGGGAAGAAAAACCTACCTCGGCAAAGAAAAAAGATAAAGCCTAAAGCTACATTGCTCAATTTAGGTGGGGTCTGCAGTGATGACATATCTGAATTTAAATCCCAAATCTGTGCAATTTCCTGCAAAATGGGAAGAAACTCTGGGCTGTAGAGGAAATAAAGGAAAGTGGAATATGGGGAGCAGTCCAATATTTCCTTCACTTCCTACCCCTTGGGGCTAGGATGAAAACAGCTATGGTTTGATTCAATAAATCAGTGTAACACATTATTTCTAACGAGTCATTCCCCAAACTCACAGATGCAAGTGACTCATCACTGCTCAGCCTTCTGAAAGCCGTACCTTGAGCCCAAGAATACTGTTGGTGATGGTGACAAGGTTACACATAAAATCAATTATTGAAGCATATGACAGCTCTGCTCCAGGTAAACAAATACACACTGCAGTGCAAGAGCCCGGAACTGGGAGGGAATGCAGCTGCTTATTGCTGGCTAAGTATTCATGGTCTTGCAATGCCTAACTGCTGGGAGACCCTTCAAGACACAGATTCTGGTCTCACAGCAAACAAAGGATGTCATGTATTAAATGATGGGCTTAGTGCATAAGGACCAACTCCCAGGTTGCCTGTTTGCACAAGAGGACAAAAAGCTGCCAGCAAAAACAACAGCACCCTGGATGGATGCTGCCCCACTGCACTCTCGCTGCTCACTGGCCTACCTGGTTGTTACCACACACCACATGTCCCAGGTAATACAGGACCTTTCACAATTAGTATCCAAACTAGTGAGCAAGAGACTGGAAAAACAGATGTTTCCTTCCTCTCTGTCAATCAGGAACTAGCTGGGCCACATTAAAGAGCCATCATCAGCCTTTCAGAGCAAGCACCTTGTGATGATGGACAGCCCAGTGCTGCCGTGGTGTGTGATGGGGAAGCATCCAAACCAAGCCCTCAGCAGGGATGGGATATGGCAAAAGTCTCCCCAACAGACACCTGGCAGTACACAGGAGAAGGATCTCTTCCAGGGAAAACACACATGGGCAACAGGTCATGTCTCCAGGGTCAGTAAGAAGGCACAAATACAAACAGCAGAAAAATCTTGCCATTTTCTTTCCCACCACATAATTGCCAGGAAAAATCCTGCTAATCTCACAAAACAGCATTTCCTCTGGGGCAAAGCGGGGGGGGGAAATGAATCTATTCAACATTAACAATTATCCCTATATATTTTCCATGAAGGGGAGAAGTAAAACATGACCTAAAATTCTTAATATATAGAGACTAGAAGAGCCACTGAAGATACCAGCAGGTTTCCACACATTACCCTATGAAGCAGCAAGAATCTCACTTTCCTTGGGAAAATCACATTTTCAGAATGGAGGAGCCAAGGGTATCTGCTTTCGCTGTGCTCATCATCAGCAAATGGATTTAGCAAAAAATCTGTTTGCTACTATTTGCATTCATAAACTCCTGAACTTCACTTATGTCTTCCTGGAAATCAGCAATTTTGAATCAAGAAATGTCTTTGATCCTTATTTCCTGGACCCTGTAGAAAAACTCACCTGCTCTATCTTTGCTAGAACAGGAGTGCTGTGGGAGGGAAGGCAGAGAGATCCTGCATGTGGCAGCTCAGATGTACAACTGCACTCAATGCACCAGGAGGTGTATTGAGGCACCAGAAAAGCTTAATCCAGGCTGATCCTTTTTGTGTACAGCACCTTCAGTCCATACCTGGTGCTCGAACTTGCCTGCACTTGTTCCTAAAACTGCAGCTTGCTCTGCCCCCAGCCTGTACCAGTGCACTGAGCGTGTCAGCTGCAGCAACTGCAACTTTTTCTTTCTTATCTAACTGCCTTGGAGAAGATAAAAACCATATAGAGAAGATGTAAACAAGACTTCTAAGTAAGACAAATTATTTCCCCCCAACCTCCTGTTTCCATCAGAACACGGGAAATTCTTCTGCTCACCTGGTAGAGCAAGAGTTGATTTCTGGGTTGGTTTTTTGCCACACTTGATTCTATACTCATTTATGGAATTTTCTATCTCTTGCAGCTTTTTTACAGCATCAGCATACTCTTGCTTTCTTTTCTTCTTCACATTTTTGCAGAGGTCTGGCTCGCTGGCAAGTTTCTTTGC